>JAPVCG010000071.1:507514-529520 GCA_029606305.1 Paecilomyces fulvus | reverse complement strand
ATATTTGTTTTATTTACTATTTACTACAGATTAGTAAGAATAGTACTAAAAGAATTACAATTTAATTAAACTTTACTTTTGACTTAGCTATTGTTATTCAGTTTAAACTCATCAAGTTATATAACATACAAAGCTTTATTTGAAGAACTATTACCATCTCAGAATTTTTTCTAGCTATTCTATTGTACTGTTTGTTAGAGAAGGCTCAATGAAACACTCATCTGTGTTTCTTCTTGATGATTTAAACCTACTTAAATCTTGTCCTTAGGCAGTTAATATAGTCTGCTTATCACAGTCTATCAGATAAAGCTTTGTATATTGAGTAACTTAATGAGTCTCAACTGAATAACAATAGCTAAGTTAGAAGTAGAGTCTAGTCAAAATTGTAATTCTTTTAGTACTATTCTGTTACTACCTCAGGATTCTTTCTAGCTATTCTACTGTACTGTTTGTTAAAGAAGGCTTAATAAAACACTTTATCTGGTTTCTTCTCAATGATTTAAACCTGCTTAGGTCTTGTCTGTTGGCAGTTGATATGGCCTGCTTACCACAGTCTGTTAAGTAAAGCTTTGTATGTTAGGTAACTCAGTAAATCTCAACTGAATAATGATAGCTAAGTTAAAAGTAAGGCCTGATTGAATTGTAATTTTTTCAGTACTATTCTTACTGACCTGTAGTAGATAGTAAATAATATAATCAGATTGAATGTGAAAAACTAAATACATTTACTGGACTGAAATGAGTGTTCTTATATATTTTATGATTTAGTTCTTTTTTCTATAATTTCTTATAGTTTTATATGGACTTTCTTTCTGTAGTTCTCACTGAACTATCTTTTTATAGTTCTTTGTGGACTATTTCTTATCACATGATATTGAATTCATTTATCATCATGTGACCTTGATGTCTGCTTTGCTTTAGTGCTGTGCTGTAGAGTCTTATTTTGTTGGGGTGTCACAGTTATGTCTCTTCATAGTTGGTCTGTAATATTACTTTTCTCTCTTTAAGATCTTTGTTTTTAAAGACACATAAGTAGAGTGCTTGCTTTTATCATCATTGAGACTTTGACTTGTCTGCTGTAAGTGATTCTGTTGTGCCTTATTCTAGGTGTTATTGTGATGCCTTCTCACAAACTTCTTTAAGTTTTGTGTAATTGTTATAAGAAATGTATAGTTCTTGCTGACTGTATAGACAGTAACAGTTTCATTGTTTCTTTTCTCTGTAACCACTGTTTCTTGTCATCTATTCTGTGTGTGGTGTCTGATTCTCAGTTCTCATTCTGCTCTTTTTGTCTGTGTCACAATTTTTACTACTCTGGTCTTATTATAAATAATCACCAGTAAGATTCACTTTGTAAAGAAGAAGCCTAAGTTGCTTCTGCTTTAATTGCTAGAGATTTTGATATTTATCTGCTTCAAAAATGTGCTGATCAATTGCATGCTGAAATAAGTGTTGTTTAAAAATATATATCTGAAAAGTTATTTAAGCATAAGGTGCTCTGTGAACATTAACAAGAGCTTTGTAATCAAAGTGCTCTTCTTCTTCACTGTGATGCTGAGGCTATCTCTTCATTTAATTTTGTTTTTCTGGCTTCAGTTGTGAATGATTCTCTTTCTGATTTGAGTTCTAATTTCTGGACTTTTGTTGGTCTTGATATGTCTTTATTAGATGCTGGCAATTTGTTAAATTCTTGACTGGTTCTCAAGTGTTTTCTGAGGTATTATATTTCTTTCACTTTATCAGATATTGTGTTTATTCATTGACCTTTCTCTTGTCTAGAATTCTTTCAACTTTGTATTCTTCTTTTGTGGTTTTGATTTCTTTATCTTGTGTCTGAGTGCTCTGTGGTGCTAGTTTCAATAATGAGATATGGAAGATTAGATGTATTTTTATACTATCTGATAGTCTCAATTTGTAGTTCACTAGTTCAATTTTTTCTTCAATAATGAATAGTTCAATTTTCTTGCTGTTAAGTTTGCTGCTTGATTATTTCATCTTAATGTTTCTGTGTAGCAAGTATATTTTCTCCCCTTTTTTTAAATTAAGTCCTCTCTAATAAGTTTTGTTGTAGTAAACTGCCATTCTGAGGTTTGCAAATTCAATATCTTTCTGTAGTTGCTTGTGCAATGTTTGTAACTGTGTCATTTTCTTTTCTGCTTTGTAGTTCATTTCTCATGTTTCCTTTGGTTCACTGCCAAATTTGGAATTATACTCAAAATTGGTATAAAATAGTGTTTCTTTAGTTGTTGCATTGATTGAATTGTTGTATGCAAATTGTGCTATGAATAGTAGTTCAACTCAATTACTCTGATTGTAATTTATATAATTTTGTAAGTACTGCTTAATTGTCTGATTCATTCTTTCTGTTTGTCTATCTGTTTGTGAATAATAGGCTATGCTAAGTCTATGCTCAATGCCAGTCATGTCTATTAATGTTTTCCATAATTTTGATGTGAACTGTGAATCTCTGTCTATTGTAATTCTCTTTGATGTACCATGTTTACTAAACACATATTGAAGTAGTAAATATGCTATCTCTGAGGCTATTGCATTCATTCTTGTTAATATTGCATATGTATATTTTGTCAATCTATCCACCACTGTGAGAATAGTGTTGTATGTAACTCTGTTCTTCTTTGACTCTGGTAGTTGTGTAATAAAATTTATAATAATTCATTCTCAAGGTCAAGTGAGTACTGCAAGTGATTGTAATTCTTCATATGATAAATGTCTTGCTGTCTTATTTCTTTGACAAGTGTCACATTTTTTCAAGTATTGATATATTGTCCATTGCATGTTTGGAAAATAGAAGTTTCTTAATATCAATTCTTCTGTTTTTTCAGTTTCAAAATGTCCTTTCATCAGTGGCTTGTGATATCTCTTGATCATTTTTGCTCTTGCTGTAAACAGTATATATATTAATCTATTATAGTAAATCAATCTATTGTCTTTTATTATCTTGTCAGTCTTTTTCTTAATTATTTTGAGATTTTTATCTTTTGCAATTTTCTATCTGATAATCTATATTAGTTTCTCATCTTGACTCTTGATAGTTATTGTTACTGTTAATGTTGCTGTTTGCTTGTTGTATATTATTATTTCATTCTTCTGAAATTTCAATAGCACTGGTTCTGGTTTAAGAATTTCTTTCTTATGGTTTGGTTGTCTGCTGAGCATGTTTGCTTGCTTATTTTACTTTTCACTGCAATGTTCAATCTTGAAGTTGTAATTCACCAATATCTCTGCTCATTTTGCTTGTCTTTATATTAACACTTTAGTTATTGTGAAGTAAGTAAGATTTTTGTGATTTGTAATCACTTTAATTGTGTGCTTAGCTTCTTTAAGATATATTCTTCACTGCTGAAATGCTGTCACTATGGCCAACAATTTCTTATTGTGAATCTCATAATTGAGCTTTGCTGATATCATCTTTCTCAAGTAATATGCCACTAAGTGTAGTCTTTCATTGTCATCTGGCTGTGACATTACTGCTCCAATTATGTAGTCTGATGTGTTAGTTTTAATAATTGTTTTTTTCACTGAATTGTGCTGTTTAATCACTAATGCTATTGTCATTTTCATCTTCATTTCTTTAAATGCTTTCTGTTCTGTTTTGGTCCATTGAAACTCTTTTTTCTTTTTCAAAAGGTTGAATAATGGTCTCATGATATTTGTGTATTGTTCAATGTATTATCTGTAATAGTTCACCATTTCAATGAATGCTTGTAATTTTTATAAATTCATTAGTACTGGCCAATCTCTGATTGCCTGAATCTTTAGTTAATTTGTTTGTATTTCTTCTTGAGTAATTTGATGTTCTAAAAAGTTCATCTTCTGAACATGAAATTCACACTTCTTTAGCTTAAGTTGTAGCTTTGCTAGTTGTAGTCTCTGTAGTATCATTCTGATGTATCTGACATGATCTTCAAAGCTCTTGGAGAATACTAAAATGTCATTCAAATAAGCTATAATGAAGTCAAATTAATATTCACCTAGTACTGAATTGATAAATTTCTGAAATATTGCTAGTGTGTTTGTCAATTTAAAAGATATGACCTTGTACTAATAGTGTCTAAACTTAGTTCTAAATGCCATTTTTCATTCATCTCTGAGTTTGATTTGTATTTAATTGTATGCATCTGCAACATTAAATTTTGTAAACCATTTTGCTTTTTATACTGCATTTTGTATCTCTGTGATCAATGGTAATAAGTATTTGTCTTTGATTGTAATCTTGTTTAGCTGTCTGTAATCAATACAGAATTATAAGTTGCTGTCTTTTTTTAGCACAAATAACACTAAGTATTCTGCTAATGATGTCACTGGTTCAATGTATTTTTATCTCAATTTGTTGTCAATATATTCTTTTGCAACTTTTGCTTCTCTTTCTGACATCAGGTAAATCAGTTTGCATGTTGGTTTTTTCTCTTTCATTAGAGATATCTCATGATCAAATAGTCTGTGGTCTGGCAATTTTTCATTGATACTAAAATTAAAGAGATTTTTAAATCACTTATATTTCTTCAGAATTGTCAGTTCTGTTGCTTTTTGCACTTCTCTTCTGCTTACTGTAGTGCTGTATAGTGTCTGACTATGCTGCCTCTCTTGAGTTTGCATGTCTCTTTGCATAATTTCACTCATCAACTCACTGTTTGTAAGCTTCTTGAGCTTTATCTGTCTCTTTGTCTTAAAACCATCAGTTATTCCCCTCAACTCAGTTTCTTTTGTGGCTAATTTTATTTTGCTTTTTACCTGACTCTCTGAGGCCTGCAAGTGGTTTTGTTTTGACCTTATTTCATATGTACATTGTGTGAACTATATCTTGTTATGTGTTCAGTCAATCTCTGAATTGTGTTATTTTAGCCATGATATTTCAAGTACCACATTGTACTCTCCAACTTTGATTACATTAAAGTTAAGTAACTTCAAATAGTTCTGAACTAAGACTGGTATTAATTCTATCTCTATGGTCAGGAACTGTTTTAAATCTTTTTCATTGAGTTCTGAAATTAGTACTGACTGTTATTTGGCTATTTCTAAAATTCATAGTTTCTTCATGAATTTTAAATTCATAAAGTTTTCTGTGGCTTCTAAGTCAACTAGCACTCTAGCTGACTGGCTTATAATTTTAGCCTGTATCTTGACATGTTAGCCTCTGGCTGTCACTATCATCTGATGTTGCTATTTTCATTGTTGTCTTCTGGTTTAATTTTTCTGTAGAAAATATGCACTGCTGACTTTCACATTATAGTACCTTATGCAATAGTTGTCATAACATGCTGTTCAATGCATGTTTTTGTGTTGTGGATGTCTCTGATACTCTATGTACATATATTCTGGCTTATCACAGTAAGCTGATGTTTCTCTCTGTAAGAAATTCTTTTGAGTCTTAGTCTGATGAGTCTTTTGCTTATAACTGTTCTCATCTGAGTTTAGTAAAGTGGAATCTATTACTCATATCTTGGCCTCAGTTACCTCATTGTCTGGTTTTTCTTTAGTTTCAAGTGATCTTCACTTGCTTTCTGATTTCTCAGGTGTTTTACTAGCTTTATGCCATTCTTCAGTGATAGAATTCTTGTCATTTCTCATTAGTTCTTTGTAAATTTGTTACATGCTTTGTCTTTGTGTATATTGTCTGATGATTTTATTGTCTGAATTGTTTTACTCTGCTGTTTTCTTCATTTAATGTTGTTATTTCTTTTTTCTTTTGTATTGCTTGATACTCATAATCTAATTTGTGATTATCTCAACATCTTTTAAAGTATTGTTTATGTCTTTATCTAGTTCTATCACTGTTATTTTCACTGTGTCAATGATGATTTCAATTGTGAAGTCTGTTTCAGTTCTCATATATCTCACAATCTGTTGCTCTTTGGTGCTGTTATCATGGCTGAGTTCTTTAGGTGTTTTTTAAAATACTTCATTCATTTTGCCTTCAATTTGTGTCATAATCTCATATGGTCTCATTGTCTCTTCAAATGTCTCAATTAATTCTTAGTTTCTTTCTTCATATTCTGAATGCTGTAACTCTTTATATTGTGCTCATCTTTGGCTTTCAAGTTTGTCACTAAAGTCAATCTCTGAAAAGTCATTGTCACTAATTTTATTGCTTATTGTGTTAAGCTGTTATGTTTTTTTCTTGAGTGTTTTGCAGTGTTTGGCTATATGCTCTTTCTTCTAGCAGTTATAGCATATGATCTCTTTCTTTTGCTTGTTCTCTAGCTTAGTTTTAGTCTTGTCTTTTTGTTGTGTCATATTCAATTCCATTAGTTGTGGCCTGTAAGAGTTCACTCTAGGTTCTCTCTGCTATTGTTCTTGATTAATGCATTGTAAGTGCTATATAGACTGTTCATCATTTTTCTATTGTTTTGCTTGTTGCTTGACTAACTTTCTCTCATAAATTTTGTCATTGATTTGTATGAATTGTTCAATTAATTTGTTAATGTTAGTAATTAGTTCTTTTCTAGCTAATTCATTCTGAACTTTCTCTTTTAGTTCTTGTTTATATGTCACAATCTGTACTTTGTTTTCCCATTGCAAGTGAAACATAATCTGTCAGTACTGTGTTGTGTATTGTCTGGCTAATTTAGTTTGTCAAAGTTATTACAGTTTTTGTTTCATGACTTTAGTTTGATTAATTATTTCAAAGGCTTTATTCAATTCTGTGATGAAATTTATATATTTGCTAAATACTTGCTTAATAATTTTATTTTAATTTTCTTTATTGTCTCAGTTTTCTTTTCTGTTCTTCACAATGAGGTTGATTCAATTAAATGCTGATTCTCTCATGTAGAATATCACTAGCATGATTTTGTTGTAATCTTTGGTAATTTCTGTTATTTTAAAATATAATTCAAGCTGAGTAAGGAATGCCTGTAAACAGTGAGATTGCCCATTAAATAATTCAGATTTTAGTGATTTAAGTTGAGTTGTGATAGTCTGTTGTGTGTGTTGTAATTTATTGAGTTTTTGAATTATTTCTTGAAGCTGTTTAAGTCTTTCTTTAATATTTTTCATATTGTTTTTCTGTATTATTGTGCACAACTGTTCAATCTTTTCCATCAATTCCAAATTGTCTAGTTTATCATTGTCTTTAGACATTGTCACTGGTGATGGCTATGCTGAAGTTGCTAATTCCACAGCTGATTGTTTTTCTGCTGTCTTAAATGCTGACATGACAACTTGCTATTCTTAGTTATAATACTTAAGCCTTCAGTAACAGGGTTAAGAGCATTTAATGTGTTACCACTCTAGAATTCTTTCTAGCTATTCTATTATACTGTTCATTAGAAAAGGCTCAACAGAACACTTTATCTAGTTTCTTCTCAATAATCTAAATCTGCTTAGGTCTTGTCTGTCAGCAGTTGATGTGATTTGTTTACTACAATTCATTAAGTAAGACTTTATATGTCAGATAACTTAGTAAGTCTCAACTGAATAATGATAGCTAAGTTAGAAGTAAAGCCTAGTTGAATTGTAATTTTTTCAGTACTGTTTTTACTGACCCATAGTAAATAGTAAATAATATAATCAGATTAAATGCAAAGAACTAAATACATCTACTGGACTGAAATAAATGTTCTTATATATTCTATGATTTAGTTCTTTTTTCTATGATTTCTTATAGTTTTGTATAAACTTTCTTTCTGTAGTTCTCACTAAACTATCTTCTTATAGTCTCTTGTGAACTATTTCTTATCATGTGATATTGGACTTGTTTATTGTTATGTGACCTTGGTGTCTGCCTTGCTCTAGTGCTGTGCTGTAGAGTCTCATCTTGTCAAAGTGTCACAATTGTGCTTTTTTATAATTGATCTGTAATATATTCTTACTGATCTTGTTATCACTTTGGAATTCTTCTTAGCTATTCTATTGTATTATTCATTAAGAAAGACTTAATGAAACACTTATCTATGTTTCTTCTTGATGATCTAAATCTACTTAAGTCTTGTTCTTAAGCAGTTAATGTGGCCTACTTACCACAGTTCATTGAGTAAGGCTTTGTTTGTTGTGTAACTTGATGAGTTTAACTAAATAACAATAGCTAAGTTAGAAGTAGAGCCTAGTCAGATTGTAATTCTTTCAGTATTATTTTTACTAATTTGTAGTAGATAGTAAATAAACAATATAATAAATTGAGTGTGAAGAACTAAATACATCTGTAGAGTGGAAATGAGCATTCTTATATAACTTATAATTTAGTTCTTCTTCTATGGTTTTTAGTAGTTTCATATGAACTTCTTTTTAGTAGTTTCTACTGAACTACAATTCTCTAGTCCCTAGTGGACTACTTTCTCATAGTTCTTCATGGACTATTTCTTGTCATGTGATTTTGGACTATTTCTTCTTGTCATGTGACTAATCACTCTCTGTTGTCATTCTGCAAAGTTTTATCTGTCTTTTTTATGTATTTCTGCTGCTCATCTGATTGGTTTGTAACATCACTTTTTCTTTTCAAAGTTTTTGTCTCTGAAGACACACAGACATAAATAGAGCATTTACTTATGTCATTATTGAGACTTTAACTCTTTTCTGTAAGTGGTTTTGCTATGCTTCATTCTGAATGTATCATGATGCCTTCTTGCAAGCTTTCTTATGTTTCTCATAATTGTCATAAGAAGTGTATAATTTTTGCTGACTGAATAAATAGTGATAGCTTCATTATTTCTTTTTCTTGTGATTATTGTTTTCTCTCTTCTGTTCTGTGTGTGGTGTCTAATTCTTAGTCTTTCTCTTGCTTCTCTTGTTTGTGCTATAATTTTCACTGTTCTGGTCTTATCATAAACAATCATCAGTGAGACTCACTTTGTAAAGAAGAAGCTTGAGTTACTTTCACTTTAATCACTAGAGATTTTAATATTTGTCTGCTTCAAAAATGTGCCAATCAATTGCATGCTAAAATAAGTGTCATTTAAAAATATATCTTTGAAAAGTTATCTGAGCATAAGATGCTTTGTAAACATTAGCAAAAGCTTTGCAATCAAAGTGCTCTTTTTCTTTATTGTGATTCTAAAGTTGTGTCCCAGTTTAATTCTGTCTCTTTGACTGTGGCTGTGAATAGTTCTTTTTTTAATTCAGATTTTAACTTCTGAACTTCTGTTGGTTTTGATATTTCTTTATCAGATGTTAGCAGTTTATCAAATTTTTGATAAGTTCCCAAGTGTTTTTTAAGATATTGTATTCCTTCCACTTCACTAGATATTGTGTTTGCCTGTTAACTTTTCTCTTATCTAAAATTTTTTCAACTTCATATTCTTCTTCTGTGGTTTTAATTTCCTCATTTTGTGTTTGAGTGTTTTGTGATGCTGGTTCCAATAATAAAATATAAAAAATCAGATGTATTTTCATGCTGTCTGATAGTTTCAATTTGTAGTTCACTAGTCTGATTTTCTCTTCAATAATGAATGGTTTAATTTTCTTGCTGTTAAGTTTGCTGCTTAGTTATTTCATTTTGATGTTTCTGCATAGCAAATATACTTTCTTCTCTCTTTTTAGGTTAAGTCCTCTCTGGTGAGTTTTATTGTAGTAAACCACCATTCTGAGGTTTGTAAATTTAATATCTTTTTGTAGTTGCTCATGCAATGTTTATAACTGTGTCATTTTCTTTTCTGCTTTGTGGTTCATTTCTCATGTTTTCTTTGGTTTGCTGCCAAATTCAAAATTATACTCAAAATTGATATAAAATAGTGTTTCTTTAATTGTTGCATTAATCAAATTGTTGTATACAAATTGTGCCATAGATAGTAGTTTAATTCAATTACTCTGGTCATAATTTGTGTAGTTTCATAAATACTGCTCAATTATCTGATTTATTTTTTTTATTTGTTCATTTGTTTAAGAATGATAGGCTGTGCTGAGTCTATACTCAATGCTAGTTATGTTCATCAATGTCTTTCATAATTTCAATGTAAACTATGAATCTCTGTCTGTTGTAATTCTCTTTGATGTGCTATATTCACTAAACACATATTGAAGTAGTAGATATGCTGTGTCTGAAGCTGTTATATCTATTCTTGTTGGTATAATGTATGTATATTTCATCAATCTATCCACCACTGTGAGAATAGTGTTGTATATAACTTTATTCTTCTTTGACTCTGGTAGCTATATAATAAAGTCTATAGTAATTCATTCTCAAGGTTGAGTGAGTATCATAAGTGATTGTAATTCTTCATATGATAAATATTTTGCTGCTTTGTTTCTCTGACAAGTGTCACATTCTCTCAAGTATTGGTATATTGTCCATTGCATGTTTAGAAAATAAAAGTTTTTTGATATTAATTCTTTTGTTTTTTTAATTTTAAAATGTTCTTTCATCAGTGGCTCATAATATCTCTTAATCACTTTCTCTCTTGCTGTAAATAATACATATATCAATCTGTTGTAGTAAATTAGTCTATTGTCTTCTGTTATCTTGTCAGTTTTTTTTTTAATTATTTTGAGATTTTTATCTTTTGCAATTTATTATCTGATAATCTGTATCAATTTCTTATCTTAACTCTCAATAGTCATTGTCACTGCTAATGTTGTTGTTTACTTGTTGTATGTTATTGTTTCATTCTTTTGAAACTTCAATAGTGCTGGTTCTGGTTCAAGAACTTTTTTTTTGTGGTTTGATTGTCTACTAAATACATCTGCTTACTTATTTTGTTTTTTACTGCAATGTTTAATTTTAAAGTTATAATTCATCAATATTTTTGCTCATCTTGCTTGTCTTTGTGTTAACACTTTAGTTGTTGTGAAGTAAGTAAGATTCTTGTGATTTGTGATTACTTTGATTATATACTTGACTTCTTTGAAATATACTTTTCACTGCTGAAATGCTGTCACTATAGCCAACAATTTCTTATTGTGGATCTTATAATTGAGCTCTGCTAGTATCATTTTCCTTAAGTAATATGCTACTGAGTGTAATCTTTTATTGTCATCTGGCTGTGACATCACTGTTTCAATTATGTAGTTTGATGTGTTAATCTCAATAATTATTTTTTTTACTGAATTGTGCTGTTTGATCACTGATGTCATTGTCATTTTTATTTTCATTTTTTTAAATGCTTTCTGTTTTGTTTCTGTTTATTGAAACTTCTTCTTCTTCTTCAAAAGGTTAAATAGTGGTCTCATGATATTTGTGTATTGTCCAATGTATTGTCTGTAGTAGTTCATCATTTTAATAAATGCTTGTAATTCTTGTAGATTTGTTGATACTGGCCAATCTCTGATTGTTTAAATTTTTAATTGATTTGTCTATATCTCTTTTTAAATAATTTGATGTTTTAGAAAGTTCATCTTCTGAACATGGAATTTGCATTTTTTTAGCTTGAGTTGTAGCTTTGCTAGTTGTAGTCTTTATAGTACCATTCTGACATGTCTGACATGATCTTTGAGACTTTTGAAGAATATTAAAATGTCATTTAAATAAGCTATAATGAAGTTAAATTAATACTCATCTAGTACTGAATTGATAAATTTTTGAAATGTTGCTAATGCATTCATCAATTTAAAAAGCATGATTTTGTACTGATAGTGTTTAAACTTAGTTCTAAATGCTGTTTTTTATTTGTCTTCAGATTTGATTTATATTCAGTTATATGCATTTGCAATATTAAATTTTGTAAACCATTTTGCTTCTCATACTATGTTTTATATCTTTGTGATCAATGATAACAAGTATTTATTCTTGATTGTAATTTCATTCAGCTGTCTGTAATTAATACAGAATCATAAGTTGCTGTCTTTCTTTGGCACAAATAATACTGGGTATTCTGCTAATGATGTCACTGGTTTAATATAATCTCATCTCAATTTGTTGTCAATGTATTTTTTTGCAATTTTTGCTTTTTTTTCTGACATTGGGTAAATCAGTTTGCATGTCAGTTTCTTTTCTTTCATTAAAGATATCTCATAGTCAAATGGTTTGTGGTTTAGTAATTCTTTGTTAATACTAAAATTAAAGAGATTCTTGAATTACTTATACTTCTTTGAAATCATTAGTTCTGTTGTTTTTTGTGCTTCTTTTTTATTCACTGTGGTGCTGTATAGTGCCTGACTATGCTGCCTCTCTTGAGTTTGCATATCTCTTTGTGTAGTCTTATCTGTTAACTCACTGTCTGTAGGTTTCTTAGACTCTGTCTGTCTCTTTATTCTAAAGCCACTAGTTGTTTTTCTCAACTTAGTCTCTTTTATAGCTAACTCTACTTTGCTTTTTACCTAACTCTCTGAAGCCTGTGAGTGATCTTGTTTTAGCCTTATTCTGCATGTATATTGTGTGAACTGTATTTTATTATGTGTTCAGTCAATTTTTAAATTGTGTTGTTTTAGCTATGGTATTTCAAATACCACATTATACTTTTCAACTTTGATCACATTAAAGTTGAGTAACTCTAAATGGTTCTGAACTAAGACTGGTATTAATTTTATCTCTGTGATTAGAAATTGTTCTAAATCTTCTTCATTAAGTTCTGAAATTAATATTAACTGTTGTTTGGCTCTTTCTAAAATTTGTAGCTTCTTCATGAATTCTGAATTTATAAAGTTTTTTATAGCTTCTAAATCAACTAGCACTTTAGCTGGCTGGCTTATAATCTTAATCTGTATTTTGACATGTTGGCCTTTAGCTGTTGCTGTCATTTGATGTCATTACTTTCATTGCTATCTTCTGATTTGATTTTTTTGTGAAAAATATGCACTGCTGACCTTCACATCATAGTGCCTTATGCAATAGTTGTTATAACATGCTGTTCAATGTATGTTCTAATGTTGTGAGTGTCTCTGATATTCTATGCATGTACATTCTGGCTTATCACAGTAAGCTAATGTTTCTCTTTATAAGAAATTCTTTTAGATCTTAGTCTGATAAGTCTTTTTATTTATGACTATTCTCATTTAAGTTTAGCAAAGTGAGATTTATCACTTGCATCTCAACTTTAATTGTCTCATTGTCTAGTTTTTTATTAATCTCAAGTAATCTTTTTTCACTTTCTGATTTCTTGAGTGTTTCACTGGCTTTGTGTCATTCTTCAGTGGTGAAATTCTCATTGTTTTTCATTAGTTCATTATAAATCTATTGCATGCTTTGTTCTTGTGTATATTGTCTAATGATTTTGTTATCTGAGTTGTTTTGCTTTGCTATTTTCTTCATTCAGTGTTATTGTTTTTTTTTCTTCTGTATTACTTGATATTTATAATTTGATTTGCAATTATCTCAACATTTTCTAAAGTGTTGTTTATATCTTCATTTAGTTCTATCACTGTCATCTTCACTGTGTCAATGATGATCTCAACTATGAAGTTCATTTCAGTTTTCATGTGCCTCACAATTTATTGTTCTTTGATGCTGTTATTATGGCTAAGTTCTTTAGATGTCTTCTGAAATATTTCATTTATTTTATCTTCAATTTGTGTTATGATTTCATGTGGTCTTATTGTCTTTTTAAGTGTCTCAATTAATTTCTAGTCTCTTTCTTCATATTCTGAATGCTGTAACTCTTCATATTGTGCCCATTTTTAGCTTTTGAGTTCATTACTAAAGTTAATCTCTAAAAAGTCATTGTTACTGATTTCATTGCTTGTTATGTTAAATTATTATATCTCTTTCTTGAGTAATTTGCAGTGTTTGACTATATGCTCTTTCTTTTAGCAGTTATAGCATATAATTTTTTTCTTTTGCTTGTTTTCTGGCTTGATCTTAGCTTTGTCTTTTTGTTGTGTCATATTCAATTTCATCAATTGTGGCCTGTAAAGGTCTACTTTAAGTTCTCTATGCTGTTGTTTTTAATTGATGTGCTGTGAGTGTCATGTAAACTGTTTATCATTTCTCTATTGTTTTGCTTGTTGCTTAACCAACTTTCTTTCATAAATTCTATTGTTGATTCATATAAATTGTTCAATTAATTTATTAATATTGATAAGCAGTTTTTCTCTAACTAATTTGTCCTGAACTTTTTCTCTTAGTTCTTGTTTATATGTTGTAACCTGCACTTTGTTTTCCCATTGCAAGTGAGACATAATTTGTTAGTACTGTGTTGTATATTGTCTGGCTGATTCAGTCTGTTGAAGTCATCACAGTTTCTATTTTATAACTTTGATTTAGTTAATCACTTCAAAGGCCTTATTCAATTCTGTGGTGAAATCTATGTATTCACTGAATACTCACTTAGTGATCTTATTTTGGTTTTTTTTATTGTCTTGGTTTTTTTTTCTGTTCTTCACAATGAGATTAATTCAATCAAATGTTGATTCTCTCATGTAGAATATTGTTAGCATAATTTTGTTGTAATCTTTGGTGATTTCTGTTATTTTGAAATATAATTCAAGCTGAGTGAGGAATGCCTGTAAACAGTGAGATTGCTCATTAAATAATTTAGATTTTAGTGATTTGAGTTGAGTTATAATGGTCTGTTGTGCATGTTGTGATTTATTAAGTTTTTGAATTATTTCTTGAAGCTATTTGAGTCTTTTTTTGATATTTTTTATGTTGTTCTTCTGTATCATCATGCACAACTGTCTAATTTTTTTCATTAATTCTAAATTGTTCAGTTTGTCATTGTCTTTAGGTGTTGTCACTGGTGATGGCTGTGCTGAGGTTGCTAGTCCCACAGCTAATTGCTTTTCTGCTGTCTTAAATGCTGACATGATGACTTGCTGTTCTTGATTATAATACTTGAGCCTTCAGTAACAGGGTCAAGAGCATTCAATATGTTACCATCTCAGAATTCTTTCTAGCTATTCTATTGTACTATTTGTTAGAGAAGGCTCAATGAAACACTTTACCTTGGTTTCTTCTCAATGACCTAAACCTGCTTAGGTCTGGTCCATAGGCAGTTGATGCAGCCTGCTTACCACAGTCTGTCAGGTAAGGCTTTGTACATTGAGTAACTCAGTAAGTCTCAACTGAATAATGATAGCTAAGTCAGAAGTAGGGCCTGGTTGAATTGTAATTCTTTCAGTACTGTTCTTACTGACCTGTAGTAGATAGTAGATAATAAAATCAGATTGAATGTGAAGAACTAAATACATCTGCTAGGTGGGAATAAACTCTCTTATATATCTAGTCCTCTGTATACCATTTCATATACCACCTGCCTTGCTATACTTGTTGCTATACTGTATACCATTCTGTATACCAGTCTGTGTGTTCCACTGGGTTGATATATTGAATTGTCACATGATCTTGTGATCATCTCTTAAGTCTGCCTTGCTCTAGTGCTGTGCTGTAGAGTCTCATCTTATCAGGGTGTCACAGTTGTGCCCCTCCATGGTTGGTCCGTAACACTGGGTGGTATTATGAAATTTAAAACTAGAACTTTTTAATAGTAATCTGAGTCCTATTAGTAAAATCAATAATATTTGATATAAAATACATAAAATACAATCTTACCGCCCAGTGAGATAATTTTTACCTGTATTTACCACCTGGTGAGACCTAAAATTTTCAGATTTTATTCTCTATTAATATATAATAATATGTTTATTGTAAATTACTGGTAAGTTACTGGTAACTAAAACCTGACCACCCGGTGAGACGTCACCCGGCCACCTGGCCACCCTACCAGTCACAACATTAGATCACCCATGATAGCTTGAAACTTTATACATTACACCATAGTGTATTGTTGTTACAGACCAACCATGGAGAGGCATGACTGTGACACCCTGATAAGATGAGACTCTACAGCACAGCACTAGAGCAAGACAGATGTGAGAGACAATCATGAGATCATGTGATGATTCAATATACCAACCACACCAAGACACAAAGAAACAAGAATGGTATACAACATAGGAATAAATGGTATATGGATTGGTATATGGAATGATATATGGATTGATATATGGAATGGTATACAGAGAACTGGATATATAAGGGAGCTCATTCCCACCCAGCAGATGTATTTAGTTCTTTGCATTCAATCTGATTTTATTATCTACTATCTACTATGGGTCAGTAAGAACAGTACTGGAAGGATTATGATTCAACCAGGCCCTACTTCTGACTTAGCTATTGTTATTCAGTTGAGACCCACCAAGTTACCCAACATACAAAGCTTTACCCAACAGACTGTGGTAAGCAGGCTACATTGACTGCCTATGGACAAGACCTAAGCAGGTTTAGGTCATTGAGAAGGAACCAAGGTAAAGTGTTCCATTGAGCCTTCCCTAACCAATAGTACGATAGGATAGCTAGGAAGGATCCTGGGGTGGTAACAATTGTGTTGATGTTCGCTACATCTGACTGCAAGATGAATACTTCAAGTAGGGACTGGGTATCAAAGGGTGGAAGATTTTGTATTCAAAGTATCAAGTTTATCTGAATAGCCAATATGGCTCTCTGGTTGCTATCCAATTTCAACAACATCATCTTAAATACCAACACCTACAAGCATTCTCACTGGAATCTCTACCCTCTAAACACACAACATGTTTCTAGTTATATCGAATCACATGGGGGTATCTACCCGGCTCATCTCTTTGTTGGCCTGCAAGCTTTTATAAAGAAACACCTCCTGCGTCCTATCACCATTGATGACATTGATGAGGCTGAAATTGTGACCCATCAGCATCAAATTCCCTTCAACAGGGCTGGCTGGCTGGGGATCGTTAATGAGCATGATGGCTACCTTCCTGTGGAAATCAAAAATCTTACATCACTCTGATTAAGAAGATTTGGGTGTCTTTTGGTCAATTTCCATACTATCTCTGGTTAGTGTCATTCCTAATCCGGAACAAACAGCCTGCAAAGGTTTTGCAGATTTGAGCTGATAGTTGTAATTTACTATTTCTAAGACTCTTCACTCTATTAACTAGTTAGGGATTTTTCATTATCTAATCATAGTATTCCAGGTCCACTAGTTGTATGATGTTGTAGCTGCTCTAAGATCGGATTAAAATTAGATGAGGTAGCAGGTAGCAGTGGTCACTAACCTACTGAGTATGTGCTCTACTAGAGGCTAATGAAATATAAAATCAACAGCAAAGGATACTTCAGATCTTTACTATTTCCTAGTCTTCATGACAGAGCATACATTTCAACTTTACTCTACATCTTTCTCAATACATCTACTCTACAGTGGAATCAAGTCTATTCCATGACTTTTGTATCAGAGTGGTATCTCCATTCATTAGCATACGCACACATACCTCCATGATGAAGACCATCTTGGCTCGCTATCCCAATCGCATCCATAGAAAGCTCGTTACTTCATCGAGTGTGGATGCATTAATTTCATCCAGGTATCATCCTCTCTCGGTATCCTGTTCTCATAAAAGAAATTCCTCCTCCCAATTGCTAGCATCTCACTCGATGAAATAATCGAACCGCATTTTGACGTCCTTGCCGTATTTACCCCAGCCGCTTTCCCCTCCGACTTTCAACGTGCGTCCTCTTTCAGGCATCCCGAAGATCAGGCGGACGAGGGACTCTTCAATGATGACTGGCAGGTTGAGGTACATGCGACAGTAGTATTCTGCCATTTCTGCGACCTCCTTTGGTTCGTATCCTATGAAAGGTTTCACGCCCATGGAGTCCTCCGCGGATCTAGAACGTTTCTTGGGAGTAGGAGGGATGGTGTCAACTTCAAGTATCTTTCCGCATGCTGAGCGTGTGTAGCTGATTCCTGGGTACGGTGGTCGCTTTGGGGGTTCTGTGTTGCTTCCATCTGCAGAGTCCGCAGTAATCGATGATGGGTCCGAGATTGCGGTCGAGGCAGTGTTTGAAGTAGAGGCTGTAGCGGTCGATGTTGTCTGCATTTTCTTCCGCTCTTCCTGAAGCTTCTGCTCTTCGCGGTCGAGTATAGCTAGGTATTCCTTGGCCTTCTCCATTTCCTTTTCTTTCCGCACTTCTGCAGTTTCAAAGACGATACCTTCTATGAAAACACCTTCTTCCTCATGGAGGCGACACTGCAAAATCGCCTCCAGGACCTCCCTTTTGACCTTCATGTCGTTGATGATCAGGTCATCTGAACTAGTTGCCAGCATAATATCACACAGTTCGTAGGGTAACTGGACCTTCATTCCAGTCGTTGTCGAGACATAACTTGCCAGCTGGCGTCCTTTGATCTTGTATGGATCATTATCAGGTAGCCGTTTGAAGGGCAACTTCATTCGTTCCATGAACTTTGTTACGGTCGCTTCAGCGCGAGCTTTCGACATGGGTCTATTTAGTGGTTTCCCTGGAAAGATTTCAGGCTCTGGTTCTGGAAGAGAGAATTGCCATCGCAAGCGATCACGCAAGTCGATCAGCACTGTGAAAATATGGAAAGGAACTCTGAAGTCAAAGATCTCAATATCACGCGGTAGATGTTGAGATCGGTCCAGAAAATCAGGACATGGGATCACTGTCCATGCTTCCTGTTCTTCCTCAGATGCGTCTGGGGGTGGAGACAGCGGTCGCGAAAGATGTGATCGTGTGCTGGCAGAGCGTGGGCCAAGAGAAGGAAAGAGCCCAATTGCTGAGAAGAATTCTTCCATAATGACAGAAAGTCTGCTTATCTTGCTTATGGTATAGTATGAAGGATCACAACTTGTGAGCAGTCAGATGGTGAGATATCAGGACTGCGGGACAAAGTGACGTGTTGAGATAACCTCACAGTTGTCAGATCACATAGCAAAGCAGAGATGTAGTCATAAGAAGATTATGAGTAATGTATGGGTATAGAGATATCAAGAGATTCACAATGTCACCATTGATAAAGAGTGTGCAGACCACAAAGAGGATGAGAGATGCAGAATCCAGAAAGAGGAATGAAGGATCTGAGCAGCATATTGATAATTAAGAGTCAACCAACACCCCAAAAGCCCATATATCACCAGAAGTAACATGGCGGAGGCCGCCGCGATGTCAGAGATGTGAATACTGTCTCTGGGAACAAAGCGGTGACAGGCCGATGTCACACCTCTATTTTCACACAGGTATGGCCTGTTCCCTCATAATATTCACTAGACACAGTAATATAGATGAAAACTCCACTGTCAAAGACAGTCTCTGAAAAATATACCAACACAAGGCATATGGAAGAAGCCATCCCTGTCCCTAGTAATGGGGCACTGTAGTATCACCATCTTTACCGATGGAAGATGATATTTGGGGGGAAAGAGGTCACATTAGGGTTTCATGTGTACTGCTGTATTGTGTATTAAGGAATAAGATCTTCGGCGAGACCACGTCATAGCTGTAAACACCGTCGCCCGGGAGAGATTTCTAAGATAGTAGTCAAGGAAGGAAGTAAAATGCGCATTGGCGCCTGATAAAGAATAAATAATTCAAGGGTAATTAGAAAAAAAAAGGAAGGGTATCACGCAACCGTCAAGTCATAAAACCCAAGAAGAAGAGAAAGCACATCACCTCCACCCAGTAAATGCTCAAAGACAACGCCTGTCCCAATGCTACTGCTCGATGCTATCATTAGATCCACTATCTTTGGCTGAATTAGACATCTCATCGTCCAGATCCGCAAAAGACAGTGGATGAAGAGGTCCGTACGGTTGACCATGCTGCAACTCGAGTTTGCGTCGCAGAATAGCCTCCTCCAGATTCCAGCGAGACTTTAATTTTGTCTTCTTCATGTCAAGGGCTCGCAAAAGAGATTCTTCCTCTTTCTGGTGTTCCTTTTGCAGTTCCGCTAATGCTTTATTATTTTGATCAATGAGCGTGTTCAGCTCCTTTTCCCTTCGCGTCATGGCTTCCTGGAGCCGGATTTCTTGCCGGTCTCTGAGCACCTTGATCTTGGCCTGGTGTAGCCGGTCCATTGAGTCACGGTCATGGTACTCCTGAGTTAGTTGTTCTTTCTGCTGACGTGTGACTTTGCGAGGGTGAGGTCGCTCCGCATCTGAACTGTGCTCAGACCTGGGGGTTGGAGGCGGACTGTGATTATTGCAGTAGCCTTCCATGTGCTTGATCCGGGTACGGGAATTCATTTTGGCTTTTTGGAATTCCATCTCCTGCTCTATTTCAGCGGCGAGCTGCCGTTCCTCTAGACGCGCGGTGTCCGCACTATTCTGTAGTCGCATAGGTTAGAACCAAGACTAATTTTCAAGCGGGGCTATGTCACCTTTTCACGCTTCTCGTTTTCCACCCGTTCATAATCCCTTTTCTTTTCGGCAAGAATTTCCCGATGCGAATGTTGCAAATTACTCAATAATTCTCTTTGCAAGGCGATATGATGCCGCCCTTGCGCCTTATGCGACTCGACCATCGCTTTAAGCTCCGGATCTTGTATACTCCGCTGTAGCGCGGCATCATCAAATAAAGGCACCTCCACCTTCAATATATCCCCCTCCATCTGATCTGTCCTGCGAGTTTGTTCTCGCCTCGTCTCGACACAGACCTTCTTGACATTGTCCTCGCCCTTCTTCACCGTGATCTGCGCGCTAGATGGAAGAAGCACCGTTGACTCCCTTCTTTTCTTCCGGAAGGGAAGCTTTCCCATCGCATTTATGAGGCTCGTTCTCTTGCATTCTCTTGTTGAGGGGGACCCCACATTGGGAGATGAATCGCTGCGTTCGATACGTTGAGTTTGCCCTCTATCCTTGGAAGGCCCCCGGCGACTCTCAACGGAACAGTATGATGTGGGACGTGTAGACATCGAGCCTCCAGATCGGATACTCGGTGAGTGATACTTCTCTGACGCGACGGTTGTTGTTGACAAGGAGTTTACAAGTTGGTCGATGGAGGTTCCGCGAGAACTGACGGCGTCTGATACGGAATTGCGTTCGATCGAAGGACGAGGAGCAGAGGACGCTGCGTTGATGTCGACTACACCAAGCGCTATTGATGCGGCTAGAGAAGCTGCAATGTCTACCTCTGGCAATTTTAGATCCAATTTCCGCGCCTGCTCAATGAGCTCCTGTTCCGCATCGCGCTCCAATTGTTCTGACGAGAATTGAAGCACCTCTCGCCGGTATCGATCCTCATCAAGCAGAGGAATTGTGCGCTTGTCCATCCTCGATAATCCCGCTCGTGTGCATGAACCGGGTCGAAGCAGTCTTCCGGGGTAGAGTCCGGATGGGAACGGGCTCGTCCACGGTACGGGCAGACGATGGGATCCGGTTGCTGCACAGCATCTAAGCTGGCCAGTTCAGGACGACCTCGGATATTATACCGGGCAATTGAACGGCGAGAGACTGACCTGGAGCGACAGCAGACTGCTCGCATGGAGGGGTAGGGGAAGAGAGTAACGTGCTCGATGCGCCTGATAGGGAGGGTCATCGGATGCCATGCTTGCCTGAGGTTCTGGCGGGTTACCCTGATCGGGCATGTCCTTAGGGCTTAGGGCTCCCAGCCTCACGGACTCTCTGCCACGTGGTTACGGTCCGTGCCGTATGATGAGGCAAGATATTATCTCGTGGATCCCTTCCACCCTGCTAATAAGTTTACTAGCGGGAAACCAGTGTTTGGGCCGAGCCGACCGATTTCCAAACCGGGAATAGGTTAGTTACTACGCCGCTAAGGCAGCAACCAGCCGAGAATCGAAGTTGGCGGCAAAATAAACAAAGCGACATATTACTTGTACAAGTACAGGTCCCACCTTTCATCATAGCCTTCTGCTATATCTAAGTTATCTGGATTCTATGCCGTCAACCACGATGGCCACTATCATAGAGCGTAACAAGGCCAGCTATTTCGCCCTTCAGAAGCTGGACAACAAGGTTGTCAATCTCAGGCCATTCTCGTTCCGCCCAGAAGACTTGCGGAACACCGCGATTCGCATAATTCCTGCCTCATTTGAATGTCTTGTTGAAAAACCTATTCTCAACCCGAGTTTCTTTGTTCCCTATCCGAAAGATCTTTTGATACGTCCCGAGAATGATCACGAATTCCCCGAATACAACCCAGACGAGGCACGGGAGTATCATGAGGGACCCATTGACCGGGCGCGTGGGCTATCTGACTACCTCCTCTCGTACCTACAATCTTATGGGAGTCGAGAGCTGGACGCCAAACGTACAGTTTTTTGGAGTTCTGAGTGGTGCTTTAAAGGGTATGTCTGTCCCTTTCATGTGTCGCCTCACT
>JAPVCG010000071.1:497041-507428 GCA_029606305.1 Paecilomyces fulvus | reverse complement strand
GTCAGAGTCCCCCCCCCCCCCCCCGAGTGGAACGTCGATGCAGTTTATCACCACTCTGACACGAGATTCCCGCACCTGAAGAGCATGATGATCTCCGATGTCAATGGCAGTAATGAGACATTGTTCCGAGGGGAACTCCTTGCTCTTATTAGAATGATTCGGGGGCGATTGCGGGTGACAGCTGGACATCCTTCCCACCCGGTAAGTTTCTATCATCACATGGATTCGGAGCTGTATAAAGCGTAGCCCTCCTGCCAGTTCACACATTGCTAACTCCCCCCGCGTGCTACAGGTCCTTCTCTTCTCTATGATGGGGCCACAGCATGTGCGGATACTTCAAGCCCATTTCGATGGTACTGACCTAGTCATCCATCGCAGCAATCTCTATGATATGCGACACGAGGATGCTGCTCTCTTAGACTTGCTTGCACAGTGGTTTCTGAGTTCGCCAGCAGAAAAAAAACATACGGAATAAATCAAATCTTGATCAATGTTATGATGGCATATCTGGGAGGCGTTTCGGTTGTCTTGCTGGATGGGATACTGAATGGGCGGCTATAAGTCAGCCCCATGTGTTTGGGCTTAATGTATATTGTGAGGGCTTCATATTTTTTTTTCTTCACGCACGTGCAGAAATATGTGGAAGGCCTGCACAGGGTACACAACCTTGAACAGAGGTGATTCTACAGGGGCTGGCTTCCAATCCACTTAGCCATAATGATGAAGGCGCGTTATGTGTGTCTTGCTTAGCTCATTTCAAACATCACCCACCTCTCAGAATCAGAAGACCAGAAAACAATCAATTAGTCAAACTTACTAGTATCCCAAAATGTTTCCCCCCTTTTATACGCCTCATCGAGAAATGCAAAACACTCCTTGTCCAGAGGCGGGATACCGTACACTCCACTAGCAACCATGAAACCTAACCCCAGACGTGGGAGCTCCGGCCCATTCTTGCCTAGTGGACGGGTAGGCGGTTTCTAGAAGGAAGACATTTCAGCAATTTCTTTGTTCTTGCAAATAACAATTCGTTGAATGGTTCCGTTTAATCAATTGAATCGAGACCAACAGACTGGATCTTGAGAGATCTCAACTAGCTTGATTTATATATCTACGCAATGTTCTCAGAAATCGAAATTTACGGCGGACGAGAACACAATCTCAATGGTTCATACATCATTGTCCATACCTGATTCTATATAGGAGCGAACACAAGGACTCCCCAAAAGGGCTAGTTGGCGCAACGTCAACGATTTTATCAGTGAACAAATCACTCTATTAAGTATTGGGCATATGAATGTATTCCCTTCAGGCTAGCTTTGATAGCTAACTCCATCTCGTATATCCAACACCAATACCTTCCAATAAGGTTGCCTTTTCTCCCCTGCAATGCCTCCCTTTTCTTCCGCTGATGATTTCCACCGTTAGATATCTCCGCCGATTATCTCCGTCCCTTCCAGAAAACATCCTCCGCCGAGGAAGGTCGGACATGATATCATTTACTACTCATCGAGGAGATGTTCCAGTACTTGATCCACAGAGTTATTTTCCCCATTCGTCAATTGCAGCTGCTTGTATGAACGATAGAGACAGACAAGGCGCTCATGTTATAACCGACCCAAGACAACTCCTCACAGACCGTCAGGTCAAGATGGCAGTCGAGCCATAACTAACTCGCTTCAAACGACTTATACCCAATCCCCTTTACGAAAGTCTGCTGCCACTCCCTCTGCGTTGGATCTTCAGCAAGCTCCATGTACAATTTCCCATGCGCTTCGCCATCAACGTCAAAATATGCAGCTGATCCGTCAATTTTGCGCTCATCGGCATAGTAGAACCTAATCTCCTTAGTTAATCATGAAAATCCCTCCAGGTAAAAAAAAAGATATAGGAAAACACATACTTGAACCCCCTACCCTTATACGCAGCCGAAGCTAACCGTATCATATGCGCGGTCGCAGACTTCCCCATGCCTGAATCCAATAGATGTGCCATGGTGGTCGTATTCAGGATGTTTCCAGTATAGATGAATGTTCTGGAAGCGGATTCCGGAAGGGTTTCAAAGCCCTCAACGGCCTGTTGCGCCGCGACGAAGGCTCCAGTCGTGTTGATATGAAAAGCATAAATGAAGTTCTCTAATGGAAGACTCAGGGGATGGGTTGGGTCGTTCGCTGTTCCGGCGGACGCTTTTGGGATGGAGAGTCAGTTTAGTTATAAGACCCGTAGAAGAAGAGAAGAGAGGCTAGCTGGCATCAATGATATAATATACCGTTATAGACAACGACGCTTGGGGCGCCGAATTTTTCCTTGACGGTCGAGAATGTATTTCGAATTGACTCCGGATCGGACAGGTCGCTCCGTATGTGAAGTCGGTCCGGGGTGCTATCTTCGTCTTTCAGTCGACGAGCGACTAGGGCAATTCTGTATCCTTTCGAGGCAAAGGCTTCTGCTACGTGAAGGCCAGTATTGGCACCGGCTCCGAGGATGAGGATAGTTGGACGATACGTTGCCATGTTGTCGTTCGTAGATGAACTATGGTGATAAACTCAAACTCCGGAATGGAACGTTGCTTGCGAATAAGTTTATTCCGTGATGGAAAAGGTCATACCAAAATGGGCTATTTATTCCCTTTATAAGACTTGATCAGGATGACTTTCTGACAAATACAACATCCTACATGCTCTTCCATTTTGACAATCGATTATGGTCTTCAACTCTTAGAGACTCCAGATGACAAATGCATTGAATTTGCAATGTTGGCATCATGTAGAAATAATGTGAAGACAAAATTGAATTTGTCATCAGATGCCTCATAGGGATACAGACATAGTAGATCCTTCACTGTAAAGTCCTTCCTGGGTGCCAGAAATTCAGATGTAGGGAACTGCATCAACAGTCATGCAAACAGCACAATGCAAATGTCTCAAACAACATTTGTCAAGACTAAATTGTTAACTGGCCTATGATTCTCTTACTTATTCCTAGGCTAGTTAGCTTCCTAATTATCAATCCCACAGCGCCCTGTGTGAGAGTATGTATCCTTGTCTATGGAGTATATCTGGTGTTTGGCTTGTTTGATAGGTAGGTATTGTTTGATTGCATGAGTGTTTGCATCGCGATAGGTTGCATTTACTTTATGGTTGGTGTTGAGACTGACAAATCGACAGTAATGCAAACAGTGAGTTTGGTACTATGCTTCTTGTCGCAGGGGAAATCAATCATGGTAGCCGGCCTGGGAGGTTATCCAAACCTTTTAACTTGCTATCTCCTCATCAATGTAGATATATATATTACGCAATAATGACAGAAAATGTACATATTAGTCCCGACATGCATATCGCCAACTCAAAAGACAAACGGCAGATAGTGTGGATACACTAGGATTTATGATGCTATGCATATCTTCTTTTTATGGGTCCAACTCGTTCACACGGGCTTTTGCTAGCAACTCTTATGCTTTTCCAGCGTTGGCCTTCTCAACCATTTGAGAGTGCATCTTGATTAGTTCCGGGACGATCAAACTCTCGATCTCCATATCATGGTCGCCGGGGCCTCTGCCGCCATGTCTCTGATCAGCGTCTGCTCCCGTTCCCTCAGTTTGCACCTGGGGAGGCTCTTCCGTGACGGCACTCGGCTTTTTGCCCTCAGCCAATCCAACTTGATTCTCAACACCGGAGATACTCTTACTCCGTCTCGACTTGGGTACCCGGATCCATCGCTCTCCCGGCGGGTCCGGTGTCACGAAGACCACTTCCCACTTTCTGGTGGAGAGCAGGTTACCAATAACCAGGTGATGCGAGTAGCGCTCCAATGCAGTCCGTGCCTTGTAGACAAGCAGGTGCGGGTCCGTCTCCAGCTTGAAGGAGACAATCATGCTCCCGTCGGGGGCCCAGCCGTCGACGAGGTGGTGGAGGAATTTTGGGACCGGATCGAGGTCGATGACAAGCTTCTTGCCACGGGTGGGTGGCTGGGGCTCAGGCTCACCGGTGTAGATCTCTGATTCCGGGATCGAATTCTGATCATCTCCGATGACAGGTAGCTCGGACGATTGAATCTTGTGTTCTGCCATGCGATCGCGCGGGATAAAGAAATCGCTGACGGCCGCAGCGAGGTAGAAAAGTGCATTGGGACCCAATGGGCGCATGAGCATTGCCAGAGAACGCAGCTCGAATAGGTACTCTGTCACCGTCGTAAACGGTAGGAGGAGTAGAAGGTTGTTCTGCTTCGCATAACGATACTTGCGCAACACGTCACGCATCTCGTCCTGGTACTCGCTTTTCACGACAATATGGCCATTGTCGTTGCCTGCACCAGGCGTCGAATGTGGTGTCTCCTCCATGAAATCGAGGAAACAGTTGGTCGAATGACTGTAATGCCTCGAGTAAGGCAGAAGACTGAACTGCCGGTGCAAGAAGATCACTGCATACCCCGCCTGCAGGAAGTACTCTGCAGAGGTTGCTCCTCGAGTACCAGCACTGAAATTGTCCTGATCGAATCTGTCAGCCACTGCAAACAATCTCTTAAAATGATCATCAATCACTTACAATGAAGCGCACAGTCTGCTTCTCCAGGGGCACTGTTGTTCCACCTGAGGTCACAAGCACGACGCGTCGATTTGCTTCAACATGGTACTGAATGAAAGCTCTTGCCAGAGCTTCATGTTTCTGGAGAGCCTTGGGCGGCGGGTTCTTGTTGAAGTAGCTGGACTCCATCTCAGCGGAAGACGCCACCTCCCCCTGCTGTGGTTGGGAGGTCATTGTGGAGAAAGATAGATGGGTTGATAATGCTCAACTGCAACAACGAAGAGTGACCGTTTCAAGAAATTGAATGATCAATAACCCAAACCTCAATTCAACACAGACTGTAAATGCCTTGTGCTTCAGGGGCACAGACAGAAACAGAAGAAATGTTGATGCCTGGCCGATCTGTCCTCAACAATTCTCCGTGCCGGATCGGCAATTCTAATTCAGGGATATGTGCAAGGATAAAGAATAAACCTGTGCACACAGCTCCAGACAAGATTCCACAATGTAGGAATGTCCCTATCACAAAGGTGTCCAGGGGAATATAAAAAGAAAATCTAGCGCGGATACGCTAGTGAATATAGACTTGCTGAGGGGCACCTAGATCCGGACGACTGAGACTATTCCAATCATATTGCCGGCTGCCGACCACGAGGAGTGTAGAACTGTCCAGGAAAACAGATGATTTCAACCAGAGTGGCGTGAAACCTATATAAATGATGACTATTGTGAGTCAAGCAGAACGGTATGAATGTAACCGAAGTCACCGGCAGATTTTCCTGCTCTTTTCGGTGTCTCCGCTTTGGGAATCGCGCCGTGCGGGATGCCCCTGACGTCAGCCGGAGAAGCGGCGGGGAGGCGTCACGTGGACTGCTCCCCGGACTGTCGCCTGAGGTTGCACATCCTTTGAGCCGAGGATATATTACTCAACCTACGGTCTACGGGATCCGATTTTCTAGGCATTTGTTGGGATATGCAAGATGTTTTCGGATATTGGCGACAGATAAGACTAGGTTCCAAGGAACCAACAGACGCTCACTACTATTGGAAGATGTGTATTTTGCATCAGTGTGTTGCGTTAATTACTATCATGATATGCTAGAAACTTGTAAAGAGTAGAATAGAAGATGGATCCTACAAATTGCGGCGCTTAGAATGTCCAAAATACCCTAGCTTAGAGGTAGCGGCTCCGCAAGGCTTGGCTGATGGTGCTCATACGGCTGGCCATACCTCCGTGCTGCATGTTGCTCAGAAGGGCTTCTTCCAAAGCGGACTGCGTAACGCTTGCATCTACACAAAGAGTTGTCAGCATTCATATGTTCTTCGAGGAACTTGGGCAACAGTTCAAGAACAGCAAGTAACTTACCATCCAAATCGCTGAAGCTGCTTCCCATGCTAGGGGTATCACTGGCTTCATTAGCAGCCACGGCGCGATGACCAGGACTGAGGCGCGCCAGTTCAGCGGCCCGTTGAGGACTCAAGGTCCCCGGAGCGTAACTCGCCCGACGATGGCCCTCCGACTGCGGCATGCCCACTGCAACTCCAGAGCTAGCAGAGCTGGCGGACGACATCATAGTAGTCTGTTTCGATAGTGGGATATGCTCCGTCGTCTCTCTCCGTTGCACTCCTGGATGCTGATGCTCCAGCCGAAGAGTTGCATTAAGATCGCTCCTCTGGCCTTCTCGAGATCTAGGCAGATTATCACGTGGAAGTGGTAGAAATGCAGGGGACTCGTCATCGTCATCATCCTCGTCGTCTCTCAGACCGGGCTTGTGGACTGAGAATTTGCCAAACCGTTTGAACCCAGGGGCTCTGCGGCCTGGGATATCCTCATCTGAGTCCGATTCTTCTTCCGAGGATGATGTAAAAATGTCCTCTTCGCGAACGGGCGACTCTCTTGGAAGAGTTCCTGCTCCTTGATCTCGCCTGGTGTCGGAAAGCCCTCTTCCTCCGGGCCCCGGTCTTTGTGTTCTCGCTGCGATAGGTGGAACGCCCCGCGGAGACGGCTCTCTGCTCGCCTTGACCTGCGTCACAGTAGCCGCTGAGCTTGTCCGCTGAGGAGCAGGAACTGCTAGCTAGTCAGCATAGCACTCAGAACAGATGGGATGGGACATACTCTTATTCCGAGTTGCTGTAACTGGACTGCTCTCGGCTCGCTGGACGCTTAGGTCCTTCGTGTGGACTGCCAGCCTCGACGGCACTCGAGATCCTGGTGGTAGTCAGCATGCGAAGCAGAGGGCTTCAGAAATAGAATAACTGACCACCGCTACCAATACGCTTCATCGCCTGTCCTCCTAAGGCAGTACTTCCAGACACTGATCCAGGAACAGGCGAAGGTGAAGTCGGATGCGTCGTGCCGACTCTCCTCATCTGGGCCCGAACCTGAGACAGCTGCCGGTCATACAGCCATGCTGCCTGCTGGAGGAGAAAAGGAAGAGTGACATCAAAGCTCTCTGCTCTATCGAATCATTAAAAGCTGTTCAAATTCCCATCCCTAAGAGTTAGATGGGGTCATACAATGCTTTCCCTATTGATGCCAGTTAGCCCCGTCCAAACAAATGGTTTAGAGATAAGGAATAAATACAATCTATATCATCTCCCTTCGATGGCCGCGAGAGTATTTCCCATAGAGCACGATCTTTGGTTGCATTCCATTCGACCTTGATAAATTAGTATACCCATTCCACCAGGTACGGGATCGGATGCAACCTACAGGTGGAGGATCGACAAAGTCGCCCCTGGGAAATGGCAGACGAATAAAGACCGTGAAGTGCACATCCGGTCCTTTAGTCTGCGGGGACATTCTGGGGACTTATCAAATCAGATCGTGAAGCAGGATCTCTCAAAAGTTGATGAAAGTAAAGTTCTTCTCTTTCGATCGATATTGCAAGCAGAAGGTCCAGGAGTCGAGAGGCTTGTCCGTTGACTTCATCCAATAATGCGGAGGCGGGAAATCATGTGCGTGGCCGCAGTCACTGGCTGACGGCAACGGTCCGTGTCATGACTCTCCAGCAGTCAATCCTCTAAATGCCACATCCCGATCACCCATAGCCACGTCCTGCTGATAGAGGAATTATGGATAGTTAACTACCATATCGCCAGACTAGATTAGATATCGAATTCATGTCCTCATCAATATACAGACTCATCCAAGCAAAGAGCATGGGTACCAAAAATAGAATAATCTTCGATATGGCCTATCTTTAATTCTCTCCGGAGAAAGATACTTTACCTCGTCGCCGCTCTCCTATCGCTATTAGGTGGCAGTTATATATACCTATTTGGATGGGAATCCGTCATCGATATCAATAGCGCTGCTTGAGAGGAGCGTAGGTACTACGTTATCAACGATATAGGTGACCTCGACTGAAACGGTCTGAACATCATTGTTAACGTTTCATCTCAAGTCAGGATTGATTCGTCGTAGCAAGACGAATATCTCTTTTGGAAGGATAAGCGAACAGTGGCGCATGAGGAGGGAAGGAGGTTAGAAATATCTACATTTAAAATTGATTATAGGGGTCATGACAATAATAGGTACAAAAGTTCCCCTGAGAACCAAAAGGGCATTCATCTATATCCCCCAATCCACTTTGCGGCATGTACCCATCTTTTTGATGGTGGCGTTGATCCGGTCCGACATCCAGCCGGAATGGGAAGCAATACTCCTCATACCCAGCTTGGGCGTCTTCGACGTATAACATCGGTCATCGTGCCAGCTGTATTGGAAACAATGCAAGTCTTTCGAGCATCGCATCTTGCAGTTCTCTAGGGAAGTCGCGGTGGGGTGTTCGTCCGCGGACAGGTTATCCCAATCACTACGTGGGGCCTCGAGTTGAGAGTGTATGAGCTCTTTGAAGATATCGCTGTGGAGAAGTAGGAACTTATTCGTCTGGTTCAATGTTAGTACCACTCCTGACAGATCCGACCCATTCAGAATACTCACGTTTCGATATCGATCCTGTTCAAACCGCCACATAAACTCGATCTCTTCAGGTGTCATGTGGTGGTATCCAATGGCAGGGAAACACCAAGGCTTCCTGTAGAAGTCCGTTGTGAACGTATCTACTTCTGCTAGCCTCGAATTCTGTAACAGTGGCCAGGTAAAGCGAAGCGGTACGCCAGCGTCCGCCAATACTTTGCCCAGAACACAATCGCCCGCCCAGTGAAAATTGACGTATTGATCCAACTCTGATGCATGTGCTGCGCGGTGGTCTGACGCCCTCCGCATCGCCGGATTGGAGAGTATGAACCCAGACCCACCGTGGCCAAAGATCACGTCGGCTATCTGCGTCTCTGTCCCAAGGTAATGTGGTTTTCTTGCATCGAATTTGGAGAGCCATTGCATCAAATTCGCCCAGAAGATATATGTGTCGGCTTCCATAAACACATACCACTTCGCATCCGGTTTGACGCGGAGGGCTTCGTCCACCATAGGTAGAAATTTCCACTTGTCGAGCTTCCAGCCTGGGTTATTGGGCTTGCCCGTTGGCGTATTGGCGTCATCTCTTAAATCAAACGGTCTCAACCCCTGCCGTCCTTGCTCTTGAACTCTGTTATAAATGTCAAAATCCGGATTCGACTGTCGTAGCGCCGGATCGATATTGCGCAGGACATCGTAGACATGGACTCCAGCCACATCTTCCTCGAAATCCGAGAAGACCACATAGTTCGGAATGCAACTCAACGTCGTGTTGAAATGCACCGGCAGTTTCTCCATCGCTTCCGTGACTCCAGTCTTTAGAACCACCAAGACATTTTCGATCCCCGGGAGAGGAGGGCAACGGACTGGTTGGTTGTTTTCATCGCGGTGATTGCCCTGCTGGTCTAGAACCAGAGTATGGGAGAAGAAGGCATGCGGGATCGAATGTATCGCGAACAAATAATAGAGGAACAGGAGTCCCAAAAACGGTGAAATGAGCGGAATCCAACGACGGGAACGACGCCGTAGGGAGTACATATGTACTTAGTGAAGGAGTGGCCGGGGAAGGGCGTTAGGGTCGAGAAAAGAAGCCGGTGAGACAGTGAGACACGCTCTGAGTCCCCCGGATATCATCTTCGTTGCATATATGTTTGTCCAGACGACACAGCAGGAGACCGATCGTCTCGATCGGCCGACCCCGATGTATTTAAATCACGCTGTTCCTGATCCGCTTCCCAACGACTGACCCACTATTGAAGTCTACTTAGCGGGAGGAAGGGCATCAGAATGATCGAATTGAAACGATTCAAGTAACGCGTTCACTGACGTCGCGGACGGTCTTCAACCAGGGGAGTAAGCCCCCGCGGACGCTAAGTCTAGTTATAGCCCAAGCCAATGGCGATCAAAACCGAGACACTTTCATCGACATTCCAGCCTTCCCACCTCGTCCCGTCCACATTGCCCGGCCGCACGGGGAAGCAGAGACCCGTTGACGATGTCTCCAGGAGGCTTCGAACAATAGATCGATCACGAAGGTATTATTCCGTTCCTTGGATTGACAATTCCTGTTTGATCCGTGAGTATGTGCGGTCGACCCGAGATGATGCAAGGGAGAGCTTTGAGCTTAAGGGTCCATAACCATGGCCAGATCTGTTTGACAGGAGAACCGTCCTAAAGTCACTTCGTAAGCGGAGGCTTTTTTCTCTTCATAAGTTAAGACGCCACGAAAAAAGAACTGGGCCGAGGGTGCGTGGCAGCGTGGATATGAAACTTGGATCGATGATGTGGCCTTTGTTGATACTTCCTCTTTAGAATGATACGCTAAGCCTCCTTCAGGGTTCCTTCTCCACCGCCATTAAGGAGACTCTCCCTGCCCTTTTCATCGTAGTTGATGAACTAATTGCTTAGAAACCCTTAACTAGCTAGAATGGAACGTTTCTGG
>JAPVCG010000071.1:399872-496984 GCA_029606305.1 Paecilomyces fulvus | reverse complement strand
CCCTGTGAAAAGGGATCTATCCAGTGTCCAGAGCACTGACACGCACACACAACATCTGCAAAGTACGGAGTAGTACTGAAATTAAAAAAAAAAAAAAAGGCTAAAGGCTTTGTGGAACATGGTAATTCTAGAACCTCGATGTCGCAATATGTCACGGAGTTAGCGTCCCATCTCCTTTTTCTCATCGAAGGAACATTCGGTCCACTGTTTAATAAGTTGGTGACTCTCCAACCGAGGCAGAACGACTGTCGGAATACCATTTGGCAATGTCCACGCTTTGGATTCGAAATTCGGATATAATTAATGGCCGGAAGGTAAACGTAATTGAGAAAGAAGATAATTATATCTGGACAGCTTTCGACTGTCTCAACTTTCGCAACAGGGATGCACAATACACGGGAAACACCGTCTAGTGATTCAAAACCGACCCGCCGACCAGCCCGATCATCCTCCCAGCATCCCTTTTCAGTACACGAGCATTCCACCAAAATATGGATGAACGGTATCCATTATGAAGTAGCAGACCATGTACTTGAGTATAGTAATCCGAAGAAAGCAAGGATACCTTGATCAGAAAACAAGCATGCCAGAAACATCCGTGGCGAGCATCGGAGCCAAGACATTCTTATGCTTGTTCCATGTGTTGTCTTAGATCTCTTGCTGGATTTCCCCGGCTCTTGGAAGCGCCGGGGCATCAGGGTCTTCCATGCATTGATCCACTCTCATGATCGTCTTTCCGGTGGCCTTAGCAATACGGATCACATCTCGAAAGTATCCAACGGTAGTAGGGCTCAGGTAATGCATGACAGCCAGATCCCCGCCCCGACTCACATCGCGCTTGAAAGCATCAAGTTGTTTCTCTGGCGTATCCGAATCGGCGTATAACCAATCCTCAATATCCACGCTCCAATTGACAATGTATGGATCCCGGATCAACGCAGCAAGTCTCTGGCGGGTTCTGGATCCGACGGTTCCGAAGGGAGGACGGAAGTAGCGGGCTGTAACACTCGTCCGTCAGCGGTAAAACAAATCAGTTTCCGTAAGACAGAGCCATACATTTGACACCCAGTAGGTCTTCTTGGGCTGCCATGCCCTTCAGGATCTCATCGTCGATCTCCTGGATGGTCTGCAGTCCTTCCATCCTGCGGGAAGCATCAGTCTCTATACAACAAAGACCAATTCATTCGGGGAAGTCATACTTAGGGTGAGTATACGAATGGAGGGCAACCTGATGTCCCCTCCGTAGCATCTCCGTATATACCTGAGTGAAATTGGTGTCCTTGGTCCTCAGTCCTGTTCCAACAACAAAGAATGTCACAAGAATATCCTCTTCCTCCAAGATCCGCATGACTTCCTGAGCAAACTCTGGCTGCCCATCGTCGATCCCGAATGCAAATGAATTAGGTCGCTTGCATTTGAGCACCATGGTACCGCTTGGGAGCTTTGGTGGGATCTCAAAATCTTCCGGCACTTCGGGAACAATTTCCACCTTGTGCAGAGTCACTTTCTCGCGAGTATAGAATCCATGGAATGATACAGAGAGGACCCTTGACATGTCGACAACAAAATGGGACAATGGTACATATATGTGCTCATCCCTAGCATATCGCGCCGCCTCGACCGTATCCCACGTGGCTGGATAAGGGCTTACACCTGGATCGCACTCCTCATTATGTTCATTGAGTGAGATGCTGAATTTCTCGGTCCCCGAGAAGACAACATGCAGATACATGTGATCATAAGGCCTCATATCGAAACAGTAGGATCCGAATTGAGTATGATAGTTTTGGTCGGGATCGATGGGTGATAGCTGGACATAACCGTCTCCGTACGTCACAGGCATGTCCTCTCCGGTTCCATGCCAAAAATAGAGATCATTGATGTCTGGTCGAGTGAAGGTGTCCACGACAAAGCCATCAGTGCGATGATCCGCCAGCACAATTCCAAGAATCCAAAATAGAAGGATGATAGCAGAACCCGTTCTTACTTTTCTTTGGCGGAGAAGATACATCTTGTCAATAACCTTTAAGCCTGTAGTCTGAAAGATGAAGCACGGAAATCAATAGCCTACGAGATGGAGATTTCCACTTATAAAAACGAGAAGGATAATCAAATAATGAAGATCTCGTAATACAAGTATCTATGTAGATTTTCAACCAGTGAATCATATCGTGAGGAGACACGAAGATGGGTTCTCTATGTAGCAGGCGCGATACCTAGAGAGCAGAGAAGGGCAGGTGCCTCCCTAGGTTTCCGTCAGAGCTGAAATATACTGAGGCGAATATGTGAGAAATAGAATACTTGCATGTGGTGCGAAAATCGACACTGTAGGATAGGTTAATTGGACTATGATCCTGGTGCCTGTAAAAGAGCTTTGGTATCCACCATAAAATGCTAATAGCAACATAGCAAAGAATATAATTGTTATGCACAGCTAACCTTTATCTCATTGTAGCAATGCTATCTTCGGCGAGACAGAAAGCACATTTGGTTCGAACTCCCCAGGCTACTTGCAGATTACGGAGCATACATTGATCGATGAGGACTAGCAAGACAAGAGAATGTGAGGTTTTTTTTTTTTTTTTTTTTTTTTTTTTTTTTTTCTTAGCCAGACAAGATTGCTGTTTCTATCAACATTATCGTCATCTGAGCTGTTCAGAACTAATGTAAACTTTTGTCGAAATAAATCAGAAGGCGGCAACAAGTGGAAACGCAGCCACAGGAGGAATAGTCCGTCCAGCCCGCAGCCAGGATATCTGTCTCCAAAATGGTGGAGACTGAGTATCCGAACCTAGCGGCCACAGGCGGACAGACTGGCACCATAGGAGTGTCTCCTCCCCAAAGCCATCGTCCAACTCGAGTCTCACAAACAAACAAAACACGACAAAGACCACTAAACCGGGTAACAGGGCACGGCACCTAGACAACTGCTGATCAGGAACTTGAGGCTCCAGGTTGCATAGTGCATGCGAAGCCAACGTGTCAAATTAACCGAATCCCTTCTTGACGACAGCTTTTCATTCGGGTCAGAGACAGAGGTTAGGCGTATGTCACCGACCTAGAATTACCAGGCTGAGCCGCCGTTCCATTCCGTAGAATCACCCGCAGGAGGCTCGGCAACAGGGGTGAAGGATTCATGAGCATTGTTGCTTGCTTCACCACCCCAAGAGTTTCCGTTAGATTGTCCAGCCTCGTTGTTCTCATCGTTGTTTTCACCTTCGTTATCAGTATCGTCGTCGAAGGTCACAACGCCATCAGCTGGTTTCGCATCTTCTAAGAACTCAGGCACATGCTGCTTACACTCCAACAAAATCTTGACGAGATCAGGAGCAAGATCAGAATCTTTATCATGGTTGTAGAACGAAGTGGCAAGGCCCTCGTTCCCGATACGGGCGGTGCGTCCTAATTACATGGTTAGTCAAGTGCTCTGAAGATAACAGCCCGTGATATGCTTACCAATACGATGGATGTACTCATCGATTCCACCATGGTTGCGACTAGGGAGATCGAAGTTAATGACGTGCATCACGTTCTTTATGTCAAGACCGCGAGCAGAAACGCCAGTCGCGACAAGGATAGGGGACTTGGCAGTCCGAAATGCGCGCCTATGAGAGATTAGCGGAATTGACGATGGAGTTTCCAGCAAGTACATACAGGGCATCTTCACGCTCACGCTGGGTCCGGTCCGAATGGATTGAGGTGCTCGGGAGACCCATGTTGAACAGATAGTCATCCAGGAAATCAGCCTGGGTCTTGTTGTTCACGAAGACCAAAGTACGAGAGGGCGGCATCGAGATGAGAAGATCGTAGAGGCACTGTTTTTTCTTGTTTTCCTCCGAGTAGATGATCTTCAAAAGTCAGCGGGGAACCTTGTCTTTCATTTTTAACATTACCTGTTGCTCGACATTGAGGTGAGAGCTACCCGCACGGCCAATGCGGATACGGACATGGTCATCGGCAAGATACTTGCGAGCAAGCTCACGGCAAGCCTTGTTGAACGTGGCAGAGAACATAAGATAGCGGTGATCGGCATCCTCATTGGTATCTAATAATTTTAGTACCGTTATGCAAGCAAATGGGGAAGCGACTCACCACCGCCAGACATGATCTTCGTAAACTCAGTCTCCCAGTCCGACTGCAGAAGCTCATCGGCTTCATCGATGATCGTATACCTTACAACAATATTAGCTGACAGAACAACTTATTAGGATCTCACATACTTGACACGCTGAAGAGACAAGATATGCGGCTTGTCCATAAAGTCCAAGAGACGTCCAGGAGTTCCAATCAAGACATCGCACCCCTTCTGCAGCTCGTCCCTCTGTTCACGAACGGGTGCACCACCGTACACAACGCATGGACGCAACATGGAACGATAACACAAACGGCGTGCCTCGTCAAAGATCTGCGTAGAGAGTTCCCTAGTAGGAGCGACAATCAGAACGAGGGGCTCCGCACGGACTGCATCAGTATGGGGGTTGAATCCATTGGCCACGTTAGGACGAGGAGCCGCCAGCTTTTTGGCCTTTCCCATCAGTTTTGACAACACCGGAATGAGGAACGCTGCGGTTTTTCCGGATCCTAACAACAGTCAGTAGAACTTCGTCTAATAATAATATCCAAGTACTTACCGGTCTGGGCGACAGCAATCAGGTCATGGCCGGTAAGAACGGCCGGGATGGAATAGGCCTGGATTGGAGTTGGGACTTTGTAGCCACACAGTATGATGTTCTGAAGCATGATCGGATGCAGTCCAGCATCGGCGAACTCGAGGTCGTCAGTAACTCTTGTCTCAATGCAATGAGATTTACTCACACTCTTAACCGGCTTTGGCTGCTCCCTACTCTCGGCAGTAACCTTTATTTCACGCAGACTACCAGCTTGTTAGAACTTGTTCGTGGGTTATGGGTAATAGGACTTACCTTTCGAATTTGAGACCGGCACGGTTGATAAATTCATTATGAAAAAGCATCTTTTCAAGCTCCGGGTTAGGAGGTCCCACGTCACCGAACTCCTCGCTCCATTCGTACTTTGCAGCATTGGCTGCCCATTCCGGTTCCTCAAGATTAGGGGCATCAGAGGTCTCAGAGGGCTTCTGCTGAGGGGCAGCAGCGTTGTACTTTGCGTAGTCATACCCCTGAGGCTCGACCCAACCCTTCTCGCGGGCCACAGCGGCTGCTTCTGAATTCATATTAGTTTTGCGATTCGACACCTCACTGAGCGCGTTGCTCATGTCGTTGGTGTTGAACGTGTCCATGTTCCTGGAGACACGAAGAACCGTGAGCTCAAGGTGCTATGCCAATGGCCTGTCAGCAAAATTTCCCTTTCTACTCAGATTACGACGAATGTCAATCACACTGGACAGGAGAAACGCCTGCTGTTGGGGATAATGTGACACTATTGCGACAAAAAAAGACCAGCCTGACAATTATTTGGGCAATCTGTACGGAAACTGATAACTTGGGCTAGGATGTCATGAGAAACGAGAGGAAGACAGGTAGAGATGATGAGTCATTGATGTAGAGACAACACCTCCTGAGCAACAAGAGATGGACGCGTTTTTGGGCCATTTCATCAGAGACCGATGTGAAGAGCGATGCTCAGATGAGAGGACATATAATCGAGGGAAAAAGGTAGAATAAATACTCACCGTGTTTTGAGTCTACAGTCAATGCCAGATCTGAAGCAGTGCCGTACGGCGAGGATGAGGGGAAATGATGACAAGAAAGATAGATGAAGGGAAGAGAAAGAGGAGAAAAACAGGATTGGGTGAAGACAACAAAATAAGTAACCTGGGGAGCCTCAATGCGTGTGTTGTTGTGCGGGCACACGGCCGCATGGGCAGCTGCAGGCACAAAAGGCAGGACGGGGGGCCGCCTGTGAAAGATGCGGATTTCTTTCAACTGACACAATTCACAGATTTACCCGTCATGCAATAGAGGAACTTGCAGTGCTCATTAACTACCGAATCTTTGAGGAGTTTAGAGAAGAACTTATGAAACCATCCCCTTGAGGGAAATTTGAGCCAATACAAGAAGCTGGTATACTCACACGTCTTCTTTCCCATTCCACTCAAGCTTAGAAGACTTATGCTAACACCGTATACGAATAGACTGAGACAGTAAGAAACGAAAGGCAGCTGTCACCTGCGCCTCCGGTGACCACAAAATATGTAACTTATGATAGGTATCCTGTCATAACAAAATGAGAAGAAACCCAGACTAATACATTCACAGACCATATTGTATAGTCGAGAGACATGGAGTCAAAACCTTCTCTTCAACCCAGAAATAGTTATCAAGCCTTTCAACGAATAAGGGTTCTCTTCTTGCATTAATCACAACAATCGGCAATCTCCACTAGCAAAGACAGGAATATCACAGAAACAGGAACACTTCACAATCTGGAGAACATTCTCGTCCATACAGAAGCATTATCATTGTTTTCCTGGAGATCGAATGGTAATGTCTCTCGAATGCAGTCAACGAAAAGTCAATGCCACACGCGGAGTTAGAAAATGGGCATCACGAGCACGAGACCGTTATATAAAGGAAGAGCATAATGTCGTTGGAAAAGGCTCTTTATGGAAGGAGTACATCGGTTGGCATAGATTGAGTAAGGTTGAGCTTCTCTGTGTTCGAACAATAGCCCAGCTGAAGAACTTAGGATGATCGTATCATATGCAGTTAACGGGATAATCTACTGAAATAGGACTGTGAATCTGGCTGCTCTCAATGGTATGTAGCATATTAATGTAGAGGTGGATGGAAGAGTCCCACTTATGCAGGTGTTATGGCATCCACAGACAGCCGATTTAACTAGATATAGTTAATTGCTTTATATCAGTACCAGAGGTCCTGAAGCAGGATATTCCAACTACTTGTATGAATATCACAGAAGAGTCTATCAAACCCGTTAGCTACGAGCAATCTTGAATCTTTGCGGACGTCATCGATTGACCCTGGCGGATGTCGCGAGCGAAAAGAGTGTGGCGTGAGGGGTCCGGCGCACATTGCACCACTGATGTCGTGATCATCCTATCCATCGCAGCTCTTCCACCTGCACTGAGCACAGCTCAAGATGGTTGAATCCCAAAAAAAAAAGTCGTAAGGATCGTACTAGCAACATAGTCCCGACGGATCCTCGGGCAAATATGGAGTTTTCCAGAGTCGCATCCTCGGTTCATCCGCCAGGAACGGGCAGAAGGAGATATACGCCGTAAGCGTGGGCACGGCGATCTCAGCCCTTCCGCGCAGTCAGACGGCAACACAAAGCTGGCCCGAGATGTTTTACCCCGAGACGACTTCCATGCCACCGACTGAGGGATGAGGACGTGAACATGTCTGCCTTGAACCGCAATTCTGCCGATATCGACACTGCGGGACTGAGGCACGCGACGGACATGCCGCATGAGGATCGCGTCGGCCGTCCCGAGGATACAATTTCGAATCCGGGAACGGTCAAGATCAACGTCAAAGGCGCCTTCATTCTCGATGAGGATTCCTCCTCTAAGAGCCCCATAGAAACTGAGGGCGTCTATTATGAGAACAAAGACATCAGACTACCCCATCACACGGGCCTCGTGAGCCATGTCGCGGTAGATGTAAGTTTTTCTCTTGTTCCCCGCACATCAGATTCTCCCCGCAATCATTCTCCATGTGAACTGCAGGAACTACGCTGACAATTCGCCCCTTCATTACAGATTGGAGGATCTCTTGCTAAATTGGTCTATTTCACACGAGAGCTGGACTCTGCTGACAATGGCGGTCGCCTTAATTTTATTAATTTCGAGACTTCTCGGATCGACCTCTGCATCGATTTCATCAAGCAACTTAAGGAAGAACACGAGAAGCTCGATGGACCGGAGGACTTGTGTGTCGTGGCGACGGGTGGAGGGGCATATAAGTATTATGATAAGTTAAGGGAGGCATTGAACGTAAACGTTCTTCGGGAAGATGAGATGGAATGCCTTATTACCGGTATGGCTATCTCGAGCGATGCATAATGGCCACTAACCAGAATATAGGCCTGGATTTCTTCATTACGGAAATTCCCAATGAGGTCTTCACTTACAGTGAAACGCACCCTATGGAATTTGCGGAAGCACGACCGGACGTTTACCCCTACCTACTGGTCAATATCGGTTCTGGAGTATCGATGATCAAAGTGTCAGGACCTAGGCAGTTCCAGCGTGTGGGTGGAACACATCTGGGTGGAGGCACCTTTTGGGGCCTCATGTCCCTGTTGACAGGTGCCAGGACATTCGACGAGATGTTGGCAATGGCGGATCGAGGAGATAACAGCGGGGTCGATATGCTTGTTGGAGACATATACGGGATGGATTACAACAAGATCGGGTTGAAAAGCACCGCGATTGCCAGCACATTTGGCAAGGTCTTCAGGATGAAGAGAACAGCAGAGCGCGAAGCCGAGGACGGAGATGATACTGCGAAATTCAGCCATGAGGACATGAGTCGCAGCCTACTTTACGCCATAAGGTAACTCTACGACCTTCCTTGCTTCTTTGGATGTTCTTATATAACTGACGATTTGCAGTAACAACATCGGACAGATTGCGTATCTGCAGTCGGAGAAGCACCAAGTAAAACACATATACTTTGGCGGATCCTTCATCCGTGGTCACCTGCAGACGATGAATACTTTGTCATATGCAATCAGATTCTGGTCGAAGGGTGAGAAACAAGCCTATTTCCTGCGTCATGAAGGCTATCTGGGCGCGGTAGGAGCATTCCTCAAGATCCAACCAATCAACTGGTGTCGTCGGAACAGCGTGGAAGGTGCCTCGACCGTTTCTAGTCCGAAAATCAACGGGCTATCACATCAATCTTGAGAGCTGCGACGAAGACCTCTACTGAACATTATATGCAAGGACGACCATTTGGCCGGAGCGTTTTATTCTTGCATTCGATATATTGACTTTTCGATACCCATCGAAAGAGCAATTTAATGTGTCATCCATCCCAGTCGAGAATGTATGTACTTCCAAATCTCGATTATTGAGCGCTGAGCTTATGCGCACTATTGTGTATCAGCAGATATCTATGGATTTATTTCGGGTTTTAAAGTGGATAGTTCAAAATACAATGCTACTACTGGTTTGAAGATACTTCGTGTAACTACCTCATCCTTGTTGCAGATGATGGGGCCTTTATATATATTAGACTACCCTCACTAGGGGCTACCTACAGTCAAATTGGACGTCTGAAGAGATTTCTGGGTTGTAACTCAAATCTCTTGTACTGGGGTACATAATTCTAATTCATGTAGACGATTGTCAAAGGTCCCTAATACCTGTCTGTATTAATATTATCCGTGTTTGCCATTCGTTGAAAATGTCTGACTCAAATGGTCCCATGGAACGGGCGATACGAAGCTATCACCTCGTGGCATATGGCCGTGACGGCAGATTAGGCTGCACCCAGCATTATGGCACATAACCAAAAGAGATTTCTGGAATTGTATATGGCTGAATAATCTGAATTGATTATCTATCTAACGGTACCGAATTCTATCTGCCATCTATGCTTAGATGGTGATGAAAGAGCCAAGGAAGCACAGATAACCTGGTGGGTTAATCGTTAGATCATGAAAGAAAGTACGGCCTGGTGAAACCCGCAGCGAGTATTCCTAGGATCGGGTAAGTCGCGGCAGATAAACACATCCGGTAACGGGTCGTGAGCTTCCCCAGAATAAACACTCACGCCATGGAGGACATAATTCCTTACAAGGTAAGTGATCGATGCTCTTTCTTGGTTCCCCCAAGCTGTACGAAATGGCAATGGTTAATCTCAAAGTCAATCTAGATCGACATACCGCAGTCTGAGCTCAATCTTCTCTCACAGAAGCTTCGACTGACACGCCTACCCACCACGCCAGATTTCCAATGGACAGAGGAAAATGGTATCACAAAGCAATTTGTCACGGATATCGTTGAGTCCTGGCGCGAGAAATACTCCTGGCGCGACGAGGAAGCGCGCATAAATGCCGCCCTACCGCAATTCATGACCAAGATCGAGGTCGACGGCGGGTTTGGTGTATTAGATGTGCATTTTGTACATAAACGCTCATCTGAGGGTTCAGAGGCCATTCCATTATTGTTCATACATGGATGGCCGAGCTCCTTCCTTGAGATCACGAGAAGCCTGTCGATGCTCAATGAAACTGGTTTCGACGTTGTAGCGCCATCGTTACCTGGGTATGGATTTTCACCCTATACCGACAAGAAAGGGTTTGATATTCGGCACCACGCAGAGCTTCTCAACAAGCTTATGCTTAAGTTGGGATATCAAAAATACGTGGTTCAAGCTGGTGATTGGGGGTCGTGGGTTACACGCGCACTGGGCGTGCTGTATCCGCAGCATGTAAGCGCGTTGCATCTCAACATGGCATCACGCATCATTCGATCTGATCTTAGCGTTTCTGGGGTTCGCTGATTCAACTTAGTTCAAGATGGAAAAGCCCGACTTCCCAGATGGGAAAGAGCCAGAGTATACAGAGTTCGAGAAAAAGTCACTCGATCGTTTCTATAATTGATTTCTGAAGACGAACAACAATTACGGATTGATCCAAGCCTCGCATCCGCAAACACTCGGATATGCCATGCACGACAGTCCAGTGGGGTTGCTGGTCTGGATTATGGACAAGCTAATTCTATGGTCAGATAATTACCCATGGATGCCTACCGAGCTTATCACCTGGACATTGATACATTATTGGTCTGGTCCAACAGCACTATTTGTCATGTACACTGAAAACTGTCCACCAGCCCCCTTTGTGCGCGGTAGCTGGGCGGACAGATATCTTGGCATGCCGTGTGGCTTCAGTGCCTTTCCGAAGGAGTTAGGGATTCTACCGCGATCGTGGGCGGAACAGGTTGCGAATGTGAGATTCTGGAGGGAGCATACAGAAGGCGGTCACTTCCCCATGTGGGAGAGACCTGCGGATCTAGTTGGGGATATTGTTGAGTTCTTTCAAGAGGTATGGCTGGAAGCCTAGGAAATCCCTGCAATGACTTAGACAGGGGAATGCCGTGGCTCCAGGTGCACCTCATGTGGCACTGTATCTGTACTGGAGATACTGGAGACCGTCGAGAACCAAGACACCGATATTCTAAGGCTGTCTAAAAAGTGTCTTTACTCTCTAATTCGCGCTTCGGGTTAATACACGAGCTTATTACCAAGTCCCCAGACTCCCTTCAATCTTGAGCGAGTGTTTCGTCCAGGTAAAATGCTTCGACGTTAGATGACTGCAAAAAAGGAGTCTTATATTTCGATCGTGAAGCGGCTTATCTGGTGACTATTCATTTAGTCTCAGACAGAAGATGCTTAGTCTGCCTTTGATTTAAACCCTTAAAAAAATCAGTATCTGGGAAAATGGAAAACCTGGTATGTCGCTTTGTTCATTCACATCGAAAATGAAGAAATGATAAAGCCGACCTTCACTTTCGTTTTGACGGCTACTTGCTTATACTTCGCCCTATCAGTGGGAATACTAGCAGATAGATAGTTAGTACTTTTTAGTCGTTGGCTCGTGCGATTTGAAGATTACGCTGATCATTCCCTAATTACGCAGTATATTTACCCCTGAATCTTCTTGAACATAAATTTGTTTCCCCCCTCTCCCCTCAAGCATTCAATGAGGAAGAAAATGACATCTATGGAGGCGGCGTTAGATCGAGAAGAACGTTGATACTACCTGCTAGCCTCATATCATTCACCATTGGCGTGACTAAGTGGGGTCCTATTCTTCTGACGCCTTAATACTGCTTACCGCTTGTTTCCCGCAAACCTTTACTTCTACTTCCTTGAACATTGAGTAGCGACTTTCTTTCCTCTGCCCTCTTATCTTCATCTAGCCGGTCTTTCTAATCTAGCAAAAGCTCATCTCAACCCTTAATTATTCCGATAATGTCCACCCCCGGCACTGCTAAGAATAGCGACCGGAATGGGCAAGAGCGTTCTTTGAACATTGAAGTTCTGTCGTGGAAGGGACAGGGCACACAAACTCCGCCAAACTTGCACCAGCGCCCTGAAGCATCCGCTTCACTGAATGCTTCTCCTATTCTCTCACCTGCTAATGGGCTCCAGCCGACATCAACTCTGATAGCTGTGGCTTATGATGACCGGAAGTTACCACTAGCGTCCGAAGTCAAGACTCAACTGGAGGCATGGCACAAAAAATATGGCAACAAGCCTCCACCCGTCGCCTCACAATCATATACAAACGAGACGCGTATGTATAAGGCCTATGGACCCCACGGCGAAAACTTTTCTCTGGCTGCCTATGAGGTACGGAGGGCATATCGTGTTTATGGTTTCTGGGTGTTACACAGGCCTGGACACCCCGATGTTGCCGTGAAGTACATGCTGAGTAGCCCCGGAAAGGTCTACTACGCCATTTGGCTTGGAGATGAGCGTGTCGAAAAATACGCTGCTGTTGTAAAAGTATTTCGGAATGAGAAAACTGGGGAGTGTCCTTTCGTATTCGAACAAAATATGGGTGCCTTTGGTCTTGTGGGAAAGGATGAAGACAGAAGGAGCTCACGCGTTAGAAATTCAACGGCAGGTATGTAGCAAACATAGCAGTTCTCTGATTTAGTTTGCTGATGATAGACTAGGTAGCATAAAAAGAAAGCGACGGGGAGAGTTTTCTGAGGAAGGGTCGAGCACATCTGGAGAAGAATCCAGCTCATCAGAGGACGAGCCATCGGACATTTTACCTTCTGGAATGCATTCTCGACGTGGAGCCCGGAAAAGCACACGGGTAGGAAATCAAACATCAAAGTCTCCAATTCACGGGTCAGAGACTCGACATGCCTCTTCAAGCACACAGGAGAGACATACTGCAATCGATCCAGAACCCGCAAGACCGAATGTTCCCGAAAGCTTGTGCTTTTACTTCCTTTCTTCTAAGGTCGATGAGGTGATAAGAATACGGCACGTCCGGGACTGCACCTCAGCGAAAAAGCTTTTCGAATATGCCCGAGAAGTTTACAGTTTTTTTGACGGCATATCAGAACTACGATGTGTAAGCTGCAATATCAAAGACTGTAATTCACCACCGTTATACGTTTTGAACGCAAATGAGCTTGACTTTGAGATGGTCTTCAATGAGATAGAAAAGCTTCAGAAGTCCGAAACACCACCAGCGACCTGGTCAGTGGAAGTGAGGCCTGTGGTTATATGATTTTAAGGGAGGGGCGAAGACGTGGTAATCTTCTATCTGCATATTCTGTGATTTGTGATACACTAAAACTCTCATACACTTATGTAGTCCTCCTGAACTAGAAACAAGATGATTGCTAAATTATGGTCTATTGCATTATCCTAATAGATTTTCTGTCGTTTGTCCCTAATTCATCCATATATTATCACTGATTTACATTCTTCTCATGAGGCGTAAAGTTGCAGTTCCCGAGACACAATCCTTTGAATGATAACCAGCCATTACTGCGCGGATTATGACTGTGTTATTCGGCTTGGACAGAAACATGAGTGAATCTTTGATGCCACATGTTCATTCACTTGAAGGTATAGATTATTTCATATTCCAATCAGTCCCGCTAGTCACAGCTTTGGATAAACACAACACAACCAGCTTACCAAGTCCTCAAGGAGCCCTGATGTCCCCATCGAATAATCCTTAGCTTCTTCAAGGAATCTGGAGAGTTACATTAGCTGTGCAAAGCGCTTAGTGTTCTTCTAGAGAGGTCTCATCTTCTGCTCAGGTAAGTTCAACAAGCCTAGGTTGTAGGTCAAGCTGGATGATAGTCGAGAATACTTGGGGCACCTGGGCAAGTATGCGATTACTGACTAGATCTTATTTTCCAGTACGGAAAGCCATACGACAGCCATGTCGAACGAAACAGCTCAGCCAGGGACTGCAACCGGGCTACTGAGTCCGTTCTCTCCAACCTTCACCATCGCCAATCGTAAATGGGATATCCAACACCTCAAAGTCGAGGATGAGTGCCCGGAAAGTGAGCTCTCGACTATACCAGAAGATACAGACACGGAAAGCATCATCTGGGAACAAAAGCTGTGCTCCGTTCCGATCTATCAAGGACATGAGTCGCCGACTCCCCGGCTTGCGGATCATCTTAAGCAGATGATCAAACAATGGCATGATGACTACCCTGGATACATACCACCTGCGGCTCTTAGAACCCCCAGAGCTGGGGATAACTGAAATATCTTCGACCGAGAGAAGCGGAAAGCCTCTATGAGCATCTTGGAGGTCTCAAAGCCCCTACGATATAAGATGCTGGTGCTTCACGTGCCGTATGCGGTTGACAGATTCGTTGCTCCCATCCAGGGTCACACGGATGTTATGTTCTACAAGGCCTGGCTTGGCAAGGATGATTACGAAACGGACGTATGTGCTATGAGAGTCTATAGCGGTGACCCCGATGAGGTTCTTTCTTCCCCGTCCCTCCCTCAGAAGATCGCCATGGCGAGTGGTAGAACTCCAATGAGATTCGCCAAAAAATCTTCAGCAGCGCTTCCGGAAAACTTGAGAAACAAAGGAGAGCCCGCTGTCCCAGCGAAAATCGAATCAACCAACTTGGGTTGGGTTGCGGAGAGCTCTAACATTCAGAACGAGGCCATGAATAGCTTTGATTCCGACTACGCTCCGGCAAGACCTCGAAGAGCCATAAGGACCAAGAACAGAGTTCAAATGTATTCCAAGAAGCCACATGAAGTGACGACCAGCAAGATTGACGACAAGACAGAAAAGATAACCATAAGACTTGTCGCGCAGAACCCAGAAATCACGAGATGCTTCCCTCTCGATGCTTGCAACAGCTCGGAGGACTTTTTCGAGAAGGCAACCACCTTCTTTCGCCTTCTGAATAAGAAGGTTCATGTCGACATCCTCAGTTGCTTGATTGGCAAAACAGGTGAACGTCGTTACCTGTTTAACGGAAGCAAGGGCGAATTCGACATATTTGTCGAAGACATGCAGGAGCTAGCCAGCCAGAACAAAGACAAGCTGACTATCAACGTCTTCTGCGTGAACTGAGGGATTGAACTTGGAAAGTCACGATGCTCGGTGATGAATATTTATCGCCAACTCACTGCGATTGTGTGATCAGATTGTATGAAAATGGAGCCATTCGTCGGGGTGTCTTAGTGTTGTTGGAACGAGAAAGCAGGTACGACTGTTTGTGAGAATGAGAAACTTTCGAAGGCAACAAATCTGGCTGAAGGAAGGATATCGAGACTTGAATGTTCTTGATCATTGTGTTTGTCACTGAAAAATCCAACGACGATGAGTGTGTCCATCATGTAGTACCAACAGGTACACGAATCGCTTGTAACTGGTTGTCTTCACATGATAACCTTGGACCTCTTTTTGTTTGCTCTTGGTCTCTACAGCCTATCACCATTTGCGAATAGTGATGATGATGTTAACCTATTGCATCTATGTGCGAAGAGGCATTCTTGTCAGGTAGAGACAAACGGTTTGGCTGATATTGTCAGTTTTTCCGATCTCTCACTAGTAAACAAGTCCTGAGTACCCTTGAATAATCCAAGGTCGAGTAACACTTCCGTATGCCAGTGCTGCCAAGCAATGGATAGATTCAACCACTTGTTTGAAGTAAGTATTTGGTTTGATGCCAATCACTTTATTGGTCCAGATTCTATCAAAAAACGGGACACCGCTGACTAACCAACCACGTGGGAAGATGGCAAGTTACGCGTCTTCCAGAGACAAAGCGACAATTCCAAATTCCTGGAGCTATATCAACGGAAGAACAGTGATAGTCAGCCATGCTACGATTATGAACTGGTCGCTTGTTCAATGGCTCCCCTGCCGCAGACCTCACCTCCTCCCGTTCCTCCACCGGTACCCGTTGAGACTCACCCGAACAGAGCTGGCGGATTGAAGCAGCACCGGCGAGCACTACCAGATCCTAACCGTCTTGCCCCAGAAGATGCATACTATGCGCAATCTCCTCCACGGGTGCGATCCAAGATCGACACCCATCGTGCGAACTTGCTGGCCATCAATGACGTCGCGACCAACTCGGCCGCCGTTGCGGCTCTGAGACCACCGCCAGCGGTTCCCAGCGCCGAGACAGGCGAGAAGGAATTACGGTCCGTGAGGGCCTCCAGCAGGCGACGACGTCGCAAGGGGGCATGGAAGAAATTGCTATGGGTCAAGCAGTCGTGTATGTGATATGAAGCCGACAGAGCTTGTCTTTGAAGTTGGCACACTAACCCTGTATTACGCAGATCCGGATAACTACACTGATACCGAAACCTTCCTAGACCATCTCCAGCGAAACCCTTGGCTTCGACCCTATGACTTCTGGCCCCTTGTCGCAGATTCCACTGTCATCGTTCAGCATGTCTGTTCAGTGGTAATCTTCGTGTGCTGTTTCGTCGGTATCGTCCAGGAACGAGTGAGTCCGGTCACGGTTGTCAGCTGGGGCAGCGTCGGGACGGTCTTGGGATGGTTCCTCTGGGACCATTGGGTTTGGAAAGAACAGGAGGAGGCCGCACTGGCACATTTTGCCGAAGACGGTGACGACGGTTCTAGCTCGACTTCTACGGCCAGCTCTTCGCACCCAGTCGGCGCCGGCTCGCAAGAAAATGGAAGCAAAGAACATGTGCATGGCCTTGGTCTAAACCTCTCCACCACGGATGCTGGGAGCCAGGCTGGCCGACGGAATACGGATCCGAACGGGAAATCTCGCAATGCATCTACTACTTCCTTGCAGTCTGCGGATTCGCTTCTTCCAGCAGGTATCCAAGGTGGATCTAATTTTACCAGGGATGCATCTTATGAGACGAGCAGGTCTTTGCTCGTTTCTTCGCGAAACAGGCAGAGACTGACAACCGTCAAATCAGCTCTCCTAATATACTGCGCATTGCTTGGACTTAGTCCCATACTCAAGTCTCTCACAAAATCCACAGCCAGTGATTCCATATGGGCGATGAGTTGCTGGTTGATGATCATCAATATCTTCTCCTTCGACTATGGAAGTGGTGAAGGCGCTCATGCTACGAAGTTTCCAGCTTCACTTTCCACAAATGCGGCATTGATGGCATCGACGGTGCTGGCATCTCGCTTGCCATCCACAACTCACGTGTTTAGCCTAACTCTCTTTTCTATTGAAGTGTTTGGTCTTTTCCCAGTATTCCGTCGCCAGCTTCGACATTTCTCTTGGACCGGACACCTGCTCCTAACTTTTGCGCTGGTTATCGCCGCTGGAGGAGGCGTGGGGGTCACCCTGCGGGGTGGTGGTTGGGCAGCTGCCATCGTCGGATCTATCCTGGGTAGCATCTTGACTGCCCTCGCTATGGGTGGATGCAGTTGGTGGCTTATCAGCCTTCAGAAATATAAAAATGTCGTGACTGGGCCGTGGGATCCGGCGCGCCCTATATTACGACGGCACTGGGATTGATATGAAGCATATGCATAGGCTTCCGGCGTTAGTTCATGTTTATGTATACCCCTGAGTCAACCTAGCGATGTGTCGGCCTTTTATATTACTTAGCTTCCTAGATTAGGATTTGTTGTAATCCCAAAGTTTACTGAATCCGCAACCGCGCACTTAAATATGCCACGGAGACCGCAAAATCCCGCCATCCCGCAAGCCTGGTACCATCTCAGAAGACAATATATCTCTACCATGGCTTGCAACTGTTTCTGACCCTAGGAGAATCTGCCAGCAACTCAACGGCAAGGTTCGCTTGCTTTGCTTGCAGGGAAGAGAAGAGGAAATGTGACAGGCTTCTCCCCTCTATCTTGAGATAACGAAGGGAAGAACATATTTAATACTTGATTGGGCACCTATATGGTGAGCTTGTCATATCGAACGGTCTCGTTCTGGGTCTAGATACCTAGTCTATGTACATACAAAAAAAGTATCCCTAATCCTGATCACCTGGGGAAAGGTATAAGATAAAGGAAAAATGAACTTAAAAGCTACGAAAACTAATTGATATTCAATCGGTCAAGCCAATTAATATGAAATGAGGACCCAGGTGGTATGATTAAGACTGGAATGTGAGGCAGGGATCGGAATGCGGAGAGGGCTGGTATGCGGAGTCCAGTAAGTATGAGTCTCATTACAACTTTTGGCTACCAATCAATTCCTATAGGATCAAAAAGAAACAAGAAAACAAGTTTCGCAGCTTGAAGGTTTATCATTGCTATACATGATCCAGAATTTGCATATCAAGTTCCCAGTTCACCGAGTCAAAGTCTGTTTCTTGTCTCATATTCCCCACCAGCTACTGAGTTCGTGGACGATCTACAGTTCAATTATGGCAAAGATGCCTCAGCAGTAGGGTTCTTGTTCCCATGGGGAAAGGACAATTGTGATCTAGGGAGTGAGCCAGCTGACTCTAAGTGTTGTGGTCACGGATTCACATTTCAATATGCCCTGAAGTTATTCTTTCTGTTCTTTCACTTCTTTGTTGTCACCAAACTTCTAACTGATTGACAAAGAAGTCAATTGAAAGTGTCACTTGGAGGAACAGAAAGGAGTCATCACACTACCTTAAAGGCATATTGTGTGCACTTCTCTTCTGTTCCCGCATACTCTCTCCACTATCTTGGCAATATCTCTTGATTAATATCGCGATTTAACACTGCCTCATCTTGACACAGTTCATCAAACTCCAAAATGTTCCTTCTAGCAGTCAGCCTTCTGGCTGTTCAGGCGACTGCTCTGAGGTTCGCCATGTACATTGATCAGTATGTCCTTCAACTCTGGCTCATGAGATGATCCATGTTGACAGCAGAATTAGGTACCATACGACGAACCTTCCCGATCGTTCCAACACTACAGGCATCACACACGCCATCATGGGTTTCGCCAATTCCTCCCTGTTCGCAAGCAGTCCAGCGGGACAGTATACGCCCTTCCAGCCCATATCCTCCATACGCAGCCGCTTCGCAAACGGTACAAAGATCATGATTGCTATTGGAGGGTGGGGCGACACTGCTGGTTTCTCCGAGGGAGCGAAGGATGAGGCGTCAAGGACTCTGTATGCGAAGAATGTCGCCGCGATGCTGGACGGCGTGGGAGCTGATGGTGTTGGTATGGCTCCACGTGCACACTCAGTGTTGAACAAGTATACCGGGTATGGCTGACGAATTGTGGAATAGATATCGACTGGGAATATCCTGGCGGTAACGGACAAGACTACAAGCAGATCCCCAACTCTGACAAAGTTTCCGAAATTCAGACTTATCCACTTTTCCTGCAAGCTCTGCGCAAAGCAGTAGGCAAGGACAAAGTGATCTCCATTGCAGTTCCGGGACTCCAGCGTGATATGATCGCCTTCACCAAAGAGCAGGGTCCGAATATCTGGCCTTCTGTAGACTTTGTCAACGTGATGAGCTATGACCTGATGAATCGCCGTGACAACTACACAAAGCACCACACCAGCATCCAAGGATCTCTTGAGAGTGTCAACAACTATACTGCTATCGGACTGGATCCTGCAAAGATTAACCTGGGAATAGCTTACTATGCTAAGTGGTTCACTACCGATCCGAAGTCTGACTGCGCAACACATCCAATTGGATGCAAGGTCGTTTCGCTCGAGAATCCAGATGGAAGCGACAATGGAAAATCAGGTGCTCTTACTTTTGAGAAGGCTAATATGGCATCTGCGCCAGCGAACTTGAAGACATCTACGGATGGGACTTGTGGGTACGATAAGGGAACAAAGTGTCCTTCTGGCCAGTGTTGCAGCCAGTATGGTTCATGGTGAGTGATTCTTCTAACCATAGCTCAACTGCATGCCGTTAACATGTCTTCTATCCACAGTGGCACCACGTCCGATTTCTGTGAGGCAGGCTGTCTATCGGACTACGGCGAATGCAAGGGGATATCCATAACAGATTCCTGGCGACGAGCTCAGAAGAACGGAACGACCGATACTGCGGCTGGAGGTCAGTACTACTGGGACAGCAAAGTCAATCTCTTCTGGACATGGGACACGCCCGCTTTGATCACGAAGAAATTCACGGCTATCGTTGCGGCGAAGAAATTGGGTGGAGTGATGGCGTGGAGTCTCGGTGAAGATAGTTACGACTGGAGCCATCTCAACGCGATGAGAAAGGGAGTGACCAACTGTACTTGCTCATCGAGGAGGAGAAGGCTGTAGGTCCACGAAGTTAACTGGTCTAGGATTAATTTCCCAGCTGTTCGCGATGGTGATTCCTGTCTTCGAGTTATCATATTTGATCTAGGCGTTCTTCTTTCGGTGCTTTATGTGTGCACATCATTTTCCAGTTCATACTATGAAGCGACTGGTTGGTTTCTTTGAGGGACTCATGTAGTTAATGTCGAGTATGTAGTACATCCATGATAAATAGAGTCAATCGCGCGTGCGGCATCCGCTTTGCTGGTGGAAGTATATTCTTGTCATGAGTGTCACTGGCTAACTTATAGTCTGTCCCCTCAAGGGTTCCCAGCGATTGGCTGATATAAATACAAGTAATACAAGGAAATGATGTGGAGTTTGAGGAACAGTCGGATGCATTTACTTTCAAACACCCCTCATTGAGCGTCGCATACTAACACTAGGAATATTGGAATCTCGCTGTCAAGAATAGAAGACATCTGGTGGTCGTGGTTTCACCTGACCGAAACAGGGCTGATGTGTCTATTTCCGGTACGGAATCTATGAGATGAGACACAACGGCCTCAGAAGTTGTCCGTTGGCGCATCTGAAACCCTATTTAGATACTGATTGTGGGAAATCATGCATAGAAAGCCGACTGTCGGCCTCAGAGGTCGCTGAAATAAAGGGGGCCAAGATCACGGAAATTGTTAGTGATCTTGGCTTTCCTTATTAGAAACACTGGTGGCACCTCAGTTTCCTACTCTGGCTGTAGGCTCAATGATGGTGCATCTCTGTTCTTCCTCCTTCAATCAGTTGGTTATAATATGAGCTAATATGAGCTGGATGAGTGATAGTTAAGTACGATACTATCTCTAAGAAGCTAAGAATGTCCGCATCGAGAAGCGATGAAGGACCGGTCCATCGCCAAGAAGACTCTAAGGAACGGACTGAATGCGTGGTCCGGTCTCGACCCATGATTGGTGATAATCAAGGTTCGTTATAGCTAGCCAGAATTATGGCCCAAGCTCCCTCGATGCCAAGAGCGTATCGTCTTCAGTCGCTCGGCCAGTCACTGGTCGTCAGTCCATCACGAGTTGGTAGGAAATCCTCTGAGACGTCTAGATCTACCACCATGGCTTGGGGAAACCAGACTCTCCACGCAGAACGTGTCTGCACTGTTCATAGCTTGTGGAATCGGCTACAAAGCCCATCTGCTCTACCCACCCAGCCCAATCCATGGATTGTCCAGATCAGAGGCCGATAGGCCCTGACTCCGGTTCCTGGTATTGTCCCTCCCTCCGTTTTATATTGGGAGGTAGCTTCTCTCGAGATCATCTCGTCCTTCTTTTGCGCCATTCGATCCTTCCCCCGCTGCAGAGGATGTTGGGGTCAATCGTTACTCCAAGTGTGTCGCCGTAAATACATGGATGCCTCGTCTGAGCGTCCAGCTTATCGCTCGTGACCTGTGTTGCAAAGTGCCCTAGGCGCTCCATTGCGCATAATTAAGATGAAGGCATTCTCTATCTGTGTACTTCCTTTGTGCTTGGTCCCCCTGTCGCTAGGTGCGCCGCTTCGCCATGCGACGACTGATTTGACCTTTGTGTCTTCGAACGCACAACATGCCTCGATGGGAAAGCTGAGCTTTCAACACCAAGACGTATCCGGGCAAGAGGATGGACGCAACAGTTATCAGCCTATCGAAGGCTTCCTAGCATACTCACAGAAGATCATGCCAGGTATCCTGGCTGATTATGGGCACGAGACGGGGCACTGGCAGGCGTTGCGACTGTTCATTGATTCCTTCCTATATGGAAAGCGACATTCTCAGATGAAGCCCGGTAGTCAACCGAGTCTGATGGTGGAAGCCCCTATACCTACCACCGAACAGATGCGTCTCACTGTGGAGCATGAGCGCGCAAAACCGAATACTCTGCCGTCCGCTCCAACCCTTGTCCCATCGTGGATTGAGGCATTGCGACAAGCGGCGCAGAACAAGACCGAGAAAAGGCCTGACAGAGCTCAGCCGACCGGTACTGTCAATAAACACCCACCCGAATCCCATGGTTTCTTTATCGAGAAACAGCTGTTGGCCCATGCACCTAAGGTGACCATGCCAGCAACCAGCAAGGCGCAGTTGAATGAGACAGTTTCGTCATTTACCCCCAACGTCTCTCTGGAACCTTCGATATTATCCCGGCAGTTTGGACTAGAGATCACCGTGTTGAGCGTCTTTATCCTGGTACCGATATCCGTTCTTATTGTGGAGGCCATCGAGATGATCTGGAAACGCTTGACCCCTGAACGCTTTCCACAACGGGGTCGTGGTAGGATACGACTGACGGGGAAAGAGAGAAGGTTGCAAGCCTGGTCGGACTGGGAGAGGGAAAAGATCCTCAAGGATGAATCCCGACGCTGGTGGGGACGTTCCCGGCAGGATATGGGCCGAAAACTCGCATTCCTTTCCTGAAGATAATCTTTCTATGATTCGGCCAGGTGCTGTTGCTAGAATGCACATAGACCGCCAACTGGTATGACCTCCGTTCCGGAGCCGCCGGAGAAGTGAGGAAGGCATCACTTTTTTCGACGTTATCGATCATTGCTTGGAGACATCCCAGGAGTCCAGGAACATGGATCCTTTGAGATCTCGGGATGTTATTACCTGCTGTCAGTGACTCGAGAACTAGGTCGATTTTCTAAATCGGTTGGGGGTCAGCGTGAAGAAAACTAGAACGTGGCCGCGACATTTGATACCCTTTCGTTGTTTATTTCCTACGGGCATTATAGGCGTCGTTGATAGGATACCCTCACTGCACAAATTTCATATTTCATTTTGTTATCAAGCTCTAAAGCAATCATCGTATCAGGACCAACAACCCGCTCGCCTTCCTGAGGCTGCAACGCGGCACGATGGTCTATTCCGCGTACCCTATCAGGACAATATTGGGTTGATCTGTAAATGGAAATCTTAAGTTATGTAGATAATCCAAACTAAGCGTTGTACAGAAAGCGGGGTTGAAGCTCCAGCCTTGATACCAGATTGGGGATATTGGGATGACCTTTTTTGTGCCTAAAGCCCACATGGTTTTCAGCACGAAGGAGGACCCTGTGGGATTTTATGAGGGATCAGATCACTGAGGACTTCGATAGGATCCACAGAATATATTCCCCTCTTTAAAGGTAAGTTTCCTTTTTCATTGACGAATGATTTCCAGGTTTAGCCGTTCTTATTCTTACCATGCCTTGATGACGTACTTTGATATGACCAGGTATATGTATACTTGCATCCAAACCGAGGAAACAAAACTTTTATCTCGTTTAGGATACATGTACGCCCCATCGAGACGCACTAGCCAGAGGACACGCAGAACAGAATTGAAGATCATTGTTCACAGCGCGGTCAGAACATCGACTTAAGAGGATCATTACCTAAATCGAGCAGAGGATCTGCGGGGTCAAGAGTTTAGTTAGTCCTGTCAGTTTATGGAATCAGGATTTACTCCGACCGTTTAGCCTGGGGAAGTACGATAACCCATTTCCTGGGGGGTAAGCTCGATCGCGAGGGGTTGGTTCTTCGGCTTGTCCGTCTTCCTTATCTTCGAAACTTTTCCAGATATCCAATCCACTTCATAGTCAAAATCGAAGCAGATATGACGAAGCAGTACAAGTTGCCGTTTGAGGTAAGTGATAATTCTATCTTTTTGTGCTTATTAATGATTGAGGAGGATTGTTCTTTATCTGTTGTGGATAACTCCGCACTGGCTGGTGAACCGAACATCGGGATATTGTCCGATGGGGATATACCGGACGCAACGGTTGTTGGAAGATGAATGCGTACCATGATTTCTATTATTTCTGTCTTTGATGTGTTTGAATCTTTTTGATGTGCTTCTTCTGGGGACTTTCATATGTTGTGAGGTGTACCAAAAGATGAAGAGAAAGTCTATGCTTGGTTTGATCTAGGGATGAGGGACACATGCAATGCCTAGTCGCACTATCATCGACCGTTAACATTCCACAGCTAGAAGACCCAGAGCTTCTGCATTTTGACTCGTTCGTCAACAACCAATGGGTTCAGGCCTCCAAGGGAGCCCGATTTGAGGTCATTGGTGAGTCCACTACTTCAATATTCGCTGACAGTTTCTGACATATTCAAGACCCTGGTACCGATGTCGCCTGGGCTAGCTGCCCGACAAACACTACAGAAGATGTTCCAGCCGCCGTTGAGGCAGCTCATGCGGCGTTCGAGCAATACAAGAAGGTCAACCCACGCCAACGGGCCCAGTGGCTCATGAAATGGGACCAGCTCATTCGCGCTGCGAGGAGTGATCTCGCCAAGATATTGACGCACGAGACAGGAAAGCCTATCGCGGAGTCGTATGGAGAGATTGACTATGCGACCGGCTTCACCTGGTGGTTCGCCGGTGAAGCTGAGAGAATTCATGGAGGGATTTCAGTCCCTGCTGCTCCCGGCAGACGAGTTTTCACCGTGAGACAGCCCATCGGCGTTGCCGCAGCTCTTGTTCCCTGGAACTTCCCCATTGCCATGGTCCTCCGGAAGGCAGGTGCTGCATTGGCCGCAGGCTGCACCATGGTTGTTAAGCCTAGCCCCGAGACGCCTCTCAGTGCTTTGGTTCTGGCACACCTGGCCAAGAAAGCCGGATTCCCTGCTGGGACTTTCAACGTCCTCACCACCGATCTAGAGAATACACCTTCTCTCAGTGAAGCGCTATGCAAACACCCACTAGTGAAGAAGGTCAGCTTCACTGGTTCCACCCGCGTAGGAAAGCTGATTGCGTCCCACTGCGCACAAGGTTTGAAGAAGGTCACTCTCGAGCTTGGCGGAAACTGCCCGTTCATTATCTTCGACGATGCCAATCTGGACCAGGCCCTGAACCAGCTCATGGCCTTGAAGTGGCGACACGCTGGCCAAGCGTGTATCACTGCTAACCGTATCTATGTTCAGGCAGGGGTTTATGACAAGGTCGCTCAGTTGCTCAAGGAGCGCACGAGCAAGCTGGTCGTAGGCCATGGCACGGCAAAGGATACCACCATGGGACCTGTAACGACTCCGCGTAGTCTGGACAAGGCCACTAGCCAGGTCGAAGACGCACGCAAGCTGGGGGCGAATGTCATACTCGGTGGAAATCGTATCTCAGACAAAGGCGGCTACTTCTTCGAGCCAACAATCATCACCGGCATGACCAAGGAAATGTTGATCTCGCGGGAAGAGACCTTCGCTCCGATTGCTGCCTTGTATAAGTTCGAGACTGAGGAAGAGGCTGTCAAGCTGGCAAACGTCACTAGTATGGGTCTCGCCAGCTATGCATTCACCAAAAACATTGACCGGATGTGGAGGATGTTGGAGAACTTGGAAGCCGGTATGATCGGAATGAACACAGGTGAGTGCACGTATACGTACTTTTATTTCTCTCGTTCCATGTTTTCCCCAGTGCCTTGCCTTTCAGCTAATCATAAATAGGCAACGCGTCGGCGGCTGAGTCACCGTTCGGTGGCATCAAGGAGTCCGGATATGGAAAGGAGAGTGGAAAGGACGTCGCGGTAGCAGAGTACCTTATTACGAAGACTGGAACGCTCACCTTGGAAGATCACTATTGAATCAATCACAATGCAATTTAACAGACCTGTGTCGCCTAATATTGCACTTGGCTAGCGTGCCCCAACATTATTGATGACTTATTCTCCACAGGGCGGAAATAACAAGCGACCAGAGAAAGGGATGCGGTAAGAAAAACATGTACATGGCTACAGTGAGATGATTGAAACTGTACTCACATTTGTGCGAAAATTTACCTGCATGGTCTCATCAGGAAGTGACTGCTGTACCTGGATCGTAGGCAGGGTCTGATTCAACTCTCATCAGGTCAATTCGGTAAAGGCTTCTGAATGGCCGAATATCTACTGCGATTACTTTTATTGAAGTCTAACATCTCATTCTTAGATGTATTGAAGCCCTGGAACACTAAGGACGCCATGAATAGACTAAAAAATAATGAGTAGTCCATGATGGTCGTCGGAGTCGTCCACCCAGCCAACTACCGAAAACTCACGACGCATGTCTTTATTCTCATAGTGGTGACGAGTTGACACAGATAACTTCGAATCTATTGTTCTTTCACGCAATGTTCTAGCTATCTTTTGAACCGCATGATTGGCATGTACAGTACTCGTGGGGTTGTTGCCATGTGCCACATTGGGAATGCCGTATGATCGACAGGAATGTATCCACTCCCAGGGCACCACAGGAGGAAAAAATCTACGATGATCGTATGGATTTTCCTGATCCAGATTCAATATGTAGAGATTTATCGGCTTCTCCACAGTTCATGCTCTTCGTTCTCTTCTCTAGCAGCTACTGCCGATCTGTTTTTGCCGGGGCTGATGGTTAGTATAAGAATCGTGGTCTTTTATTTATAAGTGATCTTCCACCATTCTCCATGAATCCATTCATCTGTTTATTTATCCCTTTCGATCATAAGTCAGATCGTTCTTATTTTTTCTCATTCATTTTTGTCCCCTCTCTTTGATCACATTTTCCAAGCCTTGTCTTCTCGATAGAGAGGGTTGACACAATTGACATTATGTACCGATTACGTTCATTGGCTGCATTATGGTGTATATCGTTGCTTTCCTCTGTATCCGCTATTCCACATGCGGAGTTAGGCTTCACTGCCAGAGATCCTTCGCAGAATACTGTTCAGTGTGGTGGTGAGTGATATCCTTCTTTTCTTGGCTAATAATGCTCCTCCGTGAAATCGTTGCTAGTATATCCTGACTGTGTGATAGTGGGTGCTCCACAGGGCCACAAGACTTGTCCGGCTAACCAATGTTGTTCTCAATATGGGTGAGTTACAGACACTCGAGAAACTTGTATAGCAGGAGCGGTATTGACTTGAATCCATTCAGGTACTGTGGTGTCACAGCCGCCCATTGCGGTGCAGGATGCCAGAGTAATTGCAAGAGTGTAAAGTCGTCTCAGAAGGCGTTCGTGTACCATCTCAAATTTTCTTATGGACGTAAACTAACCTCGACATGAACAGGACCACATGCAGTTCTAGCAGCAGCGCCACTCGAACCATCGGATACTTCGAACGTTGGGCCCCTACACGTGCCTGCGATGCATACCAGGTGTCTGACATCGACGTATCTGCTTGGACACATATCAACTTTGCTTTCGCGGTTCTAGACAGTTCGGGCAAAATCACCCCTTCTGTATCCACTGACACCACTCTATACCAGGAGGTTGTGAAGCTGAAGCAGAAAAAGAGCAGCTTGCAGGTCTACATTACTGTAGGGGGGTGGGGTGCAGGTGGCAAGCCCTTCTCGAATATGGTTGCATCGAGCTCTAACCGGAGTGCGTTCATTAGCTCTGCGTCTGCGTTCATGGACAAGTATGGATTCGATGGTATTGATATCGATTGGGAGTACCCTGCTGCGACTGCGCGCGGTGGTAACTCGGCTGATACTCAGAACTTCGTGTCTTTGGTCAAGGAGATGAGAACGCAGCTGAAAAATAAGGGAATTACAGTTACGATCCCGGCTAGTTCTTGTAAGTTGGCCTTGATCTGATAACTTTGTGGATATTTGACATGCTGACGGCGCGACAGATTATCTGAAGGGTTATGACCTCAAGAGCATGGAATCCTACATCGACTGGTTCAACATCATGACCTACGATCTCCACGGAACGTGGGATTCCCCTCTGCTCGCTCAGCCTCACACCAACCTTACTGGTGAGTATAACCACTAGGACTTCAAGTTTGAAAAGACCCAAAACGCTTATCTATAATCTCTCCAGAAATTGACGAAAATCTCAACCTGCTCTGGAAGATGGGCCTCAGTCAGAAGAACGTGGTTCTCGGATTAGCCAACTATGGCAACTCGTACACGCTGTCAAGTAGCTCCTGCACGAAGCCTGGCTGCGCTGCATCAGGAGCGGGAAACGCTGGTTCCTGCTCTAAATCTGCGGGGACCCTTATCAGAGCGGAGATAGATACTATCATCGCGGATAATAATCTCAAGCCAGTTCTGGATAAGACTGCGGCTGTGAAATATATTACGTGGGATACTAACCAATGGTACGTTTACATATCCCCCCTGTCTATTTATTCCATTTATTCCGATACTCTCAAGCGAAAAAGTATATGTGGAGAACAAAGCTAATATAAGAACAGGGCATCATACGACGACGCAGAGACATTCGCCCTGAAGAAGAAATATGCGAAGAATAACTGTCTTGGAGGAACTATGGTGTGGGCTCTGGATATGGTTACCAAGAAAAATTGATGAACGCAGTTTCTGAGCGGATTCGAAGCACAGCCGCGAAATACATCACCGGATACAGATTACTATGTGTCAGTCACCGGGTACTCTTGGATGATGGCACGCCCGCCGCGCTTCTGACGACCCATCTCTTCTTCCTCTTTGTTGAAGACCCTCGCGACCATTTCTGATTGCAATATACTTACCCTATTCCCCATTCCTATATAAATTGTGTGACTGGAATACTACCTTGGATAGATGGATGAATCCATGGTAGAACAAGGATATCGTTATTCATTTGTATCTAATTTTTGCCATCTACGCGGTAGAAATACCGTTTACTAGTTAGTAAATTCGATATCGTTTTGATTTCTCTTATGTATCACGTGATATGAACTAAACCGGTGGCTGATAAGTCTGGTAGTTAACTAACTGTTAAAGTTTATTAATTCAGTCAGCAGCCCCTGCATAAGCCCCAAGCATAATTTAATGAAAAGCCTTAGGCATTAATTTCTGCATCGTTGTATATCTATGAGGCAGACGACTTAATTAGGAATTTAGAGCACACTGTCTCCTATCTGTTCTAATAAGAAATTCAGTTAGGAGATCTATCTGTTTTGGGAGTAGACATACGACATGAGATCTCCTCATGCCATGAGAAAACCAGGCGTCATGCTATGTGGAGCCACCCTCGGAACTATTACAGACCTTAGAACAACGCAATGAAAGAGCAATCTGTATCACAGTATAGCAGCAGTTCTATAAATTAACCATCCTATGGGTTGATTGGTACTACCCTTCGAAGTTAGTTATGTTTAGCTAGTTTAGTCTACATTGACTTTTTATTATCGAAAATAAAGTGATAATGACCTGTTAATCCTTGCAACAAACAGGCAAAAATCTTGGTGGTAATCAAAAAGTAGAATTTAGAGTTTTCTCATTTACCCAAAATATCCATGAAAAAGAAATTAATTTGTGAGCATTATCTAGAAAGGGTTGAAGCTGGAAATTAGCTTTAATCTAGATATTGGACCTCCGCTGGCTGGGAAGGTGACTTCGTGAATGTGCACAACGAAATATTTACAAGAAATAAAAGGTCAAATGGCATTGCTATGCTCATGGTGGCCGCACAGGTAAGCAAGAGATCGAGAGAGACATATCCCTGTACACGAGACATGATGGGAACTAGCATCCGATTAACTTAGCATACAACTATAGTATGATGACGTTTCTGCTTCTTTTCTCCGGTGGCGAACCTTCTCGCGGTTGAGAGTATGATTAATAGAATTTAAATGAGATTTGCTGGCCGTCTGCATTACTTTAAGCTTTCCGTCGCCAATCACGCTGATTGTTCGACACATAAGTCGGTTAAAGGCAGCTACCCTGAGCATCCATCGCGCTCGATTTCAGACTGCTTCTGCTTACTTCGCTCACCTCGTTCTGGTTTACGGCATGTGATCCAATTTGTAAAGTCGATATCAGCCCATCACATCTGGATATCAGCTACTAGCTACTCACTGGTCTGGTACAAAATGAAGCCAGTGTCCCACAGCGCTCGTCTTGAGCTTCTCCCAACAGAAATCCTTTGTGATATTCAGGATCAGCTCCCATTCCGGGAGATCAAACGACTGTCTTGTGTCAGTAAAAGGCTGAGACAAGTATGCCTGCCTTCCATATTTCGCAAAGTTGAAATTCGGTTCTCAAAACCCGGGTTCGATCAACTTGACAACCTCATCAAGTCGGATGTTTCTCAATATATAGTCTCCCTTTCCTATACAGTTCCACCACTGTTAAAGCCAGGTAAGACATGCATTTTTCAGACGTCGCTTTAGTTATAATTCTTATCAGATTTATTGTAGAGATCCTAGACTTTGAACATTATATGTCGAAATTATTCACACCTCAAAGTCATCGCTATGTGGAAGAGGCTAAAGAATTATATGATCTAAGATATCATGATGGTGAATGTCCTTCTTACATGGTCATATATGATCGCCTGCACAGCATCTGTGAAGAGCAACGCGAGATCATTAACAGAAATCAGGACTTCACAGTGCTCTCTTCTGCCTTTCAAAAGCTTCCGAGACTAGAAGAATTGAGCCTGTACTTCGGCCAAGCTGTGGAAAAAGGGGACTGGATAGAGCCATATCTGGCTTTGGATATGATCATGGTAGAACAGTCTTACGAACACCACCTCCGAGTTATGTCTAACACCGTCCGGGATGCTAAGGATAATGGTGTGTTCCTGCACACTATCTGCCTGTCGCAATTGCAGCTCCCATATCATAATGCATGGGAAAAACGATACCGGAGTATCTTGTCGGAGACTCTGAGAGCATTACTGGACCACACTGAGAACCTCCGCTTGACTCGGTGCAGCTTTCTTTTAGAGTTGCTTTCTCCGAGCTTACGGAACCTCCGTCGGTTCGACATGTGCTGTCTAACAGACCAGCGTGCGTCCTTCGAGAGCTTCCTCGAAGCCAATATGAAGACCATTCGTTCAATTGAGTTTGCCAACGTCCGACTTACTAGCTCGAATTCGACCAAGTCTGTTGAACTATCCCCGGAGTTGCTTCAACACATGTTGGATGCGGTACAACAACAACAAAATCCCTACCGGGAGTTAGTAGTGAATCAACACGAACAGCTTGAATCCTACACTCAATGAGGAAGAATTTAGCAGAAATATCACATTTGTTTATTTGCCTATTGTATTCTGCCCGGAAGATACATTCCAAACACGAGGGTTAATGATTGGTGGCGAGTGGCATGATTCTGCCCCGGTCGGATCGGCGATTTAGAAATACTTATCTGTACACTCCTTTCATTCGATAACGCAATCCTGATTACACGTAACAAGTCAGCCCGTGTAGGGTGTGTGTCCTGGCTGGTGGAGGGTTTTAGTCAAGGTGTGGTGAGTTGCGAACTACTGCTTACCCAGAGGCATCACCATCCCAGCAATTTCTGTTATCATCACTTGTAAAGCTTCAGACTTACCTACCATAGTTACTACTCTCCATCATGGGTGACCGCATTGAGTCTCTCAGGCACCTGATCCAAACGCACCCTCTGATCGACAACCATGCCCACAACATCCTGAACCGGGAGAATGCCTCCAACTATGATAAATATCCACTTGAATCGATCACGTCGGAAGCGCAAGGACCAGCTCTGGAAAATGCCCACAAGACTCTACCCCACTATCGTGCTTTTGAGCAGCTGGCCAGTCTCTTTTCCTGCTCTCCAGAGTGGGACAAGATCAAGGCGGCGCGGGATCTCTGGGTACAACGCGACTACTCAGGCCTTATAAAGAAATGCTTAGATGGGACGCATACACTCTTGCTTGACGACTTGCTGATTGCTCATGATGTCGAGCCTTACGTCTGGCACGACCAATTCACAGCATCCCCGACCAAGAGGATCGTGAGAATTGAAACAGTTGCTGCGAACATTCTCACGGCGATGCGACAAGAAAAAGCCGCGCAAGGGAAATCGTTTGGCTCATTGGAGCGTGAATTCGATGGTTTCAGTAAGAAATTTAAAGCGGAAATCGAAGGGGCTGTCCAAGCGCCCGAAGTTGCTGGTTTCAAGTCGGTTATCTGCTATCGTACTGGATTGGATGTCCGCGTGGACGATGAGGAGGATAGATTAGTATTAGTCTCATCGTTTTTGGGAACCGCAGCTCAACAGGGCGACTATCGCATTGAGGATAAACCCTTCAATGACTGGCTGGTTCGACATACGCTTGAGGTACTTGATGAAGCTCAAAGCCCGAAGCCCCTACAATTTCATACTGGTCTAGGCGACGCAGATATCGATTTACTTCTGTCCAACCCAGCCCACCTCCAGCCCCTGATCGACGCTTACTCGAATGTGAACTTTGTCCTCCTGCACTCGTCCTATCCTTATACTCGTGAAGCGGGATATCTCGCATGCGTATATCCTAATGTTTATCTGGACCTTGGTGAAGTCTTCCCGATGGTCAGTCGAGATGCGCAAGAGTCTATCATCAGAGAAGCTTTAGAGATTGTCCCCACCAATAGGTTGTTGTGGAGCACCGACGGACATTTCTTTCCGGAGACCTATTGGCTTGCGAACAAGCAGTTCAGAGATGCGCTAGAAAAGGTCTGTGAATATCCCAGAGATCATTTATAGTACACTGATGGCGTTGTTTAGGTCTTACTTGATTACGTGGGACGTGGAGACTTTACTATTAGCCAGGCCAAGGAGGCCGCTTCGGATATTCTATTCAACAATTCCAATGCTCTCTACAGCCTTGAACAGAGTGCCAACTATGAATCTAGTACTGCTCTGTCGGGTGCAGTCTCACACAGAATGGTTCCCGAATATGACACCTCTGAGAGTGTGTTAGAGGAATTTGTTAAACATAACCCGAATGTCGAGTTCATATGGCTACAGTGGGTTGATTATACAGCTACCGTCCGACTACGCATGGTTCCGCTCAGAGAGTTCCGACGGATCGTGAGAGAGGAACGCCGCATTGGAATAACTAGAGCTGCTTTTCACCTGCTCCAGAGTGATTCGTTAGTTGCTGGAGGGTCACCTACAGGCCAATTCTATCTGCAGCCCGATCTGTCCAGTCTCGCCCGCAATGTTGGTATATCTTCGAACAGTGCTAGTGTCATGAGCTTCTTTCATTCTGAGACCGGAGATGAGATCGAAGAGTGCCCACGGACAACACTTCAGAGTCTCGTAACAAAGCTGCAAAAAGAGTACGGAATCGATGTCACATTCGGTTTCGAGATTGAAGTTGTTTTCCTTAAAGAAGTGAAGAACGCAGAAGGAGAAAAGGATTATGTACCTTTCGTTACAAACCATTCTTGGTCGAACATGACGTCGGAAACTAAAAGAGTTCTGCCTCTTTTGGAGAAAATCGCCAAGTCTCTGGAAAGCATCGATATCCACGTCGAGCAATTTCATGCCGAGTCATCACCAAGTCAGTTCGAATTCGTCCTGCCTCCCAATAGCCCACTTACAGCGGTGGATACTCTGATCAAGGCAAGGCAGACTATCACGAACATTGCAAAACAGCATGGACTTCGAGCTACCCTCTATCCACGGCCACATCCGATGGCTGCTGGAACAGTCTCGCATGCACATCTGTCCATATCACCTGCAGACTCTGAGGAGTCGTTCTTGGCAGGTATTCTGCAACACCTCCCAGAAATCCTGGCATTCACTCTGTCCCAGGACGTGAGTTATGAACGTGTCGTTTCGGGGATTTGGGCAGGCGGAGAGTGGGTGGCGTGGGGCACGCAAAATCGTGAGACCCCAATCCGCAAGATCAGCGAGGGACACTGGGAGCTCAAATCTGTCGACGGGCTGGCAAATATGTATCTTGCCATGTCGGCTGTTCTCGCTGCAGGCTACTTGGGTCTTAAGGAGAAACTACCTCTCACACTCAAGGATTGTCCTTGTAAGTGTCCGATTTCCATCCATCCACCTTGATAGGGGATCTAAGCTAATGATGTTCAGTCGATGTTTCCACACTAAATGAAGCAGAACGTAAATATCTTGGAATAACGACTCGACTGCCAAAGACACTTGAAGAAGCTCTTCACCACTTAGAGGCTTCGAAAGCACTACACGAACTACTTGGCCCGAATCTTGTGAACATATACATTGCCGTCAAGAGAGCCGAGAGTCAAAAACTGAGTGCTATGGAAGAAGCTTAGAGAAGGATTTGGGTCATGGAGCGATATTAATAAGGCTGAATGATCTTCGATATATAGAATACCCCTCAGGCTAGGGGGTTTATTCGCCTCAGTAGGTGAAGAGTGTCGTGGGCCGGCCCACATTCTTCGTAATGCTTTTTGAGAAACTGACGACGGAGCCCATTCAACTTTGCCATCTGTATGCTTTTACTCCACTCAGGGATAGTAGTGAGACTTAATCCTACTAATTCTTCGGGCTGGAAGCAAAAGTTCCAGTTGGAATAACATATAGAGTTAAATCTTCTAGATTGTTTGTGCTTCGCTCATTATTCACCAGAACGTCCCACTAGCAATATTTAACCTTGATTCTAATCAATTGTTGAACTTGCTCACTGTCCCGCTTAGATAATTCCATTCGCTCGGTGCCGCCCACCGACGCATCTTACAAATCCTATTGTCTAGTCCAAAGACACCATAACTTGCAGGTCGAGTAAGCACTACATGGGCTGCTTGGCCGGAATCTTACAAACATGTAGCTGCCAAGGGAGCTGAGAGTCAGGGGAAGAATTCCTTCCTTCGAATATTGTTAGTCATATCTCGGATTTTTTCCTCCAAATAGGTAAAAGTGTGTTAGGGGTAGGACTTGGCTTATCGTAATGCATTTGAAAAGATGGCAAAGATGTAACATATGCTACTTGGCTGTTCATTTTTTTGTGACTCTACACAAGGATACTGAGTCAGTACCGGAGCTAGTAGCACGTAATAGCCCAGATTGCAAAACTTATATAGGGATGCAGTGTAAGTATGATAGCTGTTAGGATTCTACTCCACACTTCAACACGAAAACTTATCTAAAATGGGCTCAACAACACCAATTCGGACAAAAGACTACATCATAACCGACCGAAACGGTCTGATCGAAAACCGACATGAGATCCACGCCGCAATTGTCGACGCTACGGGAGAAATCCTATATTCTCTCGGCGATCCCTTTCGAGTGACACTCGCCCGTTCCGCCGCCAAACCCGCACAAGCACTGGCGAACCTCGAGACGGGAGGCGTTGATCAGTTTGGCTTCGATGATGGCGATCTCGCATTAATGTGCGCATCGCACAGTAGCGAAGACAAACATCTCGCCAGGGTGTTGTCCATGCTCAATAAAGTGAGGGCTGAGGAAGGAGATCTCCGGTGTGGGGGACATCCTGCGGTGTCGGAGAAGGTGAATCATGAATGGATCAAGAAGGATTATGTTCCCACGGCGATATGTAGTAATTGTTCCGGGAAGCATGTTGGTATGTTGGCGGGTGCGAAGGCGATTGGAGCACCGCTCGAGAGTTATCACCTTCCAACGAATCCGTTACAAGTGCGGGTGAGGAGGGTTATTGAAGAGCTGACTGGTCTGGACACGAACGACTCCGAGATAGTCAAATGGGGTATTGACGGCTGCAATCTCCCAGCGCCTGCGTTTCCTTTGCATAATTTGGGAAGGATGTACGCTGCTATCGCCGCGGCGGCTGATGAATCGGAGAAGACCGCCAATCCATCTCCGCGAACACAAGCATTGAGTCGGATATACCGTGCCATGACCAACCATCCTGACCTGGTTGCCGGCGAGGGACGATTCTGCACGGCGCTGATGCGAGCGTTCCGTGGGGCTCTTATTGGGAAAGTTGGAGCGCAAGGCTGCTACGGTGTCGGTATACGAGCATCAGAACAGACAAAGCAACTCGGGGCAGACGGTGCGATTGGAATCGCTGTCAAGATCGAGGATGGGAATCTTGGCATGGTTTTTTCGGCTGTTGCAGAGATCCTGGAGCAGCTTGATATTGGAACACGGGAGATGCGCGAGGAACTGGACGACTTTCATCATCCGGATATTGTCAATACGGTTGGGGTGGTTACGGGTCATATATCTCATTCGTTCCGGTTACGTTAACTAATGTTCTTGGTATCTGATGAGATCGTCGCGATGCTCATCCCCTTGATCATCGATAAAACAAGAATCGATCAATTCAAACTTTGGGTTTGATATAGATATTTCCAGGAACCCACTCTAATGAGTTTGATTGGCATTTAAACGATTTCTTATCTGATGACACAATCTGGACAGGCGTAAAAACTCCATATGATATATTCTCCATGTTTTGGCCATCGAGAATAATCGTTGTTTAGTTTATCATCACCGTCCGTAATCAAGTTTTGTAAGAATAGATGCTGATCTAATCCATATAAGGAAATTACGAAAACGCGGGGTTGCGGGGAAACATACAAACATTCAGAGAAGATGATTGATATTCAGTCACAGCAGAAATAGACTCGATGGATACTTAGGGCTGGGATAATCTTGTATTTAGATGCTCCACGTGCTCGAGAAAGATAAATCTGATAGTTACTGTTTCACATCTCAGCTCGATACGATTTTAGAATATATAGACATGCTATCCGGGATAAACTCACATGCAACGAATCTCATCAACTCGCTACTTGATAGCCGCGGCTGATTGTTTAGAGGTTGATCGATTGATGCTAATCTCTCCATCTTCATGATATCGCGCAGCCCAGATGAGGTTTGATGCGAATTCCTCATCGCGAGGACTACTGAACCGTTAACTGAGCTCAATGCTTGAGCCTCCACCATGGCTCTCATATCCGTCTTCCATCGCCCATCCCGAATCACCGCAGTCCTAATCATAACCACCTTCATCTCCCTCTTCCTCCTCTGGAGTCCTTGGCGAAAAACGCAACTATACGCATCCGACACTCCTTCCGTAGAGGCAATTCCTCATCCCCAATCCACCCCATCAACTACACTTCCCAATGGCTTCGTTGAAAACGCCCGTCGCCTCCCTAACGCGGATGCATTCCTCCCGCACCTGCGCGCCGTCACCCAACTCCCGGCGATCTCAATGGCAGAAGCCAAAGCGAGCTGTAACTGGCCCGCGATGCACGAAGTGAATTTCCAATTCGGCTCCGACGTCGATTGGGCCGTCCAGGATCGAGATGATCTCGAGCTGGCGATGCGTCGGAACGAATGGTATGATTTCATCCAGAACGGTCTTCTCCCATATCAAGAACACAAAGACCGCTTCGACGGTCGAGGCATCGTCATCGTCGCAGGGAACCAGGAGAGCATGAAGCGCGTCCGGGTCCTTTTACGCGCATTGACGAAGTTGGGATCGCAACTCCCCGTCGAGATCCATTACTGGGGTGATGAACTTGATCTGTCTTCCCGACAGAACATCTCAGCCATCTGGACGTCGAACACAAAGAGGAAAATATACTTCAACGACCTCTCCATCCCCTCCATCCTCACCACCACCCACGACGGATTCTACATCAACTACGAGCTCAAAACGGCCGCGGTGATCAACTCCCGCTTCGCGGAACCGTTACTCCTCGATTCGGATAATATCCCCATCATCGATCCCGAGGAATTATACCACTCGGCCACATACAAGGAATACGGAACGTTATTCTGGCCTGACATCGCGCGGACCAGACCCAATAACCCTATCTGGAGCATCACCAATACACCCTGTAAGATGGACGAGTACGAGCAGGAAAGCGGCCAGTTGATCGTTGATAAGAGGAGGTTTTTTTACCATCTGCAGCTCGCGGCGTGGTTGAATAATGGGCCTGCGGCGGAGTATTATTCTCGTTTCTTGCTCGGTGATAAAGATACGTTCCGCTTCGCTTGGCATGCGCTTAAGACGAAGTATGGCTTTCCGTCGAAATGGCTCGCGAGCGTGGGCACCGTGGTGCCTGATTCCTCCCCAGACACAAGCACTACTACTACAGGCTTCTACTGCGGCCACTCCTTCGCACAACACCACCCCGACGGCCGCATCGCCTTCCTCCACGGCGGCCTAATCAAGACCCTTCCCAAACACCTCATCCGATACCACCGCGACGTGCTGGGCGGTCTCTTCCGATTCTACAAACGATCCGAGTATGACGAAATGCATATCGTGAATGTCGACGTTGCCATAAAATGGGATGCGGCGCCGTATTTACCGGATCGTCCGGTAGATTTGGAGGTTGCGTCGTGTACGGATTTCTTTCAGGTGGTGCCGAGACCGCTGGATGAGATCGTTCCGGGTTTCGAGGAGGTTTTTAGGGAGGTTGGGGGGTATTGGATGTTGGAGGGGGAGTGAGTGGTTTTGAGGGAGGTTGGATTGTTTATATTTTATGGGTTGGGTTGGGTTGAGTAGATGGGTTGTGGTATATACCAATTGAGTGTTTTATACGGTACACTCCTAGATGTTAATGGTCTGTCTGCTTTTGATGATTTGTTTGCAATAAATTCGTTCTATTAAATTTATCTGCTGGCAACAAGGCCAAGTTGATCAAATGGTCCATCACAAATCGTGTATGCTCTCGCCGCGCGGGTATTCGTTTTTGAATGCGAAAAATGCAGAAAGGTATATGCGTCTATCGAACAGGAGAATCTCAGAATCGAAAATCAGGAAAAGAACCCTCCGTGTATATGCTCAAACAGCCATGTCCCGAAACCAAATAAACCGTGTACCTTTGAGTTTCCCAGACAAGCCTGTCACCCCAGACAGGTATCCTTGAAAAGAACAACAGGAGTAATGCACCGGAACGCCGCTGATACCATCCCTCGTATGCACCTGATATCAACATCTAAGCAGTATCGGCTGATCCACAGCCCGTATATTATATTTTATTACGACGCGTTTCCTTGCTCCTTGTCTTCAGTGAAAGAGGAAGATAGCAATTCTTCACGTGGCTTTTGCTGCCACTCGTCCAGTAGTCGAGAGACTTCTTTGAAGGAGATCGGCTTGGTCAAGAACAAATCCACCCCTGACGACAAGGCTTCAGTCTCGTCGCGGGCACTGGTCAGTCCGGTCAAGGCAATGATCGTAGCTGGTCCACAGCCGTCACGCTCCTTTTCGAGAGCGCGAATGGCTCGTGTCGCTTCGAAGCCGTTCATCACCGGCATGGAGATATCTGTGAACCGTGTCAGTATCAACTAAACTCGTGAGCAAGATAGTTAGACGGTGCACTGACCCATGAAGATGATATCATACCCCTCCTGCATGCGCTCCACGGCATCGACAGCCATCTTGCCATTCTCAGCTGCATGTAGAACGGCAAAGTCCCGTTTCTTCATGAAGGTCAGCATCAACCGCAAATTGATTTGGTTGTCGTCCACCACGAGGACTCGCGTGGCACGGGATCCCGCAGGGGAGCTGCCTTTCGGAGACAGAGAAGGCATGGGCGTACGCGCAGGAGGGCTATCCATATCGATGACCGGTACTATTGGTAAGGACCATCTGGACAACCGTCCTTCCCGCGCTTCAAGCGAAAGCATTGAGTCGCCTGAGGATGTTCCGCTGGGGAGATCTGCTGTGCCACTCCCGCCCGGAGATTCCTGACGCAGGCCATCTCGAGTTGAGCTGGAGCTTAATTGCTGGGACACATCTGAGCTTCTAGACTTGCTTCCCGTCTTGAGCTCATCATCCTGTGACAGACCCGTGGATCGTGCATTTTCCAATAGCATGGCACGCTGATCCTCCAGACTTTTGGAGGTGGGAGGCGCCGCCTGGGATTTCGCCAGACATCTGAGAAGCCCTTTGGACAGTTTATGGGGTCCGCAGGGTTGGTGGACAAAGTCTACAAACGCTGCAAGTGGAGCCCATTCCTTCGTGGTCTTGGTGTAGTTGATGGAGTTGTTCGAAAGGACCACAACTGATGGTAGATAACCTGGTATCTGGCGTTTCACGTCGTCCACAAGGGCATTCTCATCGACAAGGAGAACATCGATTGGAGAGCTAGGGGGCCAATCCACAAGATCGAGGCCAAACCAGTCAGTGATGTACCGTGCCAGAATACTCAGCGGATCGAAGTCTGCACTAGACTCCGAGCGATAGCCGTGGATGGCGACTTTCCTGCCCTTGTAACTCTCCTGGAGCTGGCGCATGGGAGTACAGGCGTCCTTCTCGCTCCTCTCGAGTCGAGGTGTTTCCGGCACGACGTCGTCCACCCCGGGTCGTCCCAGGGGCAGTGACACACTCACACTGGTGCCTTCCCCGGGCCGACTGCGGATATGGATGCTTCCACCGAGAGTTTTGACAATGCTTCGCACAATCGACAGGCCCAAGCCGGTTCCAACGGCTAATGTGTCCTCCTGAGCAAAAGGAGTGTACAGACGACTGCGCAGGAACTCCTCCGAGATGCCTTTGCCGGTATCCGAGACCGTTAGAACGACGATCTCCTTCGTGTTCGTTTCAGCGGTACCGTTGTTGCTGACCACAGTCGACTCCAATCTTACCGTGATCCGTCCTTTCTCCGTGTATTTCATCGCGTTGCCAAAGATATTCATGATGATCCGACGTAGCGCACCTGGCTGAGTCTTGAACGACCAGTCGCCGTTGGCCACGTCAAGAACGATCTCGACCTGAGGACGGTCGCTGGCCTCTCTCAGCTGGGATCGGTTGTAGTTCTCTCCGGATAGGGCCACGGAGCCTGTCGTGTTGACCCGTCCGTAGGAATGACCAAGGCAAACTCCTTCGACCACTTCCTCCGCTAAGAGCACGACATCGGTTGCGACATATGTATCCAAGTAAGCAGAGATATGCGGGGAGCTCTTGATCTCCCGCGGGGTATCCTTGCTCCGTCGCATCAGTCGCCAGCTCTTTTCCAGTGACACAATCTTGCTGAAATCTAGGACCTGGTTCATCGTATCCAGGAGCGTCCGCCCGCAGGCATTGATAGTGTCTAGGAGAGATTTCTGAAAATCGTTGAGGTATGTCCCGTCGAGGAACTCCGCAGCCGCCAGCATACCATGAAGAGGGCTGCGTAGCTCGTGCGAAATGCTACCGATGAAGTCACCCTTCTGGCGGTCCGCGATCAAGGATTCGACACGGCTGCATTCTGCCATGATGGACGAGCCGAAGCCCATGACCGAACTCAGCTCCACGGCGGGGGTGAACACCTGCGTCTCAACCGAGTTCCAGCAGAAGCAGCCCGCGAACCACTGCGAGCTGGCGGGGTTCCACAAAGGTACAAAGAGAACTTGGTGAGCACCGGGGAAATACATGTTCAAAATGGCGGACTCGGTCGATTTCCACTTTTTTTTGTCCTTTGCTTTACTGTCCGGCGGCTTGGCCGAAACCTGGAGCTTCTCGTGCGACTTCTCATCATCATCTGACGTAAACAGACTGCCATCCCGGTGAAAAGTCCAGAGTTTCCCCTTTGGATAGCGCCTCAACAACTGCTGCAAGAAGCGACGATTGAAACGGGCTGCTGGACAGGTTGCCGTCGAACCGGGTTCCGGTGCAAATGGCTCATCGTTGGTGGACACTGCCAGCACTGGTGCTGGGCTGATGGTCTCACCGAAATAGTCTTGCCTCCCCGAATCGACATCCAGCCAAGGGCTTGTGCTGCTCTCCAAGAAGATCACACCGCCCTCATCTCCCAGTTCCAGACTCTCACGAAGGAGGTTGGCTGCTCTCCGGAACGCCCACAGATTTCCATGGACCTCATCCGGGCGGCTCTTCGAGTCGCCTTTTCCGTTCAGCCACTCCGGTAGCGTCAGATCTGAGGAGCCGGTTTCCGCCTTCTCCTCCGATAGAGAGCTGCAACGCTCCAGCTCTGCACCACCGCTTCGTGACCTCCTCGCGCAACCCTCTGCAGTGCTTCCCCGGCCCCGTGAGGAGTGGGCTGGCGTCCCGGTGTGCAGGGAACCAGCACGGGACGCTGCAGTCGAAGTCAACGGCGTCGGCAGCTTGGGGGTTGTCGAGGGTGTTGTATCGACCAGACTGGAGCTTCCCTCAACGAAGCAGGCCAGTCCGCGGGACAGTCGTGCGGCCCGCCGTCCCTCCGATGCTTGTCGGCTCACTTTCAGGTAATCCATGACCAGGGTCGCGAGCGTGCCCATGGTCGCCTTCTCACTCTCTGTCAACCCATCTCGTGGCTTCGTATCCAGGACGAAAAAGGTCCCGATATTCTGCTTCTTCTCCGTTGTCAACGGCGTGCCCGCGTAGAATCGGAACTTGGCCTGGGTGGCCGGTAGGGGTAGCTTTTTGAAGGCATCGTCCTCGGACAGATCATTGACGACGTAGAAGGAATATTGGCCTCGATCGGAGGGGGGCAATTCGATGGTGTTCTGATATCGTATTAGCTCTCATCCACTCTGATCTTCCTTATTTTCGTCTCTCCTGTTTTCTTTTCTTCTCCGGCAGGATCGTCTGGATGTGCTCACCTCGCAGAGCTTGCCTTTCCGGCCCACGGCGGAACATCCGGCCCACAGCGCATCTTCTTCCTTGTGGTACTTGGAGGGGTCGCTGAGGTTCAGGGACCCGGTGGCTTCGGCTATAAAATACTGTGATTCATGGTCCACGACACTGGAGGGAAATCAACATACAGACATACACATAGGAAAGATGTCAAGAATACCTAATCAGTGCCCGCTGGGCATTCAGACGCAGCGCGGCCAGCTGTGCAAACGAGGTCAGCGTGACATTGGGACTGGAGAGACCGCCGGCGCTGTCGACCAAGACGGCGGCCGCGCCGGTGGCCTCGGTGACCAAGTCCTCGGGATAGATCTCGCAGCCTTCATTGAGGGCGGCCGGGTTGGACGGCTGGAAGTAGCGATAGAGCTCGCGGACGCGACGCTCATCGGGATGGTTGATTTTGGCGTCCATGCTCTCCCACAAGCCTCACGGCGGCGGAGGTGACCATGATAGAAAGCTCAAGGAGTTGAAAAGGAAAAAGGCCTGATCGGGCATCGGAGCATCCAGAATGATGGAAGTGGGGCATAAAGAAGGTTGGACCAGTTCATTCTCCTTACCCGTCGATGGTTCTGGCCTTCATCTACGGGATGGGATGGGATTCATTTCGGTGATTGATTTGTCTGGTTCCCAGTCGATGGACGAGTTGTCCCGTGGGATTCATTTTTCCTCTCTCTGTTCCAAATCAGAATGTGAGAAATCTATCATATATCTTTTGATACTGTCTTAGCTTCATTAAAAAGAAAAATAAGAAAAATAAATCCTTCTATTGAAGGAAATGTGAACTCTGAACCGCTGAGTAAGGGCACGGACCGCTGAGTCAGGCTGATCGTGGGGCTGTTCCGGATAGATGGGAAGGACAGGATCGAATGAGAGAAAGGCCTGGAGCAGGGAGAAGAAATTCTTTCATCTCGCGTACCATATTCTAAATAATTTTATTCAAATAAAGTAAAAGTTTATAAAAAAATCATATTAAGCGACTCAGTAGAAGACAATGCCAAGGTTTTTCTCGGCTCTACCCCCACCGAACTTTTTTAGTGTCGCTGCACTAGAATTGGATAGCAGATAGGGCTGGATGGTCGTTTCGGTTTGCTTGGCTTTGCTCATTTGGTGGTGTTTTCTAGGTTATTTCTAGGATGCGATTTGCTCCGTTATATTCCTAATTAATAAATAGTCGTGTAGGTTGATTCGATTCTCTTTACAGGTGGTTTGGATTACACTATGGCCAAGGACATCATAGGTCAACCAATATGATAGATGCATATTTGACACAGATCATCTCGTCATAAATCGTATTCTTTATCGTCATCGTGAGCAGCAAAGCAAATCGAGGACGGGCAGCACATGCAGTGCAGGAGCAGCCGCAGCAGCCCAGATACAAAATAACAACAACACAAATCAACAACGGTGATATCATATATAGCATGCGCAAAGATGCCGTCGTAACTACGCGACGAGGAAGACTGAACAAATCCAGCCCCTTCAGAACTTCTCCATCAGCCGCTGACGGACGGTCCACATCCGAGCTCGCTTCCCAAAAATGTACATGGGAATCGCCGTCAGCAGACAGCCGAGCTGAATGCCACCCACCACCAGGAACACTGTGCGGGAACCGTCCGATTCCAACCAGTTGACGAAGAAGAGAGAAAATACGAGTCCGTGGAAGATGTCTATTCGCATGGTTAGTATCATGATCAGACACGGCGGAAAAGGGGCAGAAAGAAAAGAGGACCACTGACTCTTGCTAAAGTTCAGCGTCACGAGGGCCTCGCCGGCATACTGTCGGTAGCTGTCCAGGCAGAATGTGATCGAAGTCGTGCTGCCCAGTGAACAGCCAAACGAGATCAGCCCGAAGAAAACGGTCGGCACGATCCACGCGTCCCGCTCCTGTGCGCTCCAGCCAAAACCCATCAGGCCGGCCACGGTCGAAACGGCCACCGGCAGGGCCATGACCAGTCGGAATTCCGGCTCGTATATACCACCGTTGCGCCGGGTCATATATCGAACAATGACGTCGGACACCCTTCCTGCAACGGCTGTCCCGATGATGCCACCGATAAAGGGGGAGATGTAGATCAACCCAGTGCCTAACGGAGAGAAGTTATAGTGCTCCCTGCCCTGGTAAATATGTGCGACGGACTCAGAGATCACAATCAGCCAACCGATGGAAAGAGAATACACCAGGGTCGACCACAGAACAGCTGGATAAGCAAAGAGGATAAATGGTCTGCAAGCGACACGCAGCCAACTATCAGAGACGAGACGACCGTTCCACGGCTTCAGTGTCTGAAGGAAGGGGAGAGGAGGCTGTTCCCTGAGACGGTGTGTATATAGCAAAGTGGAATTGGAGGGGAGTGGTTCGAGTGACTGATCCCGAGAGGGTGGCTGAGGGACATGTTTGGCAGCCTCGATATCCCGGTCCCCAGAAAGAGGATCGATGCTTGAAGAGCCCTGTGTGACTGGATGTGCCGTGGGAGTTGGTACCTGAAGGAAACTGGAAGACTGCTCCGATCTTTCCACCTCGGATTCGATCATATCGTGGCCTACGTTATCCATCACAGGAAGGCTGACGGCTGGTGTGATTTCGTCATCTAGCTGCTCCCTTTCGTTCTTCTCATCCTTCTCGTCCTCAGCAAAACCAACATGGGCCTGCTTCCTGGCCCTGCGTGGCGCAGAATGAGTTACATCCTCGTTGGGAGCATCGCCCACAGGCTTTTCACGAGGGTGTCTGCCTCGAAAGCCGTGACTGACCAAATCTGAGACGCTGCGGATCATATGCGGCCGCTTTGAGTGTTTGCGGGGATGCGGCCTCCTGTCCCAGAAGGTCTCTGGAACAAACAGAAACACCAGAACAAGAAAAAATCCGACAATAATGGCAACAATCCTGGAGAGAATTAGTGGCGCCTTAGGTCAACAACGCCAGGACTCTTACCAGAATACCCAACGCCACCCCAGACTCTGAATGATAGCTGCACTAACCAATGGAACAAGATTCTTGCCGCCCAGAAGAAGAAGAGTATAGATGCCCACTCGATACGCCCGCTCATGCAGAAAGAAAATCTCCGCGATTGTTGCGGAGGGAAGACATTCAACGGGACTCACGGCGATACCCTGGAAGACCCGCGCCACGACCAAACTAGCGTAGTTAGGAGAAACAGCACACCAAACCGCAGAGACAATGAACAGTGTGATCCCGAGAAGATAGACGGGTCGCTTGCCGTATAGAATGGCAGTGGGCGACATGATGACGGACCCAACGCCCAGTCCCAGCATATATAGACCCGTGGTGAAAGCGACTTGCTGAGTGGTCACATCGAAAGTAGCAGCCACCTGGTTGAATCCTGCTGCAAGAATTGGAGTCATCCCGCCCCCTATCATGCAGTAAAGTCCCAAAGATATCAGAGCAGCATCTCGCCGCCATTGAGGCCAGTTGAGAGGATCATTCAATGAATCGTCGGGCTGGGGATTCAGCACGATACTGCCGTCGGATGTTTTCTTTACTTGGGTCGGAACAGTGTTTCGAGAGGATGAACGGGATGTAGGGTAGGGAGACGGTATGGAGGATGCGGACGTCCGCGCTGGCTGGTGTCTCAAACCCAGAGGCTCATTCCGATTCGATGAAAGGAGTAGGACGGTGCCTGTGCAGGTGAATAAAATTAGCGTCACTCGTAGAATCGATGGTACAAGCTATAGCCTAAACTAGTTGGCAGCAGCTATAACGCTGTTGTAGGTCACTCCTAGCAAAATGGCACTTACCAGGAACCTCATCTGTCTCCTTGTCGTTGAGAATACCCAATGTCCATTTTTCACGGTGCTTCTTGTATTTATCCACGGAGTCTGAGTCTGTCTCTTTCCTTGATGGCCTGAGGAATTTCTTCCATCGGACTGTGTTTGATTGTGCTGCCGTAGCCTCTGCCGCTGTCGGGGTAAGGCCCTCAGCTGTCCCTTCCGTCGCCATGATCTTGCCTCTTTAGTGTTCAATATCCTCCTATATCTGTCGCAATTATAACTCTAACCCGCGCAAGTTAGCATGCGCTTGACTTGAGTTCTGAAGGCTAGAATGGCTCACCTGGAATAGAAACGCGTCACTTCCCTAGGCACCAACAGATGCTTCGTCCAGAGACAACAGCAAGAGAATCACAGAACAATACCACCCATGAAAGCACGGCCGTCAGATAGGAGGCAGTGGATACCGAGCCTCGACAATCGTTTGGCACCCGGAGGACGTACTTATCTCCCACTCGCGGGGTACGTGGGAATAAATAGCCTTAAGTCAAGCAAAGGACGCGACTTAGAGACATGATGAAGTCAGAACCCCAGGTCGGTCGGGGAGGCTGAGATCATCGTTTTATAGCGGGAAGAACGGTCCTTAGGCTATCTCATTCAAGAAATGGAAGCCATGGTTGAACTCCCGTTGAAGGAAGCGGTGTCGGGCCCATGTGACGGCGTGCTGAGCTACATGTCGCTACTTCTCGCTTGCAGGGGCTCTGGGCGTTGGACGAAGTACCTCCTTGTACCCAATGCTGATCTAGGACGGGCCCACTGATAAGCCTAACTCCCGTCGTTGTCTGTGATCTTACGTATGTTCGTCCTTTCTGCTCTGCCTGGTTGGAGGCGTTTTCCATTAGAGTGATGGCTAGCAATTTGATCTACGCGCCAGACGCCCAATCGATTCCGCATACCCCACTGTTTATCGCGCCTTACCTCCAACTTTCCTTATTTTTCCTGACTCTGGCCTTGGAGGAAAAGAAACGAAGGTCCCCGAAGATACCTCCGGAGCTTGATGCAAGATCATTGAGATAGCAGGAAGGGAGAGAAACCTGAGAGTGCAGACAGTTCGAAGTTTCGAGAGATGTCCGCCTAAGAGACAGCTTCCCCCGGGTTCGCAACTAACGCATCCCCGGAACAGTCGACCAAGCGCCAAGTGCCTGCCGGCCGCCATCATTTGTTGAACAGCCTATCACTATCGACACGGCTGAAACGCAATGAACCGTTTTGTCGCTTTCTGTCATGCTCCCTCTTCGGCATGCCGTCATTGCGCAGAAGTGCTATGCGCATCACCGATGCTCGTGGACAAGAGAGCGGCAGATGGACTCAAATCTACGCGAAGAGGCGTATCAGATGAGCATCAACACCCCGCGGTGTGCCATCCTTCACCCTCTTAGGGAATGTGGCTATCACGGCTAATGCAGTTTAAACGCTCAAGTGAGGCTGACTGGAGTGAAAGAAACTTGGAATCGGTAGGTGAGCTTGACGTCATCCCAATTTTTATATGGCGAGTAAAAGTAACTATGTATGTCATAAAAAAAAGGAACCAGTAACCCCATAACCCCGCATTCCGTCACACATAATGACTATTGATCAGATTCAGTTTGCTAAAAGACTTCGGAGTTGGTTGATGCCGCCCCGCATGCTCCACGCCTCAACTCCCTTGGCTCGCAAGATGCTCGTGGCCACCCGTGCAGTGTCACCTTCATAGTCTACCACCACGACCTTCAGCCTGTTTTCGAGCAGATAATCCAAGGTGACCCTTGTGCGCGGTTCTTTTTCTTTGAACAACCCGAACACCTCAAGACATGGGATCCACTCGGCAAATCTGCTCCTTCGTGATGTCTTCGTGCTTTGGGCTGTTATCGGGGATGATGTGCCATCTGCTGGTTTGAAAATATCATCAAGTTCCAACCACTGGTTCCTCAGGATGGATGAATTCGCGAATGGGGATGCTTCTCCTTCCTTGAGGGAGCAGATCGGGAAGTGAGTACTATTAGGAAGGTTCCACGTCGTAAACGACGATTCGTTCCGGAGATCCAAGACCACCGTGTCTGGCCTGAGGTGGACTGAGCTGAGATCGATGTTCTTGAGTGCACGTGGTTTGTCGAGTGAAGTATCCGAGCTATCTCCATGCTGGACCTTTGCCGTGACACCTGATTTCTCGTCTTGGTATGTATCAAGGCGGGTTCCCTTGCCAAAGGAAAAGGCCTTGTTCAGAGCTTCATCTGGTGTAATTTCCCACGCTTCATCGTACCGATACTTATCGACACCGATCAGGCTCTGGGCATGATTATCAGCTTCCTTCTATACCAACAGCACAAGATCTTAACACGAACTCACCTCGTTGACGATGGGACGGAAATGTTCTTCCCCTAGTTTATCAAAGTATTCATCGACGTATTGATAAGGCAGGTCACAGCATAGGAAGACGCAGTGGATCTCTCCGTCTTCTCCTGCGAGTTCATGCAGATTTCCCTTATTCTTTCGCTTCTCGAGGAACTGGAACAGACCCTGGAGGTTGAAGCCCGAGGACGGTCCACAGAGGATACCCTCTCTGGTTAGCTCCAGGGAAAGACGGAATGAATCGTTTGAGCCGACTTCCTCAACCACGTCGATGGCTTCACGCCATGGGAATTCGACAGGGCTCAGCAATGCATATGATCTAGGCCCTGGGACGCGATCACCTGCAGCAGTGCAGACCCTGGGGCGGAGAAACCATTAGAAAAGTATCTCCAAAGCAGCCTGGAATATGAACTTACCCGACAGAGAATATGGACGACTTCTGACTCTTCAGATATGTTCCCGTTCCTGTCATGGACCCTTTTCCGCTCGTCACGTAAGCGTATGATCATTGGGAAGAAACTGTTCACTCACCTGATGTCCCCATGCCCGTGCAGAACACGTTTATCTGGGGAAGCTGCTGCAAGATTTGAGGACCTGTCCAGCCGAAGTGCGCATCGGGATTCTATATGTGTTAGCTTGGCTAGTCTATTATATCCCGGGGAAGGGACTGGAAGGACTCCAAGCTAACTCACCAGTGGATTCTCGTATTGGTTGGGATTGAAAGCTTCGTCACTTTCCTCACCCAAAGCTTTGGCCTTCTGTATACCTCCTCTGGGATCAGCCGGTTCCGGCTGCGACGGTCCTCCAAAAAGTGTTCTATCGTTTGTCAGCGAGGATCACCGGAGTCAAGACAGGGTTGATATACACTTCCAGCCCGAAAAGTCGCATTAGTCGGATCTTGGTGGAACTCGTCTTGTTGCTCAGATAAGCTCTTGTGTCAACAATGCCATGCAGGACCCTTGCTAGCACTGCCATCGAAATGATCGTCGATCCAGAGCTATATTCGACAATCGTTTTGGTACCATCCGGAATACCATTGCCCTTCTGCAGCATGCGCAGTGCAGGTAGGGATTTGACATTGTGGATAGGAAGCATAGTCATCATCTTCGCATATATGCGGACTCCATCCTTCCGGTAAGGATTTAACTTCTCTGGAATCTCAACGAGAGGCAGGAATGGCTGGCAATTTGGATCATGATACTTGATCACCGAGTCAGGCCCTGTATAGGTATTTAAAGGATTGTGTGCCATAGTGTCAGCTCATCCACAATCAATCAGTGATATGCAGCCAACTGATGTTTCTTTCCAGGTGACAGAGGTACGAAGTGCGGGCGTGCGGGTATTTATCTGAACGCGTCCCATCTGAGGACCCCGGAAGCTCATCACTTGTAACATATGTGTGCAGCATATCTAACTAGGAGCAGAGAAATTTTCCATATAGTCAAGCGGCACGTTCCACCAACGGACGCACATGCTGCTCCTCAGACCCCTCGTGGGACCGTCCAGATGCAGCAAATAGTAAGAAATTCCGGCAAGGTTTGACATGTCGCTATGATTCAAATTGCGCATGGTCCATTGCGAACGTGGGGTGAGAACAAGGAATCCGGCCTTTAATTACATATTAGTCAAGCTTTTCTCTTGGAGGCTTTCATGTCATATTCAGTTGTCCACTCAGAGATCTGGATGTAGAGCAGTGTGGTCTCCAAGGAAGTTCGAAGGACGATCTTAAGTTGTTATAGTTGTGAAGCTGAGGACCCGGGAAACCAAATGCCCAGATTTCCACGCTTGGTGGCTCACAATGTTCTCAATCTACCGCATGGCCCTGTTTCTTCACCACCGAATAAACGTGTTAAACACGGATTCCTACTCCTCTAAGGAGATTTTCGATTGTCGATCATCACGGAAGATAACTGAATCGCGTGGCCAGGCTCAGGCAAGTAAACAGGCCGAGTATATAGTTACTTGTTTCGCATCCAATGGTAGCGGGATGTCGCTTCCGATGTGGATAATTTTTTGACAGAAACCCGAGCAAACTCGCTCACGCTAGACCCGCAGATGCATATGGCATCAACATCCCATCTTTAGAGCACAAAATGGTGATCATTTTCGTGATATTCAGCGCTTCCCCCATCGGACTTTGCTGGAATACTAGTATAGTACCGAGACATTGCCGGGTGCTTGGCATCCTGGGCATCAATCAAGGTACCCTGACAAGAGTCCGTAAATCGGAGGCATGAGAACCGAGTTGTTTCTTCAGGGTCTGCTTTAGCAGTTTTCTTTTTAACTTTATGTGGTATTGCTTGTCCTTCGGGAAAGGATTGTCTCCCGGGCTTCTTCTTCGATCTTTGTCGGAAAATTCTTCGGCCACCTGCACTCGAACATATTGAGCTGAGGCTTACCGCAGGCTTAAAAGAAGAAAATAAGCTGCGAGTGGGTAGACAATTATCCTTGAATCGCAAAATGGGGGGATCTCCTGCTTCAGCTCAGACTGGCACAACGAATAATGCGGTTACATTCAACGAGCAGACTCGATATGTGACCAAGGGCAAGATAATCACGGTATGGGGAAGACCTGCTCGTCCCAACGAGAAGTTCAATTTCGAAGAATAAACTATGCTGACAATGTGCAGATCTTCCTGGCATGCGCCAGCGTCGATCTACTTGCGCTGATGGACCAAACGACGCTGGCTGCCAGTTTAGCTATCATTGGATCTGCACTTAATGCAGGTAGTCAAACATCGTGGATCAGTAATGGGTACTTTATGTCAGTGTTGCATGCTTTTTTACGGTTCACATTTTATATATTCCAAGCGAAAATTGTATTTCTGACTCGTAGTAGAACATCGACTTCTTTCCAGCTCCTATACGGCAGATTCTCAGATATCTGGTCCCGAAAATTCGTCCTCCTCACCGGCCTCTTTATATTCTTTATCGGATCACTCGCATCATCGGTTTCGAACACAGCTGCTCAGCTGATCGTATTTCGTGCCATAACGGGTGTTGGGGGCGGTGGATTGATGACCATAGCCCAAATCATTGTGAGCGATGTGGTGTCATTGAGAGATCGTGGGAAATATCAAGGAATTCTGGTCCGTGAAAATCATTTTAAATCTCAGTGGTACTTTGAATGCGCATATCGTCCGATGCAGGAGTACTGATCCATCTGGAAAGTAGGGGGCGGTTGTCGCCTTGGCTAATGGAATCGGCCCTGTTATCGGTGGAGCTTTGTCCTCCATTTCGGAAGATTCATGGTAAGCTGGATTTGAACTTCACTATTGACATTATGTAAACTGAAAACTACTCCAGGAGATGGATATTCAGACTAAACATGCCCCTGACGGCTTTCACAACGTTATGCGTTATATTCGTCATGCCGTTGCGACCGGTACAAGGGTCCTGGAAGAAAAAGCTAAAGGCCATCGATTTTCTCGGGGTCATTCTGACCCTCTCAGGTTCTACTCTCATTGTGGTACGCACCCGACCATTGCATTGTGATGCGAACAATGACACTGACTGTCTTCCCTCAAAAGCTTGGTCTAACATGGGCTGGGGGTGATTACCCGTGGAAGTCATTGCATGTGATCCTCACACTCATCATCGGAGGCATTACATGGATTCTTTTCTTTGTCTGGGAATGGAAAGGCCATCCGTTGCCTCTGATACCACTCCATATCTTCAAGAGCCGGATGGTAAACGGTGCTTGTTTGACTATGTTTGTCAATGGTTGGAATTTCGTTGTCCAGGTATTATCTGCCTATAGAATTCCTTCGGGGTACAGAACTCATCCTAATGCGTGTCTACCTGTGCAGGTGTATTATATTCCGACGTTCTATCAGCTGCTATACGGGTACAGCGCAGTGAAGTCTGCAACACTGTTGCTTCCCATTACGCTAGTTCAAAGTGCGTACCTCGATCTCACTCTCAAAGTCATGCCCTAGAGTTACTCACACATCCCTAGCTTTCAGCAGCACGCTTTCCGGTCTGATAGTCACATGGACCGGTCGCTACCGAGAGAACATTCTCTTCGGATGGATCTGCTGGGCAGCGGGACTTGGCCTATATTCCACCTTGGACGCCTCTTCTGGCCTAGGCAAGCAAGTCGGCTATGGCATCTTGACAGGCTTCGGAGTCGGACAGACACTCCAACCAAGTTTAGTTGCGATCCAAGCGGCCGTGTCCAGGAAGGATATGGCTGTCGTCACCGGAGCTCGCAAGTTAGTAACTTGTCATTTGATCTATTCCCGCGAAAAGAACCCACTGACACTTCGTCTCTTATTTCCAGCTTCATCCGCAATCTCGGTGGCACAATCGGCCTAGCCATCGCAGGAACAATTATGTACGTCAAACAAACATCCGCATTCCCTCTAGTTACTATATATCTAACATCTCTCCCACAGCAACAACACTCTCCGCTCGTCGTTCTCCAATGCCAACTTCAAACTCTCCGAAACCGAAGTCAATTCCATCCTCAACGACCCTCTCTCCCTATTGAAGAAAACCAATGGGTCCGATCCAAACAGCGTCGCGCTATGCAATGCTCTCATCGAAGGCTATCAACGCGGCTTCAGAGCCATGTTCTGGGTTATGGCTGGATTGGCAGGACTAGCGTTTCTCATTGCGTTCTTCTTGATGCCGCAGTTGAAGTTGGATAGGGCGGATGATAAGAAGCTGAAAGAAGAGGCAAAGGAGGAGCTTAAGCGGGAAGCGGAGGATAAGAAGAATAAAGCAGAAAAGGGTGAGAAGAACAAGGACGAATCAGGTCAGATGATGAATGTTGAGGAGATTACGGGGAAATGATGGCACATCACATGGTTGGGTATAGGATGAGAAAAAAAAAGTATGGGTTTTTTCAGACGATGTTTTTGCACCTAGATATATGATTGATGAAAGGACTAGGCGATGAATATGTCTGTTCAGCGAAAGCCCAATTTGTATTGTATTGAGATAGAGGAACCAGGGCTGTTACAAGCTGTTCTTACCGGACTCTTCTTTGTCATGAGGAGCTCTGTGTTGTGTTAGATTCTGACCGGATGTCATGCTGATACGATGGAATTGGAAGTAGAAAGAGCTCTCTCTGATTGACAAGCTACCTGCTAACTAATAACAGACAACAGTTATGATGAGAAATAGCTACATGCGAGAAGCATGACCTTCGGATATCCCAGCCTTGTGAAACTCCATGGAAAAAGCTAACCAATAACTACCTATTGCCATTGGGTATCATGATTGAACCTGAAGGAGTTCGTCGTTCGGCGTCGGCCAATTTTGTGAAAGAAATCGCAGCGAGAGAGTTGATATGATAATGCTTGTCAGAGAAAAGAAAATAAAAACAGAGTACGAGCTCGAATATGAGCTTGTCCTTGTTCGTGTGGATGAAGTAGGTAAGCTAAGGCTAGCGGTTCATCAAGCACGCTTCATATCGGAGACAAGGAGGTCCAGGTCTCCTCGTTGACAACGTGACAAGAAATGGTACGTTCTCCATAGTCTGGAGGTGTGGATGAGATTCCAGCATCGCGGCTCGGAGGCTGCCAAAGGCTCTGCTCCGGAATTGGGACTTTACGCTCTGGCTTACGATAACGGGGTTGCCAGAAGCCAGTTTTCACCTCCGTACCATCCGTGGACCTAACCCTCTCAGTCGAGGCATCCTCATCGCCAAAGCGCTTCAGACAAAGCAAGATGCTCGCATCATCGCCGTACTCGACGTGTGCGTCTTCGTCAACCACGCGATCTTCGATTCCGACGTCCGCCCAGGGGTCCGTTTCGATCAGGATTCCTGCGCCGTTGAAAGTGAAGTGGCGACCTTCAGTGAACTGCAGGGACCATTTGCTACGGTTGCGCTGGGTGTCCAGATCAGCGTAGCGCTTCTGGCGTTCTTCGAGGCGAGCGTAGTGATGCTTGTTGTCGCCGACAAGCCAAGAGAGCACAAGAGGGAGAGCATCTGGATCGTGAGCAGACGGTGGGACGCAGTACTGCTTGTGCTCGCGCCAGTGTTCATGTTGGCATTCGAAGGAGCAGTAACTATTCGAGGAGGTCCCGTAAGTATGGCTTCATGATAATCTCAAAATAGTCTGATTGTGTTCGGAAGTGAACTTGAGATGGGACAGGTGAAATGAATAAACATACCCAACCTTCCTACAGGAAGCACAAGCGAAAGTGGCTTGGGACCTGCGACAGAAGCGACAGTCCTTGAACATCGGCATACCAGGTTGACTGATATCGCTGGGATTGTTGAAGGGCTTCTGAGATTCATCCTCGATCTTCCGAGGACGTTCGACGAGGATATCTTTATGAAGCATGATTCTGTGGGCGTACTTCTTGGAGAGCTCGATTCCTTCATGGTAGCAAGGATTCTCCTCATAGTCAGCGCAGATCGGAAGGGCTACGTCGATAAGAACGATGCGCGTTTTGCAGATGCCGGGGTTCTGGTCTCTGTTCTGAGTGTCGAGATCAAGATCGTCTTCGTCATGAAGAATCTGTCTGCGAAGAAACGCAGTGTGCACGAAGCTGAATGCTGGTGCAGAGCACACCATGCAGGACCACCTTCTGCTGGCGATCGTGGGTGAAACATGCTGATGGAGGATAGTTCTGGCGTAAGCAAAGGTTTCTTCACGAAATTCATCGCTGTAAACAGGGTCGTTGAAGCTCGACTCGATTTGAAAGACATTCGCAGAAGTCTCCAGATCCTTGGGTTCGAAGCGAGACGCAGGAAGAGCCGATTCGAAGGTGTCCACCACAAACGCAACCGGCAAACCCTCAACTGGAGTCGGGAGACGGTACGGTACGTAGACGCGGAAGGATACGTCTACCATGCTCTCGATGACAGAGGGGCCAGCCAGGTCTTCTGTTTGTCATGTCAGTATTTGATTCACATATTGACAGAATAATCTTTTCAGCAGATGCAACCGGCTGAGAGAGTGAGTCCAGATATATTACCTTCGGAGGCCCAGTGTCCCCAGCCACCGGCAGAAGAGCCACCGGCAGTGTATTCCATATCTATCCTTGCTTGTGTGAGTGAGAGTGATGATGAGAGGTGATGTTTGTCACAGAGGTGAGACAGAGGAAGGGATCCTTTTCTGAGCACATCGGTCACACGCAACACCATGAGCAGGCAGCGCATTTCAGAAAGCTGCGGACATTCACAGAATCATGACGACTAAGCGGCCCACGATGATAGAAATTGTGAAAATACAAAATTGACAAACCCAGGGCTCAGTGCATGAGATCTGATAATTCTCTCGGCGTCCAGTGCCCACTTTGGGCATCCTGCGAGGCATGGGCCGATACAGGGTAGTGAAAAAGTGATATATAAGAATGCAAGGAGTGCAAAGAAAAATCTAGTGTCAGTGGTTGGGGCCTGATCAAACCAGCACCAGGGACCTCTGGTAACAAGCAAGCCTCCAGACCCAATGAATCAGTTGATGCGAGGATTCTCTAGGACGATAACAGAATGGATGACGGTCTTCTGATATAGAAGACACGAACGGGGGAAAATGATAGAGATCTGAGTATTTATAGGGAATCAAGAAATGATGGAAGTCTTCCTGGCTTGAGGAAGAAAATTTCATAAAAGATAATTGTGATTTGTGTGGAAGTGGCAGAACATGTGCTCTTATACGAGTTACCAGCATCTCTAGGACAATCTGCGTCTGTATACCCTTATAAGACCCACTTGCGGCAAACTTCTGATATCATTTTGGAGGCACATCTTGTGCCCCAACAAAGAGCGCTGGAAACATGAAGAAACCAAGGACCACGTCTCTGTGGAATTTATGTCAAATAAACCAAAGCTTGGCACAGAGAGCCAGAGCTTCTCTATTTTTCCACCTGTGTCTAAGGATATATCAGGATCTTTGAATCAGCCCATGTTCTGTTGTTGCGATGTTGAAGGACCGCCGTCTTCGCAATCTTCTCTCTATAGAGTTCGAGGAGAGACATTAAAGAAAGATTTGAAAAAAAAAAAAAAAAGAAAAAAAAAAAAAACTGCAAATTCCCAAATGTCTCAGATAGCGGATAGTCGATATTTCCCAAATGGCTGGGTCAATTCTTCGTTGTTAAGTATTGTCATCGAACTCTCTAAATTATGTGATGTGAAACGTCTGCGATTTATCATATGATTGACACCGGACCCTTCATGTGCAACGTTTGGGCTGCTTGGAAACCGATGCCTTTCATTGCAAGCTTTTCCACTGAGAATTGTGATGGCATATTCATAAAGTATTTGACGACCCTTGAGTTTCGAGGATATATATATATATATGGAAAGACGAAAAGACTTTGCGAGTCTTTTGTTAGATTTAAACCCTAGCGCTAGGGAACGGAGATTGTCTTTCCACAAATGTCACGCTTTTGCCATGAGTTATCAATAGGCAACCGTGTTTTGATAAAGGACTTCAAGCGATCTCTGAACCCTGGCACCCTGCTAGATGAAGCTCGGAAGAGTTTCAGGTGCTCGCCGTGTGTGCGGTTTGAAATTGTAAACAGAAAGTCTCCATTGATTCGAAATGAAAGAGGCCCATAGTTTGATATTGGGCGCATACCTCCCATCGTTGGTGAGAGCACAAAAGACACAACCATCGAACATGCTGAAGTCACTAGCATGTTCGATATCGAATCCACAAACTTTATCATTTTCCTTCCGGTCTTTCCCATGAGTTCGAGGGCAGTCCATACATGTTAACAGTACTTTGAACCCTTGTGAAATATAATAATAGAATGAGGGCACAAGTGGTGGAAACGCTGCAGAGTATGTGGCAGCTGATGCGGTATTCTGGAGCAGTCTGCCAGACTCCCGGGTTTCGTTCACAGCACTTCATTTCCAGGAGTTCCAGGAGTTTTCCTCCCACGCTGCTTCACTCGGCCATTCGAGTCCTGCGCCGCTTCTGTGTTTGCGAGACCTGGCAGGAAACGATTTTCGCGTTCTCGAAATATATTAAGATGTCCCAAATAACACTTGGACAGCATTAATAACTAAATACGCCTTCGTTGAAACAATCTTCAGTGTCTCCAAAATATCTTTCGGTGAACATCGGTTCATGAGGAAGGATGTTGGGATGGCATTCATTCAGCAGGCGTGGCAAGGCTGCAAATTCGGGAGTCAACATCTTGATCACCACACCGCGGTCGACCGGGGGTTGCTGCGTTCTGGGGGCACCGAGCCACCCAGCTCAGAGCTGGCGGAGCGATCAAAATGGACAGAAGGGCAATTTTGTCTCTTTCCCATCTCGCGGCCACTGGGTCACAGGGTCCAAGCTCTTGTTCTTAATAAAGCTCGTTTTGAACCTTAGTTGAGAAGAAGTCGTGGCACGGTCGGTAAGTCGGAAGAGGGATCTTGATCATATAAATATTTCGCCTGTTGCGTGTGGAACTGCAATCGAGTCACGCACGAAGATCTTTTTAATATCCCACTAGCAAACGGATATGCTTGGACTTTCGCATATGAGAAATCCTGAATATATTATTTCATTCCGATGCTGGTTTGAAGGCCAAGCTCAAAGTGTTCCTGTCCCAAGCTGGACGCCAACGGGGCCTTCAGAAGAGGCCCCAGGAAAGTCAAAAACATAGATGGAAGAGATAGCATTTCTCATCATCGTATATGCCATCCGGTCATTCGGGGTACCCATATCGCAGCTGTATAGAGATATTCCTTCAATATCTGATCTCAAACTATCTCTGGTCTGGTAGGCATGATCCGACCCAAGAACGCAAGCGCTCACAAACGTGTTCGTATAAGTATTCGAGACAGATAGGTTTTCTTTGTCGGAAACTGGTGATATTGAAATCCACGTCATACTCTTCCTTCCTTTTTCCTCCATCTGCATCAATGGTCATCTCAAGTGTATGTTGAATGCACAATATGAAGAACCGATAGATGAGAATCGGCTTAACCATACTAAACTTCTACCGGATGAAATTGTAGAACTTTCCACTGATATGATCAATACCTCAATTGAGATGAGGACCACAGAGAAGCAGTGACAGAAGACGATCACGCTGTCATATATAGTTGAGAGTGGCCCTCTCTGTTCAGTTCTTTCCAGTCATCATAGGGTATGACACAGAAGGGCACAAGTATGGTTCTTTTAAGATGTCGATTTCATCCTTTCCGGTAAGGTCGCGCCTCTTGACATCTATTATAAAAAGTCCTCATAAGTCCTTCGACGATTGTCGGTCTCTGATATGGTGCGACATGTGCGCCCGCACAACATGAAAGAATGATTTCGCAATGGGTCTTCTAGAGCCAGACTCTCGGCTCCCCATGAGTGACCATGAACTGTCATTTTTACCTTTATCGGGGTCTCTGGCAACGCAGCGAACCCTCTCGTACTCCTTGCTTCGGAGGTTTTCTTCAAAATGGTATATGCAAGTAATCTTATAAACCAACAATGATAATTCGGATATCGAGACCATTGTGACTTTCTACCGATGAGGTTAAATTCAGAAGTATGGGGTATTTCATCATCATCAAAATATAGAAAAACTTGAGGGCCGCGATTGACGGGCCCTACTAATTGTGGTAGTAGTAGTAGTAGAATTAATTAACGTCCGGCGGAGCGCGAGCGACGTAATTGTGGTATGTGAAGTGAGCAGGAAGTATTATACAAAAGAAGAGCTATATGAATCTTCAGCTAATCGAAATAGTGATACGGGTCTGATCGAGAATAAATGGGTGCTACTATAAAAATATATTAAAAAATGGAAATAGGTAAAACTGGCCCAAAGATCATTCATGAAAGATCTATCATATAATCAATCCCATCAGGTCATAAATAGCTCCTCTATTCTGCGTTTGAGGAGTTGTGGTATCATCGTGGTCGTGATCATCATCATTGGTGTCATCCAAGCATTTGTCATCGCATTTCTCGTCATCAGAATCAAAAAGTAAGTTCGTCGTAGTCCGAAGCGAAGTGTCTCCCTTGTTCAAAACGACATCTCTCTGACTATCGAGGGTTGGAAGGGCAGGCAGCGGTCTGTTTCGCGCCATCATCTTTTCACCTCGCTTGTAAGGTAGATCAATCGAGGCGGAGGACTTCTTGGGTAGCACAGAGCTATCCACGCAATCCGCTCTAGGAGTCATCCAGAGTTCAGTATCGATGTCAATCTCGTCGCTTTCCGAATCTGCATGGTCCCCTGTTCTCTGGCATCCATGCTTTCTCAGAAACTGTCTCTTGACCAGTTCCTGGCTGAAGCACATTTCATGCCAACGGCGTAACTTCGTGATCGTCAAAGTGTCATCTTTTGGGTTTTCGCCTCTATCTGCTTCCTCACTCATGAGGCCCGAAGACCCGATCTTCTGAACGAGCAGTTGCGACTCCTTGTTCGCCCACGCTAGCTCATCTCGTAAGGTCGAAAGGTCGGAATCGAGCTCCAATCCCAAAAACAACGTCTGCTGAGTCTCGGGAAAGATGAGCTTCATGAACTCTCTTGCCGCTGTTCTCGCAACATCTTCACAGATCGTTCCCTTTGCACAAATAGGAACAGCAAAATCGAATATGTGCGCTTTTTTGTTGGTCCCGAAGACTGCTTCCGTTTCGGGAAACGTCCAACGACTTTCCACAAATTGGAATATGGTCATGACGACTTTCCTGATTGCTTCTGACTCCCAGAAAACCGAAAAAGATATGGGGCGATGAAGCAAACATCTAGCCCTCACAAGCTCTGAACAGATAGCACAGCGGTAGTCTGCCGAGCGGATAACGTGCTCTTCGTGAAAAGCAAGGACCCGGCAGCAGTCAATAGCCTGGTCGGCCTTGCTTTTGAGGGCGCTGGGCAAAATAGCTTCAGGCCAGTGGGAAGAGAAAACAAAACAGTTAAGGCTGCCACGTGGAGGAGGGTTAACAATTCGAAGGTGTGGCCTGCCCACGAAGATGGTGGTAGTGATTTCACACTCTCGCTCTTTCTGTGGATTGGCAAGTACTGTGTGGCGCTGAGGAGACTTGAGCCACCTTTCAGTGTCTTTTTTCAATCCTCGATAGCTCTGTCTTGCATGCTTCTTCGATCTCTTCCAGGTGTCCGCGAGTCTATCCTCCAAATTCTCGCGCAGCGCAGTTGGTTCGAGCGGATTCTCCAAGAGAATGCCAACGTATAGATGGAGGTTTTCGGCGACAAGGTCGTGACATTCGCTTCTCCATCTGCATATAGGAACAGCCAGTGAGCAAAGATATGGTCTATCGCTCAGAAAGTTACCAATAGCCCAGTCCCTGTCCGCGGCGCATCCTTTACCAGAAGTATGGGACCCAACGGACATCATGAACTTATAAAGTCGTGTGAAGTCCGAAAGTTCGAGATAGCCCTTCCTTGTGACAAGGATAGGACGGTGAACGAGACTCTGGGCTGGCATATGACAAACTGCGCAACCATGCTTCTGACGTGCCAGAATCTCATCTTCGTGATCGACTGCCAGTTTGACTATGGTATGAAAGATGGGCGATTCTTCACTTGTCCTTTGCTGTTGGGCTCGTTGACGTCTCTTGCGGCTGCTGAACGGTGAAATGTCGTTGAGAGATCGACGTCCCTGAGGTCGGAAGAAGCCATCTGGTACCCAAGCATCGAACCGTACATGATCGAACGGTATAGAGGATAATCCAGGACAACCACAGAAGACGCTGAACCAGATAGGACAGGACTTCTCTTTCCTCTTGGGACGTGGGGTTCTCGGATATGGGCTAATATTTTTATCCTCTTGCTGGTGGATTGAAGATGTACTCGAACTCTTTTTGAGAGGAAACACAGGGGCCATATCTGAGTTCCCTACATGGTCATGAGGTCAGTGAAATGAAAGATAAAGAGATGTAAGACATACTAAGAGACCTTCTTTTCTGATCAGAAAGTGAGAAAAGAACAAAGTGTCATGGAAATACCCCCAGTGACCACAAATAAATCTGATGCTAATGCTCAAGTGAACTCAAGATATAGATATGGTGCATATGAAGCACGCCAACCCTCAAGCTCCTCACACTAGAGATGCCCGGCCATGCAAGAAGATGAACAGTAAGTGTCCTTCCAAGTCATCTCGCTCAGGAGATGGTTGAGTCAAGAGAGATGAACGAGGAGAGAATCTCAGTGATCTGTAATGCTTTATGAACCCCCCAGAACAGAACTAGTCATCACGCTAAGGCCTGATATGAGACGCTGATTGGCGAAAATCTAGGACATTGTGAATTTCTCTTCAGGGAGGAGCTTTCAAAGAGAATTCAATTACATTGTGAGCGGGGTACCTGTGCATACCGTTCCTAACCATACTGAAGCGAAGCTATCCGACTTGGTGATATAACTTCATATAACTTCTCCAGCGGAGTTCTCCCAATTTTGACGGAGGCAACCGATACTCCAGCGTCAAGAGCCGACGTCTACTAGAGTGACTCTGGGCTTTATTCCCACATTGTATATGTGACAACTGCACTTCTTGGCGGGATATCCAAGTCAGTATGGTCCTGCTGGTTGCCTGCTCAGAACCACGACGCTCAATCTACAGTTCTGCATCACAGTGTTGAATGTTGGTGATGTCCTCCCTTCTTCCCTTGAGGTAACACAGCTTTGTTCTCGAAGACCTATTTCTCCCACACCATGGCTGTCTAAGTTATATGCCCGAGAGGTTTCTTCTATTCATATATGATCTACCTATATCCATGATAGGACGCACGCTGCAAATAATCAAAGTTCGAGTTGAAACCATGGTCAGAGTACTGCTGATCCTGACAAATATAGATAGATGCCCTTACCATCCCCGCAAACGAAACTACTCTTGAATACGTCTCCCGGGTTCTAATCAGTGTCCACAGCCCATATACAGTTTCCAAGGCAGAAAGAGCAATGTACTGTAATAAGGCATCATATCGCACAACTTCGAGAACATCCATCAAGTTTAGACATAGACGACCGATTCATTTCTCCAGGGTACTACAGACGGGACCTAAGGGCCCGATATGTCAAGTAGGGGCCGCGTACAATGTTGGCCTTCTAACACCAGTTAACAAGAAGGTTTGGACAGGTTTCAGGTCATCCAATGCAGGTCCAACTTAGATTCGCGCTATGTAAAAATAGTTCCGCAGGCCGAACGGGAATGGTTTGAAATAGTATTTAACTTGCTGATAGCCATGGTGGATAATCTTGAGGGAATAATGAGGACAGATGGGAACATGCAGTAGTAGTTTAGTTATAGTAATATGAATTAGAGTTCTGCAAAGTCAAATAGGTGCCGATCTATTTGATATCATCGTTATCGAGTTTGAAGATCCAGAAAATCCAGAAAAGATTTAATTTAATTTAATAGTGGAGTTGCCCGCGCGGCTAGACCCGCGCCAGGCACGTGATGTGGAGAGACTACTGGAATCCCTTGAGAGGAAACAGCCAAAGATAGAAGAAGACACACCGTCTTTTTTTCCCCAGTAGGCCTGGCTTTATACGCCTCCAGATGACCTTTGGGAACCATTGTTGATTATTTTTTCCTTTGGATTCGTTCCTTTTGTTGGCCGCCCTGGCCGTTCTGTCGTCCAACTTCACCATTCAGCCACCGTCGAGACCACGTTACAGGCAACGCGCTCCCACCCGGACACTCATCTTTGAGCCTTGATAACTGCAAATCCCTGATTAAAGCTTATAACATATCTTCTGCCATGAAGTTCGGCCGTCTCTCCCCGTCCCTCGCTCTGTTATTACTGCAGGTCATCCCCGCGACCATTGCGGAAGCAGTACCGGACGATGGCCTCTCGACCGCAACTATCTTAGAACGACGAGGAGCGTCTTCAGCAGACGTGCCTCTGTCTGCACCGGAGATCTTGGCTTCTCCAAAGGCAGCGCCGAAGGGAACGCTGGACGCTCCGATAGATGGCAAGGATGGTCTGCCACACCAAGGTCCATGGGTTGAAACCGGCGCAGAACGAGATCGTAAGAAAGCAAAGGAGACAGACCCAAAGGAGGCTGTAACCAAGTCAGGGGAAAAGGTGTCTACCGCTGATCGTTTAGCATCAATCGGAAAACTCATTCCATACTCGAATGACGGCGTGATGGACGACCCGGATAGGTTGGGACCAAAGGAAGGCACGCGGGGGACTGAAGGTGGTGTATCAGAGAAGAGCAAGAGCAGCAAGTTCGCGTCGGACAAGGTGCCAGGGGCACCGAAGGAAGCACCGCCGCTTCCTCACAGTGAGCAGTTGAAGATTCCTGCGGCGGATGATGTCGCCGACTCCAAGGACACAAAGGGTGGAGATAGTGGAGAGAAAATCCTGGAGGTGAGAGCAATCGAGCCAAGCATATCAGTCCCTGATTCTGACATATTTCAACTATATAGAAGCCAGCAGATCTTCCCGAAAAGCCTCACGATATCCCCCCTCCCAGATCGCCTGTGCCTCTGAAGGATGACCCACTGGCAGTCAACCCTGGCAAGTCGTCCAAAGATCAATCTCCCTTATCGGCCACAACACTCCCAATGGAAAGCAGCGTCATCAGCCCTATCCACTCTCTCGTCCTATCCTTTACAATGATTATCTTCTCCGAGATTGGTGATAAAACCTTCCTCGTTGCCGCACTGATGGCCATGCGCCACCCACGTCTTATCGTTTTCTCTGCCGCATTCTCGGCTCTCATTACGATGACTGTCCTATCCGCTATCTTGGGACATGCAGTTCCCACTTTGATCCCCAAATCATTCACCAATTTTCTAGCGGCAATTCTGTTCCTAGTCTTCGGTGCGAAGATGGTGAAGGAAGCACGCGACATGTCTCCGGATGAAGGCATCAGCGAAGAAATGAAGGAGGTGGAGATGGAGCTGGATGAGAAGGAGCAGCAACAGAACCGGATGGGTCGACGCCGCTCTTCAATCAGCCCATATGCCTTGGAGGCTGGGCGAGTAAGCGGACGACGCAAGTCGCGATCTTCGGCTAAACGGTTGCCCTCGCCGCCTGAGAGTCTCTCGTCCTCCTCTTCGCGGAGTTCCTCTCCTGCCCCCAGCGCGACGTGGCGCAATGTCCTTGTTGGCTTCAACAATCTGTTTTCCTTCCTCTTGACTCCTGCTTGGGTGCAGACGTTCGTGATGACGTTTTTAGGAGAATGGGGAGACCGCAGTCAGATTGCAACCATCGCCATGGCTGCTGGACAGGACTATTGGTGGGTTACAATCGGAGCTATCACCGGGCACGGCATTTGTACTGCAGCCGCGGTCATTGGAGGCCGGGCTGTTGCAGGCAAAGTCAGCATGCGTGTCGGTATGTATCTTATTCTTTTCTGCGATACCACAGCCCCCATACTGACCATATTATATAGTAACCTTCGGCGGTGCTATCTCCTTCCTTATCTTCGGATTGATCTATCTTTTCGAAGCGATCTACTGAGTTCGCGATGAAGCCTTGTTTCTTTACTCAAACGTCAACTGAAAACAGGGATTACATATAGACGGGAATTATGATCCGGCCTTTCAGCTTTGTAGCACCTAATCTTGTTTTAATATTTTCTTATTCTTTTCTTCCCGGTTCGCTTTTTCTCTTGATTACCACAGACACGTACTCGAACGAACTTCTAGCAGTCGCTTAAGGTGAGGATTGGACAGTGTCCCTTATATAGATGCTTCTGTGACCATTAGTGGGTGGCTTATCTGCGGGATGGGCGGATGCGAACCGATTGCTTATGTATAGTAACTACTTGTATCTTCCGGACACCGTGTGTCCGCCTTCGATTAGACCTGAAAGTGCAAGGGAGAACGGCGTTTTGATTCAAAGATTGATCTTGATGCTTCTAGCTCTTCTTGTATACTAGATACTAGATAAACAGTCTACTCCTCGACCTTTAATTGAAGTGTCTTTGCATTACCCTGGACACGCCCGGTTGTCTCAGAACCTGAGGTCTGCTACACCCCAACCTCCATCCAACGTCGATCTTGCCAAAACCGAAGTTAAACGAGCCACACCGTCCCCGGAGCAGCGTCGTCTAAAGACGAAGGGTGCAGAGAGGGTTATCTACTCACCCCTTCAGAAGACCGAGGTGACATTCTTAAAAAGAATAGGTTAATACAAATTCGAAACCTGCAGGAACTACTAATATCTCATCTGTCGCCTTGTTCTCTATTAATCATGTTTGTGATTCCGGAAATTGTGACGGAAGGATGGGTGTGACTTGCTCCAGTTGTGGTTGAGGGTGCGCTCGTTCAGGAGGCATGGTATCTATCGTCCAGCACTCCTGCGAGAGCTCCTCGATCCATAGGGGAACGCACATATTGACCGCAAATGCGTGAGAGCCAAGCTCTCACTTCCCCTCTTGAGCAAACACTGGTTGATCCCAGCAGGATCGGGCGGCTGCCACAGCAGACAACTCTTTCGATGCAGTCAGGCAGAAACCCTAACCCTTCGATACTTTTATGCCTGAGAGCCTCAGGGTTAGGGATAGGATTAGGGTTAAAATATTTATAATCAATCATGATTGGCTAGTTTCTTGAGACCCACTGCATCTTGGCGTTCAGAAATAAACCTAGGTTAAGGATAGTTGTCCTCACGCTACAGTATGGGGACTTGAGGAAACGCAAGTGCGACCATCGATCCTCAACAAAGCAACCTCCCCTGATTGCAGACTCATTTTGATCTTCTCTTCTAGTTGTCTTTTTCTGTGGTTGGTTCTGAGTAGTATCCGTTGTGGATGTCGACGTTCATCAATCCGCTGGAGAGGTTTCAACTCCGCTCCTCTCCGCCACCCGTGATGGCGCGCCCCGGGACGCGTCAATCGTCCGTGGCCAGCGACGGCATCAACACGGCTATCGCAGCCAAACAGGTAGATACTCCGACCCTGAAGAGGTCGAGAAATCGTCAGTCGCGTTATGTATCAGAGTCAGTTAGTCCTGCGACAAGGAGGACGACCAGAAGTCAGAGTCGCGAACTGGAAGCTGCAGGTCTGAAGAACCATGTTAAAGAGATCGGGATCTCGACAGGGCCGCTTTCCAGCCGGTATGGCGCACGTGGGAAAGGAGAAGGGAAGATGAAAGGGAAGGGTAAGTTTTTGTTATTATTCTGATGATCTTTTCTTTCATCAACTCCTGCGGATACCTGTGCATTCACTGTTTCTTTATTGGCCTGGATAAGAACGGCTACCAGAGGGATCTGATGTTCTTGCCATGATATTATTCATCTAGGGTCTTAGTGGACTCTTCTGGACAGCATGCTCATTATCTGGTGATCATTCATAGAACTGGCTGTTGTTGAGGAAGAGCCTCCAGTGCATTCTACGCACCACTCTACAGTGCGCTCAGTGGACAATACGATCGTAGAGGAGGTGCCCGAGGAAACAGTCAACATCTCCGGAACCACTTTCCTCCCCACGGATTCCGATCACGAGTCTGGAGAGATGGATGCGCTCATGATGGTCGAAGTGCTACCTGACCTTCAGAGGGCAGCATCCGGGATTCTCGACTTCCTGCTCCCCACGTCACAGGCGCAAACTAGCGTTCACGACCTAGCAAATAAGCTGCAGGATCCGAAGAGTACTCACAGAAAAAGATTAGACCGTCTGCGATCGAAATTTCTCCAGGAAGCAAAATACTTCGGCAACCAGACGTACATCGACGTCGGCCTCGTGGCACGCGCCTTGCCATCAGTCAAGCCTCGTAGCATTTCGGGATCAACGCCGAGACGATGGCATCCGGATGGGATTCTCTACAAGGCAAACTGCGCCCGACTCGCCCTAGAAGCGCTTACTTCGATCGGGGTGACAGGATCGATGGAGCATGTCCTTTACGATTTGGAAGGCAAATTCCCTATGCCTTTCATGAACGGTCTGACATTCCATGGGACCACCAAGGGCAATCCTCCTACTGGCAAAAGTACCATGCATCAGTTGACCTTCGACCTGGCGCTAGATATCAGGACCCAGTTCCTCAAGATGAAATTGGAGACACAGAAGTTGGATGACTTCGACCCGGAAGGAGTTATCCAGGATGTCTTTTTCAATGAGCCACTTGCCGACGATGATGAATCTGACGAACTGGAACTACGAGGATTCAACCTAGCTGAGCTTCAAGACGATGATGGGTGCCTACCAAAGGACCTATGGAAGCTGGTGCGTGCACGTATTAGCCATATTCGCCAGTACTTTACTGGCAGTCAACCTCGAGTGGATTATGAGGGCCTGGAATCAGCCTTCCCCTGGCACGAATTTGTTGTCAAAGTGGGAAGATGGATATACAAAAGGGTTGAGGAGTTAAACAAGGAGCTAAAGGTACAACCACCCCTTGACCACGTCCGCGATTTGCTCGAGCGGGAAATCACTCGTCGTGGTAGTTTCAGCAGCTCTGCAGAAGGACCCTCGCTGCAAAAAGATACAGAAGCATCTATTGGCCCCCAGTCCTCACCAGCCCGCGAGTCCCAGCCCCAGCAACTCAGAAAGGAATTGCTACCGGCCCCTGAGTTCGACGTGAGACGGCCCCGAGCGTGAGTAAATGACCGTCTATCTGGCAACTAGATTTTTTCAATACTGATAAGACTGTTCTCAATCAATTAGTTCATTCCTCAATCTGGCTGCAATCCAGCATCTATCACGACGGGAGTCCCTGATGCGGGCCACATCCGACGCACCAGAGCCAAGTGAAACGTCTGATTTTGCAGATTTTATCTCTCAACACGCCGCCAAAGCATCTGCTGCCGGTGCTTCTGCTGCCGGTCCTCCCGGCCGCAATCTCCTTTCAGAAATATCGCTAAGACCGCAGTCCAGAGATGGCCCATCTATGTCGACATCTCCTGATCCACGCCGTACTTTTCGGGGACAACCAGCGTCTCAAACCGAACAAGTGACGGTTGCGGATTCTCAGTGGGAAATTACTTTGAATGATGACGACTGGGACTTGGAGCCTTCAAGTCCTTCAGCTCGTGCTGCACCTCCCAGAGACCCTGAGCGGTTAGCACCTGGTCCTCCCAGAGACCCTAAGCGGCTAGCACCTGGGTCTCGTAATGATCATATTAGTGGCCAGAGTAGAGCTCGAGAGCCCATTCTCGAAATGCCTTCGTCCAAGCAGATCTTAGCTGCAGCTATGAAGCACAAGGCTTCCTCCGGGAGAGACAGGACAGGTCCGTCTTTCATTGACCGCCAGGCAAACGCCAGCAGAGTCTCTCCAATCAACCTTGATTCCCAGACTCCCCCTGTTCAGCCTGGCAACTCGAGAAAACGGAAACGCACTGCCGATCATGATAACGAATCTGAGGATGACGAGTTCACTCAGGATCAGCGTGCTGTTGACGTGAGCCGAAAAAGAGCTCAGAAGCCAGCTGTCTCCCCATCAAAGCGTGCGAGGTTCTTTGATGACCTGTCCGACGATGGGGCTGAGAGACAGCTTAAAAGTACTCTTAATGAGACTGTGCACTCCACCTCCGAGGTGGCACACTCTCCTCGAAGAACCAGTCATGAGAGGCCTACTCCCGTTGAAGGTCGGCCTCACTATCGTTCCAATATACGCAATGTGATCGATCGACTTTCGGCTCTAAGTGGCCAGCCGAAACATCATCGCACATCTGAGCCCACATCTATCAGCCGCCCTTCATACTCAGATTCCCGCAGTCGGCGACGGTGGACTGAGGAAGAGAATGACCGACTCATTTATCTCATTGAGAATTATGGCGTCAGTTGGGCAGCTCTCAAGAGAAAAGATGACGTGATGGAGGACGGGCCAAAATTGGAGGACAGGGATCAGGTCCAGCTGAAGGACCGGGCCAGGAATATCAAAATAGAATATATTAGGTTCGTACTATTTCTCGCTCTTCTCCCTTCCTGATGATCATCTATACACTTTACTTTTGACGAATTTGTACTAATATGGACTTTCACAGGAAGGGTTACGAACTTCCAAACAACTTTGATAAAGTCACACTCAAAAAGATGGATATTGATCGCCTTCGGGCAATCGGACGTGAGGTCAATTAGTTCAATAGTTGCTTGACCTTGACGTCTGAGCGCTTTCGCTCGTGCTTCTCGAATCGCTCTGCACTATTAACTTGAGCTCAACAAGATCACCTTGACTCGCCTCGTCTTCGGACAGTTTACTCCTCTCTTGACTGTGGGATCGTCGTTATTTATTCTCGTTTTGGTCTACTTTGCTCTCTGTTCCCACTGAGATACCCCATATCGCTTGCATGCTGTATATAGTTGAGTTGATTTATGTGTACAGTATACCTGCGTCCAAAGTATAGGGCTCCCGCAATTCATATTCTTCTAGGATTCAAGCCATGGAAATATAATATAAGATCGGTCACTTGCTCTGTAACATTAACGCCTTCCCTTCCTTGACCACTGCATCTGTGAGTTCCTGAGTCGAAGCTGTTCCTGATGCTTCGAGCGTTGATGCGGTATATTTGATATTTGCTCCCGGAGCAAGACCAAGAGCAGCAACCAGATCAGAGGAAATAACACAGCGATCACGTCAAAGCGTGCAGGATCGCGAACGATAGAATCATTCATGCTTGAATATCGGGATATTCGGTTTATTGTTTGGTCCGATAAGTATGACATGATCGTTTGCCGTTTAAGGAAATAGATCTTTCTTCTTCCTTTCTTTCTCCGGACTTCCAGAGTCGAAGCTACCATTAATTAGATCGATTTAAGATTGCACTGAGACCTAGTTACTATCTTCGATCACGGAAGTGTAACATCATATAGAAATCGTAATGTTAAAGGACCATGATATTCACCGCAAGAGCCAGCCACATTGGTCCTCTGCAGTTTCCACTTAACTTCATATACTCCACTCAACTGGCAATATGACTCCGACTCGGGACGTATTAATACCTTGGGTATTGGTCCAGTCCGTTCGATTCTCACGAAGGAGAGAAAAATAATTTAATTAATTCTGTAAGTAGGTGGGTCCACACAATAAATTTATCCGAATTTCGAAAGTCAATTAATACGCCAATTCATTCTTTTCACTTACTGTTCATCAGCACATGGCTGATCTCAGCCGATTCTTGAAGCATAATTCTGGATACAAGCCCTTCAACAATGCCCGGCTGGCCTAATGGTAAGGCGTTTGACTTCTATGATACCAGACATCAAAAGATTGTGGGTTCGAGCCCCACGTCGGGTGGTTCGAAGGAAATTCTTTTTGCTTTTTGCTTTTTTGAATTAACGATATCATTCCTAGTAAGTATAGGAGGAATTCGAGCAGGGCTAAGTAACTAGAGTGTGATGTAATACATTGTGGGTGATGTAACTACGTACGTAGATGCCTAAGTTACGTAGGACAGAAGTGCGATGCGTGAGTCGCATTTTCCTTTTACTAAAGCCTTTTTTTATTAAGAGGAAACTGCTTCAAGTTACAGTGTCGATGGAGAAAGCTTGGTTTCGATACCCTTCGCACTATATTAGATCTTGCAATGAGGATCATGAAGCAGATTCCGAGAAGAGGTGCAGGGCGTACGTTGGATGCTGTGTGGCAGCAGCTTCAAGATCGCACCACGAGCTGTCATGGAAAACAGGAAAACAATCGTCGACGCTTGCAGAGATATATGCAATTTCCTAGAGGTTAGTGGCCTGTCGTCAACGAGCAGCGTCCGAAAACGCGGCCCTCACACTCCAACATCGGCCAGTTAATTATCTTATCGTTTAACACTCGTTCAAAACACAGGAGCATTCACAATGATGTATAGAGGCACGTTATGCATCCATAAACATAAAAATCATCAGCATGTTGATATTATACTCGTATTCCATCGGTAATAGCGGTGATGAGAAAGCTATCCTATCAGAGGTAACCGCATAGCACTATCAAGTAGGGCTACACATGCCCTCCTTATTCGAGACAACCCGACACCCAACTACTAATGACAACAGGTACAAAAACCTAATCCACTGCGGTCGGTCGGTCACTTGCGTGGCCCAGCCACCACCGAGCCAACAATGTTATAAGCTTCTCATCCTCCTTCTCCATATCGTAAAGTGTGGTGGTCCGTAGCACAAGCTCCTCGCCATCGAAGAACGCCTCTATGACTCGGAGGTGATGCGTTCCTATGACCGAAAATAGTAGAACCTACGGGATAACGTTAGAACGTCCGTTCCCCAGAGCATCGGCAAAACTTACCGGAGCGATAGTATGAGGACGAAGCGATGTGGTTCTTAGGCGCGTCTTCATCACATCAATAATAGCCACAAGCTCCGCATCAAGGATGCGGTCATCACCAATGATGTCACTAGCCATCATGACTTTCATATGAGGCTTGTTGAGTGGCGCATCCCAGGCAGCCTCCACCTGCCACATGTATGGGCCATTCCTGTCCATGAGCAACCCAAAACCAAAGTCTCCAAAGCTGTGACTCCGTTAACTGGGAAAAGACATAACGACTAGGGAATTTGGATAAACTGACTCTGCATAACATGAACCGGGAGTTTCGTCTTCAGGCGAGATGCAATGTTCAAACCAATTGAGCAGATACCGCGCCAGCCACCGTGCATTGTCATGGGTATCATGGTCATCCAGATCAAACTCAGGGTAAGGATCAATAATTTCCGGAGGGAGGATTGGAGCTTGGTAAGGGATGAAGAAAAGGGGCTTTGGTTGCCCTTCTAGGCACATCGATTCCTGGCGGATCTTACATGCTTTTCAGCTGGGGAAGTGAGAGCTGGGGAGTTTCCAACTGGCCCAGAGACTGTTCGATGGCGCGTAGTTTCTTGCGATGGCGCGTAGTTTCTTGCGATGGCGACTCCGCTGTGGACGTCTATCAACGGTGTCCATTGTGTCGGAAGAAGTGTGAGAATTTTGAATATCTAGTGTTGAATGAGGCATTATGTTGGGGCAGTCCAGATACTTAAGGCATGAAACCGGGTGCAACGTTGGGAATGACTGGGGAATGAAGGAGGGGTTGTAGTGTGTCTGGACTGGGTTGCTCGGGAAGGAAGATGAGGGTTTATCGTTTATCTCAGACAAAGAAATTAGTTAACTAGTTCAATTTTAGTCAAGAATCCATCAATTTCTAAACCAATAAAATCTGTACTAAACTTAATATGGTATAACCCGAGCCAATTCTTTGGCGGAAAACCCCTACATAGTTATGGAAATAGATTAGTGCCAGGCCGGCGATGTCCGAAGGACAACCTCGCTAAGAGGTGAGATAAAGCAGGGTAGGGAAGTAAGTAGTGAATTAGAAATCGCCGATAAGTAGAACAATCAATTTGGTGCGGCAGGCGCGGCTGCAGTCAGAGAAGCCAAGGTGAATTATTGTTCTGCGGGGGACCATATAAGTAGGGGGATGCCCTCCTTGTTCACTCTCCCAACTCATGCTTCCCACTCACTACATAATTCTCTGAGACCTGGATTCCTATATAATCACTACAAGTTGATATGTCGGACAGCAAGAAACTTCCATCTACCAAACCGGAATGGCGTCGGCGTGCTAGAGTCAAGAATCTAGGAAATCCAACAATCCACACAGCCTCTCTGTTTTCGGCCTCGAGCATCGAAGAAGAACAATTCCTATCGCTCCATATCTTGTGGCAAGAGCATGATGATTTCGGACGCTTTGCCTGGAGAAAATTCGGCTTGAGTCGGTGGAAAGCGAAGGCGGAGAACATCCTTTCCAGTTATTCATCATGGAGATCCTATTGCGATCTCTGGACTAAAGATCCCGACAACATCCCCGAGTCGACATTTGCCTTGGTCCGTTATTACCAGCTACTTGCCATTGAGACTACAGACGAAGTATTGACACCTTCTGTTGCATTCCCTCCTGTTGCAAAACGCACACGCAGCAAGGTACCCACCTTAGAAAGGAGTTTCAGTCATATGCAATTCAGCACTCCGACGAAGTCTACAGGGATCCCTCTTGACTACTCTGACTCGGAAGAAGAAACTGGTGACAGCCCTCCTACAATAAGCAGTCCAGGCCCTGTGGAGATACAGAACCTGATGTATCCACCAACAAAGGACGAACAAATCGTCAACACAGCACTGGTGAGCTTCTTAACTGCACTTATACTCCACTCTCAGTCGGCCAATCGCTGGACTTTACATCGAAAATCATTCAAAGCAGATTTCTCGCACGCATCATTTGAAGCTCGTACAGATGGATACCTTGAGGATAAAAAGTCAGATGGAAAGGTTCGCGCACTCATCGAAGTCAAAGCAGTTCTTAGACATAAGAAAAGGAAGCAGATTTGCATGCAGGAATCCGCTCAGATGGCGGCATGGATATTAAGCCACCCTGACCGAGATGGGTCCTTAAATCTTCCTGGCCGGTGAGTTTCATACAGTGATGTCCCTTTCATGTTGTTGAAACTGAAAAGGGCTAGGCGTCTCCATGTGTCCCAAGACCGACATGAAATATATATTGTGATTGCCGAATACACGGATGATTATATCCGTTATTTGGAACAGAGTTCTACTTCAGAATCTGCACCCACTGAGAGCCCCTGGGCTAGCACAGCTGCAAACCCCCCTCCAAACAACCCTACCACATCTACTTCCTGGGCCAAGCATGTCACTAAACAAGCCTATGAGCATCTCTGCTGGGCCCTCTGCTCACTCTGAAGCCTCCTGCCTCTGTCCCACAGGTCAGAGACAGGGTGCAGTCAACTGACAACTGCCAAGCACTTTACTTGAAATGAGTACTGTACATAATTTCCATAGCTTTGCATGTCCCAAATACCCTTCGGGAGGTTACAGGAGCTGGGCGTCACTTGCGCTCCGTTGGACGTTAATTAATTCTACTACTACTACCCTAGCTACATAAGGGGAAGTTATCTGACGGGAAACATTGTTAGTTATCAACTATTATCTAATGATAAAAGAAAGTTGAGTAGGGAAATGTGATGTGTATCTTGTCGTTTGAACCGCGTTGGGAAATGTATGTACAAGGTTCTAGGGGGTATAAACGCTTCCTCTGAATGTTAAGAGAGGGGTATGGATCAAGAGATACGAGGCCTTGGTAGGGGACCTTGAGAATCAGGAACAAGCAAGAGATATATATCGGGATGTTCCGAAATCCAGCATAGCCTTAGTGCCGATACCATGGATATTAACTAATTCCATTTGAGGTTAGGTTCTAGCTCATTGATGCCAACACGTCACTATGGATTCATGACAATATGTCACAGGATGGCTGTCAGGTACTGTCTTAATTAAACGACAGGTGTGAGTCAGGTTATATAAATAATAGTCTAAAATAGCATACTATGTATCTTTTATTCATAATCAATAGACCGCTAGCTACATTTTATGACCTCTGGAAAGCTCAAAATCCCCACAAAGAAGAGGCTATATTTCACTTTCTTCATTTCTCATAAGACTCAATTTCGCATGATATTATATACTATACCATCAGAAGGAGCGAATGAGATCTAGATAGAATTAGTGAAAGGAAGTGGGATCAGGGAGCTGGTTTACTTGCCATAGTAGAGCATGATTGCTTCCAGGTGAACATCAATATCCAGCCTCTCGTCAACGGTGTGGATGTTCAGCGCTCTACCGGTTCTCGATGGGCTCCATCGGTAGATGTTCCTCGTCAAGTTCCAGTAGAACCTGGTGTCCGTATTGCCGGTCATGATATCGCCAGCGACGACCACGGTTTTGCCTTCGAAAGCAGGAATGGACTCGAAAACCGAGCGGGAGACACCTGCGAAGCGCGCCCAGGTTTCGTCTGTTTGGATATCTGTTGGGCTGATGGGAGCTGGGTAAAGTGGTTCACTGAGGGTGGCCAGGTGGAGATGGTTGATAGTTTCTTCCGAGGCCATATCTTCGAATGCAGTGAATGTCAGGTTGTACTTCTTCGCGATCGGGGTGATGATCTTCTGAGCGCGTTCCTTGACGACTTCGGGGGTCTGATGCAGAGCGACGCGGTAGTTGACCACCGATGAGATCTTCTCCGGGAGGGCATTGGTCTTGACACCACCGCGGATGAGATCGGCCGCTTGGGATGTTTGGAAGGTATACAGGATCTTTTCGCCGCGAGATTCTCCAACGGCTTTGGCGAGAGCAGTGTAGTCGTCAGATTCCAGAGCATCCGCCAGCCATGGTTCGACATACTCTGGCGAATGGCGGACCTGACATTCCAAAGACTTTCGAGTCGGATGCTGCTGGTTGAGGACAGGAACGAACAGATCCTGACGTTCCAATTCATAGATGATCTCGGACATGATGCCTATACCCGTGTGCGGAGGAGGAACCGAACTGTGGCCACCAGTCACATTCAAGGTGAGCACAAGGTCAATGCTTCCTTTCTCGCCGACACCAGGTGCGGCATAGACGACATCACCAAGAGCATCCAAGCCCATGCCACCTTCGTCCAGGATGAACTCAAAGCTATCTTTTCCCCACTTCTTCTCCAGTTCTTTCGCAATAGATCCAGCGCCGAGCCAGCCGTGCGATTCCTCATCAAATCCAAATGCAAGAACGACCGTTCGGGTCGGCTCCCAGTTCTGTGACAGCAGATCTTCAACCGCGGACAGCAAGCCAATCAGCACGTTCTTGCAGTCACTCACACCACGGCCCCAGATCCATTCGCCGTCGAAATACCCTGAGAAGGGAGGGTACGTCCAGTCATCCGGGTCGTCGATGGGCACCACATCCTGGTGTGCAGTAAACAAGAGCGGCTTCAGAGAGCCATCCGTTCCATTGAAGGTGAAGACCAAGCCGAGTCGGTTAACGTGGTCAACACGAGCATACGAATACCTTGCTCATGTCAGAACATCAGTTTCCAATAGGGAAGGCAAGAGCATACGTCAATGGAAACAACGACTTCAGAAGCTTGTGGAGCTCAACAAACGGCGTGAAGACATCATCATATGGGTCGGTTGAGAAATCGTCGACGGTCGTCGGTACCTGGACAGCTTTGGAGAGACGTTCCACTTGCTTCGTCTTGACCGCCTCATCCTTGATGAATTTGATCGCTGGATGGAAGCCATCCTCCAGAGGGGAGACTTTCGGCGCCAGCGGACAGATATCGCTCTTGGAGAATGTCTCCAGTACCTGTTGCCGCGATGGAATTGTCAGAGCTGCCGCCCCAGTGGACAGCAGCCCAAGAGCAGCTGCGCTCAACAGATGCATTGTCCTTTCTAATTGACACGTTCGAACGGCGGAGAGAAAGCAAACACTTCAGACAGAAGCTCAGGAAGACCTTAAACCCCGCAAATATACGATCAATTGACTCTCTCAGCTATCTTATCACAGAGACGGGCCGCTATCTTAGCATCAACAAGTCCCACTCGTCGGCTAACACCGCCTATTAGACAAGCTTCAAATTCACCCAAGATGGAAGGTCGATGCAGAAACCGACGGCGAGAAGTCACAATTGGATATTCCGTCGGTAGAAGTCCGACTGCGAGAGTAGACTTGTAGGAATTTCATGTTGGGCGACCAATCGGCCGGAAATTCAAGAAGCCGATCACATCTTTATGAATTAGAATTGCGAAAGCACAGCTGATGAATCGACCTGGAAAAAATATATATATAGCCCTGGACGCAAGGAGCCGTTAAACCTGGTATGACCAGAAGAATCTCGGCCATCACATAAGCTGGCTATAACATCTGCATTCTCTGCAGGACGAATGTGATCCTGGTAGACATCTATTCTCTGTTCATCGATCAGATTGAGGCACGGCAGCACATATCAATGCCGTTTTCGCTTTCTGTTCTTCGCAGGCCGTGTATCACCCACAACCTGCTGTGCGACTTGCATGGTCTTTGGGAAAAAGTCTGCACGAAGTGCGAAGAATCTCCCTAAAAGGTTGCTCAGACATTCTCTCGGTGATCCGTGTGTACACTTGAGACACCGGCGGAATTTCCGGTTGTCAAACCGTGGGGATAAGTAATAATGGAGTCTTCCACGCGACGCCGAGAATCCTACAGCTCCTCATCCATGCTGGACATAAGTTAACAGCCACAGTGATATTGACCACATTGATCCGTATTCGCCACCCAAGCCGTGGCTTCAAAAGACCTGAAACGCTCTGCAATGGCAGGTCAACGCCACTTCATGGCGCTGCGCCTCTGAAACCCCTGCTGGAGACTTGAATTGATGAGATTTTGCAGGGTTCCTCATGGCCTACTGCATAGTGTAACTGTTAGGCTCGTAGCACTAGAGCCGGATCTTAGCCAGGATCAGTAAAGATGCGCTCGTGTTCAGTGATGAGATCGTCGCGATCGCTCATTTTCTGCCCTTAATTTGTCGTTCAGACTTGAAACAGCGTCCGTCGGCAGTTCGGTTATGTTTCAAACAGACGCTTTGTGTCACTGTGGATTCTGGTCTTGGTGATCTTCTCAACCATAATCATGCAGAGTAACGTTGGACTTCACGAGAGGTAGTACTAGAGTCAGCAATGGGGAAACGGTCTGTTGTTAGTGAACCCCGAGTCATAAAGGTAGTCCGAGCTGTCAATATTCTGTGGGTTGTTTATAATGACAAGCCAGCGCGCCCTTAAGGTTTTTTTTTTTCTACTGAGCCGGCCTATCCTCTGAATTTTTTTTGAGTAACTTGACTTGCTGAAATTTGCTTGTCTCTCATTTTATTATTTCTCCAACTAAACCAACCACCATGTCGTTCTTTTCCAAGTCCCTCCTTTCCATTCTCTCCTTGTCCCTGGCGCTGGTTCAGCCCATCAGCGCTGACCCTGCGGGATTTCAAGGGTGCTTCAGCAGCGTTGCGAACTATACTCGCACTGGCGCGTACATCTACCAAAGTGATGGATACTGTGTGTCCATTTGCAAGGGGAAGGGTCTGGCAATCGCTGCCACCCAGGGAGAACTCTGTGCCTGTGGCCAGAGTGTTCCTCCAGCGAAGCTACAGGTGGACGATGACCAGTGTGAGACCTCATGTCCAGGATACCCGTACGAGAACTGTGAGTACCGCCTTCTCTCAAGCCCCCGAGTGGAAGAAAGAACGTCTTTGTGAAATAGGGATAGGATATTGATTCTTTGATCCTTTCTAGGCGGTGGAGACAATACCTGGTCCCTATACAATGTGACTCAGTACGACCCCTACAGCGACATCGACGTTACTGCTGCTGCTGCCACTACTGCTGCTGCTGCTGCGACGACACAAGCTAGCCTTTCCAGCTCGACCTCAACGAGTTTCGCCACTTCAACGAGCGCTACTGCTGTCACCAAAGCAAGTGATGTCGTCAAGGGATCGGTACATACCTCTGTGGCTAACGTGACGAGTTCTGCGCCGAATGATCTCGGTCTCGCATCCCCAGTCTATGCGATTGGTGCTTCTATCTTGACGCTCACGGCGGCTCTTATTCCGTTCGTTCTTTACATTTGAAGGAGCAATCCAGGAGAAGAATCTGCTCTGGTTCTGTATCCGCGGGACGGCATTTTCTCACATTCATTCGTCGTGACTGTTTAATAGTTCACAGTATTTGTTTATTTTGATCCTTTCAATTCCTTTCATGCAGAAACGCCTTGAGAGCGTCCTTATTTATTCCTACAAAACTTCCCGCGGGGGAGTCAGTGATATCCCGTAACTTGTCCATTGAAATTAATTTGCATTTCCGAGTCTGTCAAAGTTCCATCCTAATGAAACACTTTCCGTGTATGAGTCGGTCGATCTCCCGTGTTCCATTCGCGTCGTAATCCTTTTAGGCATTTGACTGGACGTCACACCATCTCGATCTCCCGAGGAAGGGGAAGGTATCCTGGCTTGAAAGCTGAAGCTATGACGTGGTGTTCGGAATCCGAGACAGGGTGCTTTGATCGATAACATTTACAAAATTCTAGCCCGTTTCCTTTTGTGGTTATGCCGCATCGTTCCTAACCTCCTGTTTCAGTTCATGATCTGATACGACTCTTTACAATCTTGTGAAATCGATCCAGCACGTATGTTCCTACAAGACATAGAACATTAGTAGTCAAAAAAAAACGTCTGTATCTTGCATCTCCATAGCTTACCTCCATCATGGGAAACCGATCATCGTAGAATACTTCAAATCGACTCGTAATGCCGGGACTGACTCCTTCAAAACCGGGTTTGAGAGACGTTCGATAATTCCCATATACGGCAGCCAACAGGGTTGTCATCTCTGCCATTGCCAAACTGGTTTCAGTCAGTCCATGTTCGAGAAAATTGGTCGCATGAAGTAAGTCTATGCAGGACGGTCTGTAGGCATACTGCATTCCAATGCACATCCTCCCACCACTAGAGAACGCCCACCACCACTTCTTCATCTCATTCAGCTTTTCGTCCTCACATAGCCATCGAGATGGGTCGAACCTGGAAGGGTTGGGAAAGACCTCAGGGTTTTGGTGGAGAGCGTACGGCTCCATGCTCACTGTTGTTCCTTTCGGGATCACGAAACCATCAATGACAACATCCGTCGTGAAGGAGCGTGGCTCGGAGGCAGGAAGGGGAGCGTAGAGACGAAGCGCTTCTTTGATCAAGGCATCGATGTATGGTAATTGGTCGCTGGACTGGGCAGATGGTATTCCATTCGCTGTCAATTGTGAATCCCCAATAGACGACACTTCTCGAATGAGTTCATCTTGATATCTGCTATGCTCCGGCAACGACAGAGTCCAGATCAAGAACATAAGCGTGTCACTAGTCGTGTCGATCCCCGCTAGAAGGTGATCTGCGCATTCCGATGCGATATCGAGATCTTCAAGAAAGCCTCCCTTCTGACTGCAGTGAAATCGCCAAAGGCGTCCGATGATCGTGGTATCCGCATACTCCTGCTTTTCTTTCTCCGATGCGGTCTTGAAATCGTGCCAGGCCTGCAAAGCATGAGCTCGAATGCCAGTGTACGTTGCTGGTTTCTTCATCGGTAGAAGACCTGATCTGGTAATCAACCTCTCCATAATCCCACTGTGTGAGTATAACCACTTCGTGAATTTCGGCAGATGCACCGCGAACCAAGACAGTCTCCTCCTCGCGGGATCGAGTATATCATTCAACAGCGCTCGATCTCGTTCGCACCCAGCCAACGCAGCTGTCCCACCGTATTGTGGCCCATACAAAAACCGCGTGATCACATCGATTGAGAAATAATGCAAACTGGTAAAAATCTCTCCCGCAGTCTCCTTCTCGTTTTCCAGCAGTTGCAAAAACTTCATCACCATCTCCTCAACCATCCTCCCCGTGGGGCCTCGCAGGATCGTCGACTTGGCATATGCATGATGGAGCAGTTTCTTGCGCTCCGCATGCATCTGCCATGGTCCGAAAGTGAACAAGTTCTGTCGACCGTAGACGTCGAACATGCGGTAGAAGTCCGTTCGTTGGGCTTTACTACCTGCGCCGTAGATGGATCGAAGCGCGGTTAAGCTGTTGAAGGAGACTTCATCGGGACTGATTCGTACGACTGGTCCGTATATTCGGTGCAATTCGTGGATGGTTCGTGTTCGCGTGCCTTTCCAGTCCTCGTAAGCTAGTCGCCAGCGCGTTATGGTAAAGAGGCGTGGGCCAGGAATGCGTTGTAGAGGGTTGGTTAAGTGCAGGTATAAGAAACGGCCAAAGAGGGATATTGACAGTAGTGGTAGTATCACTGACAGCTTCCATACTGCGGCATAGATTTCCGTTATGACCATCGCAGACGGTCTATCCGCAGAGGTTCGCCGTCAGACTATTGAAATAGATGATAGAATCGAACAGCTGGGAAATGGTCGCGCCTACGGGAGAGCGATGCTTATTTACGCGCAGTGTCCTCTGTCGTTAACTGAATTCCCCGGCCACAGAAGTGGTGGTCAATGTTAATTATGATATGTTCTCCAAATTTGCATCGGGACCACCGCCAGACGAGGCTCTTCGCCGCTGCGGATATCAAGCAGGAATGTAGATAAGATAACGATGAGGTACTTACGCCTGGTAGATTGGGTGTATCTAATAGATCAAACACTAGTTGCGCCTACGACATCACATACATACCCTGGGTTTTCTATTCTATGAGCCTGTAGTTCGTTGCAACGTTATATCATGGATTTAAAATCGTGTATTCTCACCAAGTACCCAGTGATCCACTCATCTCTCCTCTGAAGAATTACTACAGAATCAAAACAACCGATCCAAAACGGCCATCTTGGATTTCGGTCTCGGAATATACTGATCCTCATACTCATCAATCTCCCTCTTGAGCCCATCAGCCTGCAGATCCGCCATTCCCGGCCGAATATAAGTTGTCCTCCGCACGATCTTCCACACAATCACCGCCAAGACAAAAACTCCAATCATGGTATACGTAAGGAAGAAATCTCGCGTATCCCACCCACCGGTCATGAACAGATAGTAACCGGAACCCAACATCATGACCACCGTCCCGACGATCGAGACGTAAGCTGCGTATGGTTGGAACTTGCTCTTGTAGGGAAGGGTGTTCCGGTCGATGCCTTGTTTTTTCAAAGCGGCGTAGAAGTGCAGATACGTGATGGCGACAGACATGTAATTCAGCAGTTGGCAGGCAGTGACGAGATCGACGAGCCAAGTGAGAACTTTGGCAGAGGAATTGCTCACTTGAAGGAAACCGAGGCAGCAGAATGCCAACGCAACCATGACGGAGTATATGGGGACGCCGAAGCGGGTACATCGAGACAAGATCTTCGGTGCCTTGCCTTCAAGTGAAATGCCGTATAACGTTCTTGCGGCGGAGTACAGCAGGCCGTTCCCTGAACTGAAGACAGAAGTCATAATCATGGCGTTGACGATGTGGGGGAGGCCGTTGATTTTCATATTTTCCATCGCAATCACGTAGGGAGAGCTGGAGATGATAAGTCAGCCTGCTTCGTTTATTCCAAAAGAAATAGTTGTCTAGTTGTTCGTACGCTGCTCCAGTACCGCTTCCCTGTTCTAATCTCAACGCCAGCGTCTTATCATTATACGGAATGACGATTCCCATACAGAGGGCGGATCCACAGAAGAACGTCAGGATTCGCCATATGAAGGATTTGAAGGCCTTGGGCAAGATTTTTCGTGGCTCTTCGGTCTCACCCGCGACGATGGAAACGTATTCAGGACCACAGATCCTATATCAATTAGTTCCACCTGGTCCAGAGTAGCTTAAAACCTCACTCACGAGAAAGTCGCCTGGATGATAGCAGTGACAACACCCAAAAAGCGGCCGGTATCGCCCGGAGCGAGGTATTCCACAAAACTACCCTGTTTGATTGATACCAGCATCAATAACCGCTTTATCAAGAAGAATGAAATAGCTAGACACGAACCGGATTCTCCCAATACCGAAACCCATATCTATCATGCAATGGATTACCACCCAGCATCGTTATGAATGTGAATAGCATACAGCCTATGATGAGAAAGACTTTGAATATCGATAGATAGAATTCCGCGATGCCGAAATAGCGTACGGAGATCATGTTCAGGAGCCTATTACCATTTATCAAATTAGCTTCCTCCTCATATGAGCATAGGGATCTGATTGTTTTATACGCATATGCCACAATCATAGCTACGACGATTGCCTCCACGGGGACTTTATCCGTCCAGAACGTCAGGAGGATGTTGAACGCTACGATTTCGAATGGCACAAGAAATGCTGGAATATGTTAGATTGTGAAAAGTCCTTTTAGGTATCTAGACCTCACCCATGTTCAGAAAGAAATTCCACCCCATAGCGAAACTCAATGCATCATCCACCCAGTGTCCGCCGAGTCGGATAAATGGGGATGAAATAGGCACATAGCATACCATCTCCGCTGCAGAAAGAACGCGTTAGATACCGTCCCATCGCATGGATTCCAAGGCATCTTACCAAAACACTCATTAACACAAACCATCACGAACCCCCAAATCATGAATCCGATAAACAGACCTGCTGGACCACCTTTCGGAAGAACACTCCCCATCTGCACGAAGGTAGCTATATGATCATCTTTAGTCTCTCCTCACAAACACAGGGATCCATAACTCACAAGTCCCAATAGCACCTCCAATCGCAAAAAGCTGTACTTCCTTACTGCGAAGTTGTCGATACAGGTGCTGCGATCCTGCTTTGAGGCTCCTGATCTCGCCGACTCCGTATGTGGTGCCCTCGGCGGGAAGTGTCCCATCTGATTCAACGGCTGTTTTCTCAGTTATTGATTTCGGTGATGCCATCTTGAGCGTTGCTCTCTCTGGGAGCACGATGCACAAAAAACCATAAAAAAACAAGACAATGGTGTATATAATGCAATTAACAAGACCATCGAGATTAGATTCTTCTAACTAGGTTATTACGACTACCCCATGCTAACTACCCCATCTTATGAAAAATTAGTATCATTTAACGGCTAGCCCCAAGATCGCTCTCCATCTTTGTTCACTGTTAACTGATAAGGGCTGGAGAGCTCTCGTATCGCGTGCGTCGGGAGCGCCGATGTATGAATCCCTGTGTCTGATAAGGATGGATGTACCTTGTACCTAAAGAGCATTTCTGTCTTCTAGATTAGGTCGCGACCTGTGTACACGGACCTAGATCTGAGTAGATCGTCAGCGCCAAGGTTGTCATTACGAAAGTGCAGAAGTCCAGCATGGGTTTTCCTTGGCTTTTCGTTTTCATAAGTGGGGGTAAGTATATCTGACTTGATGTAAATAGTATGCCTTACCTATTCTGAGCCAACCTTATCATCATTTTGAAGAAACTTCACACTTCATTCGCCTCAGTTAATCTTGTATTGTTCGTCGTAAAGTACAAAAAAATGGCGTTAAAATGCCACGACTGCAGAAATTGCGAGTCAAGAACAATAACAAAAAAGTCCACTGATTTGAGATATTACACAGCGAATCTTAAGCAATATGAGAAGCTTCTGTGCATGAATATGTACGAAACATGGATATATATATACTGGGCGATACGCATTACCCATTAAATACTATACTAAGATTAGGAGTCGAGGACCAGAAGAGCAAATGCTCCACCCATGACTGGTCGTGCGACAAACGTAATGCCTGAAGGATAGCTGTTGCGAAGTCAGTATATCATTTTGGAGGCCCACTTGGCGCAGTCAGACTTACTCTCCGCTGGTTGTGTCATAAAGATCGGTTAGTGCCCGATTGGTTGGGGTTTCGTTAATCCACGTCGCTATGTCCTTGATGAACATCTGCTGTGTGCTCTTCGATGCGATGGCCGCGGTGAAGAGCTCCCAATCCGCTAGTTCAAGTGTTAGCTCTCCTGGGATTTTCATTCTGTCGCTGATGAAGCATACCTTTAGTGTAGTTGTGCCTAGTATCAAGAGGCACTCCGTACGTGTTCTCCACAGTAGGATAGAACGTGCTCTGCATGTTGTATACCCAGTCGGGAACAAAATCCAAGCCCAGCTCCTTATCGGCATACAGATTATACAGAAGACCTGTGAACTCAATTAGCCACGATCTTTTTCGGTGTAATTGCTGGATCATGATGCCCTTACCGTGACTTGAATTCGATCCGTAGGCGAGAGTGGCATGCGGCGGGTTGGCATCATGGGCAACTCCGAGATTTTCCCATTGCGTGATATAGTTATGGGCGATGGACGAGTAATTCGAAGCATCCGCGCTATTTCCCGTCAAGGACGAAATTACAGACATGGCCTTGATAGCGATCATGCCTTTCAGGGCCAGGTTCGTTTGGTTTCTATAAACGGACAGTCAGCAACCAGGCTTAATAGGCTTTTTTTTTTTTTTTTTTTTTTCATTCTCTACTTACGCAAGAGAACCAGCAAAGTCGTCGGTGGAGATTTGATTTGACGGGTATAGAGAGTCGTCAACGAGATACCCGGCCCATTGCTCGAGCTTAGCGTAGTGCTGCTTCAGATAATCCGTGTCATTCGATTGAAGAGCATATGCCAAAGTCATGATGAGCATGTTACCACACTCTTCGAGGGGCATCTCCTCGTCATTACCATCAGGATGTCCAGTGGCATTGGGGTAGTGGGATCCGAGGTCATGCATGGAATAGGTGTTCGGATACTGTCCCGACTCCTGATTCTCATAAAGCGGATCTAGGACAAGCTTCAAAAGCGTCGGATTTGTGTAGAGGAAAACTGGATGAGCAGGGAAGATTACGTCCACTGTGTTGACGTTTCCATCCGACGAGATCTCCTTTAGGAAAAGGTACGTATTGTTGGGAGTACCACAAAGCTGGGTGGCAGCAAATGCCTGGCGGATAGAAAGCGATGTGATTGTGAGGTAGTCCTGGCCAGCGGCAGCTATCGAATCGCTGGAAATTTGGTCATCTAACTGCGTCGACAGTTGATTAGACGTAGAGTAGTCTTGGTGGAAGAACTCGACCTGATGATCACGGGTCAGTCCTCCGCATATCGTTTCTGGATACGGAAATATTCACATACAGCTGCGAGATCACTATCAAAGTAGCTAGTCCACAGAGACGCAACGGGAGCAACTCCGCTTGAACCGTCATACTGGACTGCTTCGTCTTGGGTCAGACCAATGGAGAAGAGCGTGCTGCTCCCAGACTCGTCCACGGATCCAAGATCGACAGCAAATGCAAATACGGGCCAATTATCCGAGATGGCTCGATAATCGGTGTCCGTTGAATTAGGCAAAGTACCGTTCGCTGAGAAGGTGTCGCGGACATCAGTAGCCGGGCCGGACTGGTACGTCAAGCCGTCTACTTGGTCTGTCGACCAATACCAATAACCCCATTCAGCTTGGTCGTCGACTTCAGAAAACAGTTGCTGAGTCTGTCGATAGACTCGGTGGTAGGCGACATTCTTGGATTCACCATAGTCCCATTGAGCAATGTTGTTGCGATTTCCTGAGATCCACTCTGTAAAAGGAGGAATGTTAGCCAATGAGATATACATTTGCTTCAATTTCGCAGATCCTTACCCGCTGATATGTCAGAATACAGCTGAACCTCATGGGCCTCTCCGTCGGCAGATGTGACATCTACGTGCAGGTAGGAGGATACGAGTGATTGTCTCTTGAGGTCGTTTGGTGTGATCGGCGAGAGAAAGGTTATGTTCATCTGAACCAGACCACCCACCTCCATCGTAAAGATGCTCTTAGTGGAGGTGTACTGGTAGGCAATCTGCGTAACCGTCTGAGGGCCAGGGCTTCCCATCCAGGTATAGGTAGTGCCATCTACGCGAATCATGCCCGCCCAACCCGTGATTTGATTGCTGCCAGAGAGTCAGCCAGATTTCGAATATCAGCAATTGAAATCGCCCACCTCCAAAAAACAGGCCACTCCCCAGCCAAGTAGCCTCCATTGCCGCCATCACTTCCAGCATTGAGCCAAGTACTCAGGTACGGAGATTTCACAGCCAGTGGGATAGCAGGAGGCCGGGCAGGGGTGAAGGTGGACTCCTCCGCTGCCAAGGCAAGCTGGGAGAGTATACACAACAAGAGATGACGGATCTTCATGGTGAAGGGGAGGGCTGCAGTCACTAAGGAGGAATTGAATTTGGCGAAAGCCCTAGGACATCATGAACGGTCTTGTTCATTTGGTGGACCGGGGCCCCTTCTTTATAGTAGTTCTGGGCCTAGAACTAAACTAGCAGTTATGCTCCCGGAAATCCATGACACTGAGACTCGAACATATCTCCACCTCGGCAAGATCGCGTGCTGTCTGATAGCCTTGAAAAATATCGGTGTCGTCTGACATCTAGTTGGCCTTGTGCAATCTTAATGGCCCTCATGAGCACTACCGTATGCCTAACATCGGCACCAAAGTCCCTTAGTGTCATCGAGGAGCATCAGTGGACATACAGATGTCTAGCGTGGTCCTGAGCAGTGTAATGACTCCTCTTCTTGGGTTTAGAGTTAATCCCTTATGCCGTCTGCCAACACGCTTCTGCGAGGATGCCAACCAGTGCGTAGCATAAGTACACCGCCACTGATCGCATACTAGTGCAGGGCCATCTGAGACTCAAACAGATCCGGCATAGTCCTCTCTATCCTGGTCCCTTAAACAAGCGGAAGTTTTCTAGACGGAAACGCCCGTAGATTCCACATCCCTTATGGCTATGTTTGAGTCAACAAACTCGGCAGTAGTTAGGCAAGGAGACCCTAGTATGCGAATAGATTAGTTACTTAGACTGCGGGGTCAGGAACCGGTCCAAAGGCGCCCCGGAGATCGACAGCCGCTACGAGATAGATCCTTTTGCGGCGCCACCACGTCCTAGAGAAGGTCGGATGGTATCGTCCCGCGCCTCTTTCCCCGCGTTAGTTCCCATTCTGACTATTGAGCATTGCTTGGTCGGACGTCGATCGCGATCCCGTTGAGCACATGCCTCGATTCTGTCAATATTTCCCTCGCAGAGCCCGAACAAGAGGGCCAAAAAGAGAGCTTCACTGTACCTGGAAGGGGGGGGAAAACAAAGAAAGAAACAATGGCACTATGATGCGATTCCCGTCAGGAATGAAATTTGTAGATGCAGAATCCCTGCTCGCTCGAACCGAGCAAGTGGACCAACATCATATCTTCTCCAATGCAAGGGCTGCGGGACCATGTGTCCTGTCGCCAAATAATATGTGGATTTTCCATACCGGACTGAATGGACTAGATGTGCTGCCTAATGAAGAATGTGATCTGTCTCCGTGACCTAGCAATGTGAGAGGGCCAGATCGCCTGATTCAAATAGCGTCTGGGAATGCGCTATCCGAGCGTGCTTGGGTAGAATATCTATGCCAATGCTTCGGGTGTGACCCTCGAAGGCTGGAATGAATCTTTAATGGAGTCTGGAAAATTCCACCAATTCGATGTTTTCTTCTAGCCAGCTCTGGAATCATCGGTCGTACGGACAGAGAATCTAGATTCCATGTGCTTCAAAGGTACTATCTGAACGGCCGAGGTTCAGCCATGATGCGCTTCTCTGCACATCCTATCAAGGCACACACGGAGAAATGAGTTCAAAGGAATCAATACGCCTTACGCGTCTGAATCATGATGATGATTGAGTTGAGGAGTCGAGATGATGAATTAACCATTCCGTGACTGGGATCTGAGTAGAACAAATGCAGGAACACCCCTGGATTGCAGGGAAGAGGCCTACTAGTCCGCCACAGGTTAGGAAAAAGTTCCTGCGATCGACGCGTTATCAATTTCGTGTCATCCAAACTCCTGTCAACTCGCACAGCAGTTGGCGTTGAATTCGCTTTGTGTTCCCCGAATCAGCCGGCCCAGTGAGGAATTAGAGAACGCGGGCAGATAACGACGCCATCTGGTCACATCTGTTGGGATCTAGATCGATGAGATGTCCATTCTGTAATTGTTGAACAACTTGAATTCTCGTCGCTCATAGATACCGCTTTCAGGATTTTCCGGTCACTCCTGCACGGCCTTCCATTATTACCAGTAACCACAGACTAAGTAATAGCATAAATAGCATAGGCCGTATGCCAAATAAGCGTCGAGTTGCTTCTTCAGTTCGTCCAGAAAGCCTATATTATATCTATTAGATTAATTTCCACCGCGGCTGCCGTGGTCCTAGACTGGTAAATGGAGGGTTAGGGGTATACTTTCGTGTTCCATCAGCTTCCACCTGCGCATAAGAAGTACTAATGTCGACTTTGAAATTAGAACTGACATTCCTCGAGACTAGGCCATTAGAGGGAAATGACAACTCATGGGTGACCTGTCAAGGCAGTGCAGGGTCATTGTCCTGAATCCAAAGAACAAAGGGCTTGGGACAAAATGCGGCCTTTCCATTGGAAGACGGAGCGATCTACAAGGAAACGCGTGTTTCACCTTAAATCATATTGTATTCGTTCGGGAAAAGGGGCCCTACGTTTATGTCAGCTTCGGCCATTAACTAGTTAGTTATCAGCGGGCTCCGTCTCATCGCATTTCTGTAGGGTCACCAGAGTTTCGGAAGACTGAGGCCTTAGTTGTATCTCCCTCTCGCAGAAATCATCACTTAGAATTATCACAGGATTTCTAGTGAGTAAATTGGTACGAGTCCTTGCAGCCCTTTAAGGATTATTAGCCTACTATGTAGTTTAGCGGAAAGGCGCAGAATACACATTGGTCAACTATATACCTATAGTGTAATTCGAAATCTAAACCCTTTTGCCTCTAGAATGGCATGAAAGTGAATAGATCTCATTTAGATAAGACCAGAAAGGTATGATAACCAAATATAACTAATCGTCAGAGACTAAAAATTGCTACAAACTAGTCCAACTTTTAATGGTATAAACTCAGTCGCAGATAGTGTGATAGCCAGTAAAAGAGAACACTGTATTCCGTACTTTGATTATATTCGTGCAACCTTGTTTTATATCCAAACTGAGGTTTCTGTATTCCCGTGGACTTTCTTTTTCTCCCTGAGAAGAGAAAGATATAATTGATACAATCATTGTCCTGAAGTACCCTCTTCCATCGATGGGATGGCCACCACGCGCATTGACGGCAGGAGATTCAAGCGGTTGCTTACTCCGGCCAGTACGATGTCCTAGACTAAGCCATCAGCAAATATCATCCAGTCAGAGTCTGATCTTCATCTTCGCCAGAAAGCCAATTGCTGCCTGCCGACCGTAAGCTGCATGGTCCTGAGGCTCTTAATCTCATACCGTCAGACATTGGGATCCAACCACAGGACTCGATCGAGGCGGCAATAGAGAGATCGGCACTGACAACTCGATCATGAACTGTTTCAAGCCCCGCTGTGAGTTCAGCTGAGCGATTGGGGGCGACGAGCTAGCTCCCAGGTCTTTGGCATTTTGGCAGCCTCTCGTCGCGCGTTGTGCGATTTGAACTCTCCTTTCCTCCTCTCCTCCTTGAAAGAAGAATCAAAAATCGGCTGCTCTTCAGAAAGAAAAAAGGTTCTGGTCGTTGTTTATCTGATCCACCTGCCGTCTTCCCCGCTATCGTTTCCCCGCCGTAACTAGAGAACGCACTGATCGCATACCATCGCGGTTCGCTCTGATGTCTCTCCAGGTACACGATCCACGGCTGCGCTCACGGTCCAAGTCTCCCAGTGGACGTTCGACTCGAGAGCGTTCCAGGTCCCGCGATAGTGGTGCGCCAGAAGCCGTGCGAAAAGATGCCCGCAAGTACTATGACTACGACTCCGCGGAGGAGACATCGCGGTATGTCTCTGGCCAGCAGAAAGTGAGGAGCAATGAGATCAGCGGCAGCAATAGCTATCGAGGAAGCTCGCAGAAGCAGAGAGATCGCTACTATCACTCGGATTTGGACGACGGAGGCAGATACCGGGACAATGATCGATCTCGTCATAACTCTGAGTCGGAAGATGAAGACAAGAATTACTATCTTTCCCATGGAAATAGACCATCATCTCGGGATGATAGCTATGACGACGCATCTTTGACGGATTCGGACGACGAGGCACTTGCCTACGGGGAACTGCCAGCGACTATGGCCGGAAAGCTATACAAACCGTCCTCTTCACCTCAGCCTCGAGCAGGCTCTCGCCGTGCGAGTGATACTTCAGATCATCCCCCCGGATCCCATCCCAGCTACGCCAGACCGGAGCGTTGGAGCTACGCGCAACCATCCCAGCTTTCCCATGCGCAGCCAGCAGCAAATGTCCATGAGAAACGACATCCCAGCTACAGCAGTTCTCAAGCCCCGAATCTCCCACCGGACTGGGCGCCTGTACCAGAGTGTGAACGCCCCGGCTTCGTGCCGCCGGTCTCGAATGTTCACACTCATAGCATTCCGGGAGCATTTCCTCCTACTCTATCGAGTCCAACTGTATACGTTCAGCCGGATCCCAGGTTAATTCCCCAGTCCCCGCCAGTATCTCCACGGCCACAGTATGCCACACTTTCACACCAGCAGTATGTGCAACCGCCATTGACTCAGGCACCTCCAACCCCAAGCACCCTGCATCCGGCAGACGCGCAGCAGGCACGATATGCAAACCCATCGCAGTGGCAGTATGCACAGCCGGATCCCAATATCAGATACGGATCAAAGACAAACAAAGTGGTGTATACCCAGAGCGATACAAACCAATTCATCAGGCCCTATACCCAGAGTGCAGAACCACAATTCCTGGAGATCAAGCCAAGCGGAGGCAGGTCTGAGGCCCCTTATCAGCGGCATCATCCGCACAGCCTATCTGTATCCTCTGCGAACAATCTGTCCGTTAATGGGGTCCCTATTGGGCGGCCGCCGGCCAGTCCGCTGCTAGAAGCATACAAGGGAACGTATCAGTCCATCTCACCGATGCCATCGCCGATCATGATGCCTCCACGGTTAGATGATGACCTCTCTGATCTAGAGCCGCTGGATGCAACTATCGACTCTGAGCGTCGGATCAAGCATAAGAGACAGTCCTCTCGAGATGACAGAGACCACAAGGAGAAAAGAAGGGAAAAGGAAAGGGAGAAGGAGAAAGAAAAAGACCGCAAGGAGAGGAGATCTCGACATGAGCGACACAGCTCTGCAACAGAAAACGTGGTCTTGATTTCACCCACGAGCGCTCGCAAGAAAGTGTCCTTTTATGATGCGACAGAACACGCACTTGCGCTACGAGAAGCCCTCTCCCACCACCGCAGCGTCGACACGAAGCCGCTTCTGGATATCCTTCCTCATCTCACCAGCGACGAGATCCTCCTCCTTCGCGCCGAGTACAAAAACCACGCCAAGTTGCACGGCAAGGGGATCAATATCGCAAAGCACATCAAACTCAAGCTGGGAAACAGCACCTTCGGCAAAGTCTGCTACGCCACGGCCCTGGGACGATGGGAATCCGAAGCCCACTGGGCCAACTACTACTACCAGGCCGGCACCTCCCGTCGTGAACTACTGATCGAATCGCTCATCGGCCGAACCAACTCTGAAATCCGCGAGATCAAAACCTGCTTCCGTGACACGCGGTACGGCCACAGCCTGGAGAAATGCATGCATGCCGAACTGAAAGCCGACAAGTTCCGCACCGCCATCCTCCTCGCCCTCGAGGAACGTCGTCAGAGCGATCGCGAACCGCTCGATCGCAACCTCATCCATCGAGATGTGCAAGACTTACATCGCGCCGTCACGTCCCGCGAAGGCGGCGAGACCGCCATGATCCATATCATCGTCCTGCGGAGCGATACCCATCTGCGCGAAGTCCTCCGCGCCTATGAGGCCCTCTACCAGCAGAACTTTGCTCGGGCATTGATCGCGAAATCACAAAACCTAGTCGTAAGTTTTCTCAAACACATTTAACTAGACAAGGCAGAACAACAAACCCTAACTCTCAAATCTTAATCCAGGGCGAGACGCTAACCCACATCCTCAACGGCGTCATCAACCGACCCATGCGCGACGCTCTGCTTCTCCACCAAGCCATCTCCGAGTCGCGCTCTGGTCGCGAGCGATCCGAACTGCTCATTTCCCGCCTCGTCCGTCTACACTGGGAACCACGACACCTGGAGCGCGTGAAGAGTGAGTTCCGCAAGCGGTACGGACACCGATTGGAAGAGTCGATTGCCGAAGAAGTGGGCAGTAGCGATTGGGGCGAGTTCTGTATCGAGCTGGCGAATAGTTCGACGGATTTAGCTGTCAGGGTTTGAAGAGAATAATTATAGGGAATGTGTAGATACGAGATCCTATGATATGATTGGAATTCCTCGCTGGCGAGGAGAGGAATGATGAGGGGTGGAATGGCGCGCGTACCCCGGATGGATACCCCTTTTTGGCGTTGGGATCTTAGCCCGTTGGATGTCTGATATCTTACCTCGGTAGAGCGATGGAGTGATTCATGATACTTGGGCATGATTACAGTACTATTTCTACAAAGCAGTAGCTGCTTGATTCTACAGAATTCAGATGGAATGGCACAATAATTTAATAGCAGAGTTATCAGTACGTACCTACACTGCTTACAAGCTTAAAGTGGTACAGAGAAGACAACAAGATGAGAAGAGAAAAGAGGTATAGGAAAATAAGTGTGTGCTGAAGGTTGCGCACGAACGCAGATTGCGGCGCGACTTTTGAGGGAAGTATGAACATTTCGATTGCTTTGAAGAAGCAACACGAAGCAAGGTTTTTGATCTTCCAGGACCCAGGCTTTTGCCCTGATACCAGAAGACATGTGAGTCGCGAGACAAGCTCACCGAAAACAACTAGGAAGACAAAGGGGGAATACAAAAGGTCATGGAATCGAATAGAGACAATAATAAAAGAAAACTGGAAACAAATTATTTCCACCCAGAGAGCGTTAGAAGACCCGTCTGAAAAAAAGCGGTGCACATAAAGAGTGACATGAATCAAGAAACGCAGCGTAGACACGACAAGCAGTTGACGCAGACAAGACACACCTTTTCCAGCATGCTGGAGAGGTGGATTGTCCAGGCAAAGAGTCAGGCATATCCTGTGGTACATCATTTTGTAGCCATCCCTGGTAGACCATAAATGGAAGCGAGGATGCGATTTGTGTATGGAAGCCTGATCCGTTTGCCTAAGTCAAACAAGCCTTCAAATCATTAAATCACGCGGCAAATATTAGAATTGAAAAAGATCCTTGTCCAAAGGATCAAGGGTAAGGACGTTCAAAGCACAACCATAGCAGGACTGAGAGATGGGAAAATTGAGTCATCTCACGACCTCGCGCGAAGCGTATATCTCTGCAGCAAGTTGTCTCGAGCTAGGCCTCAGACAAGCAACCTGAGAAGTACACCAGGCTGTCGCAATTGATGGCTAGCATGTTGCAGACGGGCGACAGATCTATCGCGGTGCACGTCCACCTTTGAATCCACCGTGTCTTCCATTGTATCCGCTCCGCAAGGGTGCGGCACCGTTCACAGTGTTGCGCTTGAGACGGCTGGTCCGCCATCCTTCGTACCATATTTCACGGCTCGCTTCACGAAGCTCAGATCGCCACTCACTGAAGACGGAATCCTTCAGTTTGACAAAGTCGCAGTGATCCGGGTTGTATGGGTCGGCAAAGCCCCAAGGAAACTGACGGCCAACCGGTCCATTTCTAGGGTCCATTGAATGAGGATCAGGAGACAGGATAGAGAGAGGGATGGAAGGGGTTTCCGAATTGGAACTGAAAGACCTCTGACTCTTGTGGCTCTTCTGGCTCTTCTGGCTAGTCTGGCTCTTCTGGCTACGTCTGGAAGGAGAATCCGGGGTAGGGTCCTCGCCATTCTCAGGCACAGCCTCCAACTCTGCAGTATGATCCCCCGAGGGCTCTTTCTCGGCTTCAGTTTCAGCTGTGGCTTCATTCTCCTCCTCCTCGTTCTCCTGGTTCTCTTCATTCTCATCAAATCGGTCGAGACTGACGGAAGACGAGTAGTCGTCTTGTTCTTCAAGGGTGAGAACCTCCAGAGGATTGATGTTGGCTATCTTCAAGCTGTCCCAGACAGCCTTTTTCAAATAGGCCATATGAGCAGTCGTCACAGTATCAGCTTTGCTGATGACGGGAACCACAGTGGTTTTCCCCAGCAGTGTGCGCAAGACCTGCACATCCAGATCCTCATCCAAAGCACCAATGACACGCGCGGATGCGGATTGTTTCCCGTTCATTCCATTAGCACCTCTCTTAGCAGCCGTGAGATTTTCGTCTAGGCGCGTAGGATCGAGGATCAGGAAGACGCAGTGGATATGGGTGTCGCGTGCGCCAGGTGAGCGGACCACTTTCATCTCCTCCGTGAAAGTCTCTTCGAATTTGCTCTCAATGAAATGGGTGATCTCCCGCAGCTGCAGGTCAACCATGTTCTTCTCTATACCTTGTGAGTCCCAGAGGGTGAGGCCCACGCGCTCGGCATCGATCTCAGTTTCCAGATAATGGGAAGTGAATCCTGGGTTGCTGTAATTCGGCTGCTCCATCTCCTCCGGAGCCCGTGTGGGATGCTTGTTCGGCGGAAGGGCCAGTGAAGTGCGCAGAAAGTCCAGAAAAGATGTTTTGCCGGAATTACGAGCTCCGATGACAAGGATACTGGTTGATCGATTAGCTCAAGCTAGGAGGAAGAACTCGAGAGGAAGATCTACTTACTTGTATGGCGTCGGATCCTTACGCCTCCTCAGTCTTCTCGGGCTGTTGATCGAACTCACCGCGCTGCTAGCATAACTGTACCGTCCGCGGTGGGTCATGCTCTCTGCCTTCGCGTAGGGATCATAGCCCTCTAGTGAGACTGGAAGAGGAGGAACCGGTCCAGCCTGGCGTAGAGACGAAGTCCGGCTGTCGATTCTGTTTGAGATAGCAGACTCATCGTCAGGCCTGTCCTTTCCTCCAAACGTCTCAAGCTGCGGTGTTGGTGATAGAGCAGGCAAGCGAGGAGCCTGTCTTGGGATTGCAGCTTCACGCTGGCGGCGGAGTTCCTCCTCTCTCGCTTGCTCCTTGAGCATTTTCTTGCTCGTCTTACCACCGGATGACTTGCGGTCTCCCAGGAGCTCAGTAGACTTGGGGCGACGAAGGAAGTTCAAAGAAGATTTGCGATGGCCTTGTGCATTGATATCCTTGACATTCTCTACAATGGACGGGAGGGCCTCTGGGGGAGGAGAGCGTCCCGGAGTACGCGGCCTGGAAGTTGCGGCTGCCATGTTGGTGAAGTGTCGATGGGTTGCTCTGTCCTTGTTGACTGGATAAGCAAAGGCTGAGAGAAGTCGTAGTAGCCGATGAAACAAAATTCAGTATTTCTCTGACAAGGTATAAGCTCGCGATGAGACGTGTTCGATCTCGAAGAGTTTGTTGTTTCTGTGGATGAGACACACGTCAGTTCAACACGACAACTCAAGAAAGCATCAGGGGAGTCCTCCGCTTCAATCATTCACTGATAAACTGGATCAACCTCCGCATTTTCCTTTGGCCCTTGCCCATTCTAACGCTTAACTTGACCGCGAAATAACATTTAATGATGAAAACAAATGCTTATCATTAGTTTATTTACTTACAATAACTGTTCACACCTTGTGTTGAACTGACAAGAAGCACTAAAGATTATTCTCACGCGCTTTATGACTAGTCCTTGTGTCTTCGTCAGATTGGGGCCGCAATTATTCGGGATCCCAAAAAGCTACCTAAGGACCTTCACGCGAGTATGAGGTGAGAATTTGAATTTCCCAGATGGTCTCAGAGCCGCCGGTATCTTAGCAAGTCCAGCAGCAGCAGTTGATGACGGATGGAAATCCACAGCACACTGTGATTGTCCTGCGGCGGATGATACAGTAAGACACTGCGAAATGAATGTATCGAAGGTAGTACGGAGAGGTCGGAAACGGACAAATGCGACCACAGGACGATCGAATGAGGGGTTCTGATACTATTGGCAATGGAGCAGCAGAGGAAATAACGACATCCACGTGTCCAGCAAGCGATTGTCAGTTGCGATTTCAACCAGCTCCGCGACTCAAGGCAGAAGACCCCGATAGGCAACAAAGAGAACGAAGGAATCGAAGGCGAATGCGCAAGACGAGGAGGCTCCTGTTCACGGCGTCCCGCGGATGCAATGCATCAAGATAAAGGAGGGACGAAAGGGAAACGGTCCGTGACCTAGGAGAGACGAAATCTCGGCCAGAATAGAGCAGAAGCGATTTTTCTCTTCTGCGATTTTTCTCTTCTGCTCTCCGGCTGGCTCTTTTTTAGCTCACCGTCGCCAGCGATCAATCCTGCCGCTTGGCCCTTCTCGTGTTCGTCTGGTCCTCAATAATAATAATAATAATATAATCTCATCGCGGAGAAGCATTCGAAAGCGCATTCAGGGGCATCAGGGGCGAGTTTCGCCTCTCTCTCCACCCACCTTCATCCTTTGCCGCTTGGCCAGGCCCCAATCGCCGTTGGTCAAGGAGCAATCATCCTGGATGCACCGGCAGGCCACTAAGCGTTGTCCGTTGACATAGCTTCGTGGCGGCTTTGTCCAACTTTACTCCGTCTGGATAGGTAACCGTTAGCGTTAGCCCTACCAAAT
>JAPVCG010000071.1:337829-399795 GCA_029606305.1 Paecilomyces fulvus | reverse complement strand
CTCTCTCTCTCTCTCTCTCTCTCTCTCTCTCTCTCTCTCTCTCTCTCTCCACGATCTTGCTCCAGACTACCTCAGCTGTCCATGTGTGACGTTCGCCTGCAAGAACAACACTCTCTACCTAATAATCGTTTGGTACTTGACCCGATAGATCCAGCCATCAGGAGTTCCGTGTGTTGATCTAGCCGAGCGGAGTACGGGGAAATTTATGGTGGGTACCCTCCAGGTCACCTCTCCCCCATGATTGGCAGTAGAGGTACCTCTCAGGTACACAGCACTAATGCAGCCCATGGTTACACGTGCCGGGATCTTCTCCTTTTCACGCCCACGGTTCGCATACTGTGTTTACCCCTGATCACTGACCACTTAGTGATAGAGTTCAGGCCACTGCCTGTTTCGCTAGGATGATTTATTATTACTATAAGATGCTTATTGCATGGGGTGTCATAACTAATTATGGATTATATCATCATTATTATCCACCATCAGTCTGCCCTTCCCCTCAAGATTGCTGCATTCCCCAGCCTTCAGCGTGAGATCTCAGCTACGGTTCCGCTTTCCAGGTCCGGAAGGGCAACACAATGCATGGACTGGAAGGGCAGATGTTCTCCCTCACCAGCTTCTTGAACTTCGGACCATTTGGACCCGCACTGTACTTCACTTGTCCAAAAATCTCCGTTTGGTTGGGCAGCTCGTCATCGCCCCATTGACCGTTGAAATAGAGCCAGTTGACCGGGTAGCTCTCGTCATATGGAGTGAACGTCTGGGTCGCTGCGTCATAGCTATAAGCATATGCGCTCAGTATGGGATCCCATAGAACGCCTTGATCGGTATAGTCGACGATGAGTCCCTCTGGGAGGTTGAAGCCGGGGATCGTGTGATCATGGTCACTGTACCAATTGTTCAGATCAGAGTAAGCAGGGGATACAAAAAGCATTCAACTTCGTACAGAGCACATACCCTGCAATAGCATATACTGCGTGAGTGCCATTGCCCGAGTACCCAATCGGGCGCTGACCCCTCTTTTCGGTCGCATTGTACGTGAAAGCTTGTCCGCTGGAGTGTTGACTGTACCAGAGCGCTTGCGGCGTTCCATTGTCAAATCGGATCATATTATGCTCCCTTCAGCGAGTCAGTTTTCACTGCTCTGACCTCTTCAATCTGTTGGCCTACCAGTCTCCAACATGGTCACCGAATTCCATATCCAAGACGATGTCCCCTTTGTTGTATCTAGGATATTGTTGGCCTGACTTCGATCGCTGCCGACACAACTTCACTTACGCATAGAAATAGAAGTAGAAGGCGTCCACAGTTCCGTTCCCATGCTCATATACGACAATGGTGCAACTAACGGCGCCTTCCGTCTCGCCCTGTTCGTTCGGAGTGACGCCTTCGAACCAAGCAGGCTGTGGGTTCGCGTCAATACCTTCCTTCGACGTCAGGTAGACGCTGGTGTTTCCCAGGTTATTGAGCATGTCCAGGTTATTCAGGTCGAGCGATGAGGTGTCAACCACCATCCGGTTGACTTCTGGCACTGTGTGCACGACTTGTTGCCCGATATCAGAGGGTCTGTATGCATCCTCGCTGTGCAGCCAGATCAGAGGAGCTGAAACAACGTCAGCTACTGGCCAACCACCCCATATATCCAGGCAAACCGAGGAAGGCATATCGTACCATAATCCAACACGTAACTCGGAATCGATGTGGCGGAGAGTACAGTTTGTGCGGGCGACCAGGCCTGCACGCCAGCAATGGCCAGGATTAGTGACCCGAAAGATTTCATCGCGTCGGCCACCTGAGTATCGTATGTGCCCGTCTAGCGATCGAGAGTCCTTGAGAGCTCTCTATGCTCCTATATAGATGCCCCTTGCCTGCCTCTGCAGCCCTGTAAAACGGCGACTATGGGAATGAGCGTTCAGAGCGAAACATGCCCCATTGATCAAGTATATAACCCTCAGAGGGAAGGGACCGGCCGCAATGACACGAGGCCGGCAGGCCCGACAGACATGATTCTAATAACGGTCTTCTGATGAACGATGGATCTCTCCTATCCATCCATCAGACCCCGTGGGCCAGCTCCACCGGGAGGCACACTTGAGCAGCAGGGACATCGCGAGGGGAAGCAGCAGAGGAAGTGCGCACGCTATGTTACCGTGTCAGAGCCGAAAAGAGCTTATCGACACTCCCCTCCATAAACATCAGCTCGCCGCAAAGAAGGGCTTCGGGGGCCATGCTTGGGCAGCGCTCTCCAATTCGAGAGGGACGCTGGTGCATGTGGCTTGTGAGAAGTATGAATGGTTGGACTGATGCTGATCATGACTTGCCTTTGGCCGCGATCGACAAATCCCCCTGTCGGTTGTGACCGAAAGAGACTCCACGAGATCCAGATCGGGGAGATCATTTTATGCAACATGACTATTTTTCTTATCGTGATGGAGTGTGGAAACTTATGGTGAGAACTATATTCTAGGATCTCACACGAGTGGTAGAGTCAGAGAATAGAGTGGTACCTCGACTCAAATGCGGATCTGCCGGCTGGGCGATCTTCGTGAGAGCTTGGCTGTCTCGGCCATATATCATGGAGTAGAGGTGTTGCAACTTCACCTGGATCCTTACTGTAATTAGCTATTTATCTTGCAGTGTCTTGAGCAGTGATAAGTTCTCAGATATTCGGAATATTCACCCGTCATTTTATTACTGCTTCGAATCGTCGGGAAATACTAATAACGCTTGCATACTGCTCACTCCAGCACACAGAAAAGCACGTAAGACCACAAGCATCCATCCCTCTCTCGTCCTCAGAAGCTCACATAATGTCAGACTAAACAACCCCTCTCTATCATAACTGCGCCTCCCCATCACCTTCCTTTGCCTTTTCTTTCTCTTTTTCCTTCTCCTTCTCCTTCCACCTCTTAAAAATCGTCAAATCAAGCGGAATTCTCTCTCCCAACCACGTCGCACGCTGCGTATGGTTTCTCAACTCCTCATCCGGACCATCTATCGTATTCGGATGAACCAACGCGCTCAATGGACCACGATTGATGATGAGCCAGGGAACAAACGCACCGAACTGCGCAGGCGTGAAAAGGTTCACTTCGAACATGGCGACCGGGTGTGGACCGACGGGACGGTCGAAGAAGGCATATATGCGAAGTTCGGGGACTTGATGGATGTGTAAGTATAGTTTTTACTCTCAGGGCTAAGAGTAGTCCTTACATTCACGCCGTATTCGCTCCCAGAGGGCTTTAGCGAAGGCAATTTGTTCGGGATTACTCTATGATTTTCATTAGCAGAGCTCTCTTAAATTCCTTCCTGTAGGTGTGCAAATTGGATCGTACCTGAAAATGATAAATGTGAATATCAAACCCTCCTCTCCGACCCTTACTCAATGGGTCTGGAAACACTTCGTACGCTTTACTCAACACCCCGTGCTGTGGGTTCTTGAGTGATTTTCCGTCCTCGTTTCGTTCTCTATGTAATAGGTAAAGGTGGGTTAGATGTCATCATGTAGTATAACTATGCTTTGATTATGTTATGTTATGTATAGATCTATCACTCACTCTGAAAGTGGTTCAAGTCCCTCATAGCCTTCCAGAGGCCATGGATAGGAATAATCGAATTGGGACGTCATCTTTCGTTTAGCTGGCCCTAGTTATTTCCTGATCATGGAAGGGGATTAGATTGGTCTCTAATTGATCTGAGAACTGGTCACTTAAGAACAGAGCCCGTTCGGTTTGCCAGTCAGCAGTATATTACCTCACAAGATTAATCTCCGTGGACGTTCTCAGATCCGCAGGACGCCGTGTGATACCACGAATGATAACCCCGCAACCCTATTTTTACATAGAAGGGACACCGCATAGAAAACCAAGTCTCAAAGTCAAAGCTAGATCGAAGCCGATCGCGAACCCCTCCCCATATACTGAGATACTGTAGTTAAATGTATCTCAGGATCTTTCCCCACTTACATGAAACAAAGCAAAGAAAAGAAACAAGGAACAAACCAATGCTTGTATTTAATAAATTCTAGTAATATTAATATTGATAAGCATTGGAAATGATGTGATTTGGCCTATGAGTTTCGCGATTCTTGGTCTGACAAAGCAAGGCGGTCGGCGGACTGAGCGTCATTTGTGCGAAATGCGGGATATTGAACGACGGTGTATATCGAGGCTATAAGGTGTGGTAATACTGTGGTATATTTTGAAACGTTTATTGTTTTCTGTTGTTTGTAGATCTCAAAGGTAAAATATGAAATCTGTGCTAGAAGTTATACCTAGGTGATCAGTCGAAATTAATATGTTGGTATGCTTCCCGCTTTTATATTTTTGTCCGCTGAAGGATTGGGAGCTACAAGTTTGAATCGTGTAAAGACTAACTTCAAAAACTGCACATTGCAAATCCTTAGCTGCTAACTTTGTGAGATTTCTATTTGAATCAATACCAATAATATTCGTAACTGATTTAATTTTTTTTCTGCTGTCAGTGCAGTGGTATCCTATGCAATACCAAAACGTTCTCTCGTGATGAGGTTATCATCTAGTCCAGTACTAATGACTCTAGAAAATGCACGCGAATAGTACAAACGTGCGGGTATAAGATAAAAGAAATTATTCTCTACCAGGGGGCCTTGACGTCGACGTGACCATCCTCTGTCAACACCTTGCCTCGATCCCACTCTCGACCTTCTCCCTTCTTCGCCCATTTGACGTCGTCAATACTCTTTTCCCTTTCTCCATCACCAAGTCCGGAGAATGCTGTGTTGCTTGTCCACCTCTCGACCATGCTCTCTCCAAACCCGGCTTCGCGCAGGCGCTCTGCCCCTTTCTTCTTCCACACAGCACGATCGCGCAACGCCTCCAATGCCATATCCCAATCGTCTTCTTCTGTCATAAGACCAGCAACTGGACGTCGAGTGGATTTAGTGGCGGGACCCCCCGCGTCATCGTCTAATTGAACATCTAGTGTTGGGTCGTAACTAGACGCAAAATGTGCGTCAATGTTGCTGGTGTTCGTTCTGTATGCTCCTCGACCTCGAGTGCGGACAGTAGGCTCTTTATTTTGGCCGGGAGGAAGAGGGCCAATGATTTCGTCCAAGGGGTCTGAATCGTCATCGGAAAGACGGCCCTGTGTTACAAATGCTGCTTGCTCAGGTTTATCCCGCCCTTCGGTCTTCCCGCTGGGACGCGGCGAACGGGATGATGCTTTATATCGTTCGCGTGAGCTGCGGCGACTTTCACGCTCTCGAGATCTTTGCTTCCTGCGACTTGAAGATTCCGGTGACCGCGAACGGGAACGAGAAGGAGACGCTGAAGAACGTGACGAGCGCCGATGGCGTCGATGGTGAGATGATCGATCATGGTCTCGTGCATATTGTGAAGAGCGACTAGGAGATTTTGAGTGTTCTCTATATCTCCGTGAACGGTGACGGTCGTCGTCATCGTCTCGTCGTCGATGCCTCCTCGAGGACCTAAGGCGGCCATCCTGACTGTCACCATCCCGTCTCCGGTGTCTCCTCGAGCGATCATCCTCCTCCAAATCATCATAATACCTTGAGCGGCGGGAGTCTCTCTTTTCATCCCGCTCGGTAACCCGTCTTCTCTTTGCTTCTCGCTCACGGTCCTCGTCAGGTCGGCGGGAACCACTTGACGATGACTTCTGTGCGCGTAATCTTCGCATTCTCTCTCTAGCTTCCTCCTCCTCCTTTCTCTTCAGTGCTGCATTGTGATTATCCGTATCTCTGAGAATATTCTTCAGAAAACGAGTATTAGGCTTTGGCGCTCCCGTCGTAGGTCTGGGCAATCGTCAGTAAATTACAACACCGTTCGGGGAGCACTGGAATGAACAGATACCTTCGAGGCAGATAAGCCTGCATCCCTAGAGCTGAATATTTGAGCGAACTGTCTCGCGCATCCTTCGCAAGTAGCTGCGCAACATAGTCATCGTTGTTGGTAGGGTCGTCGATGGCCTCCCCTAGAGGAGGCATGTTGATAAGATAATTGCTCGTGGAGAGGAAATTGGGAGCTTTGACCACACGGACAGGCTACCGGATGCAGTCTGAAAGATGCATGTGGAACAGAATAAGATTATCCAAAGAATTTCATACTCTGGTTCTTTTCAATAGGAGTTTTCAGTGAAAAAGAGTCGCAAGTGACAACCTGCTGCTACTTCCAACTGCGCGCGCGCTAAACTCAGATTCCGCGGTGACTTCACTGCTGCAAACAGAACAAACACGCATTTGTTTACTCTCCGCGGGGATCAGAAATCGCACCAGATATCGAAGCAACACTGACCAGATTTTATTATCACCAAAGATTCTACCAGCCAGAATCATTGAATACTTTCGCAATGGCACCGATATCTCCCTCCAAAGCATTATCGAAATTGCAACAGCTCCAAAAGGAGCAAGGCGACCCGAAGAAACAGCTCGCTATTCTACGGATCAGCGAATCTATCGCTGCGACAGATGACATTGCAAAAAATAATCGCTCTCCTTCAAAGCGTAGATCAGATGTCTCCACTGATACGCTGGATACGCTTACACCTGCCTCATTGGAAGCGGATCTGACACATTACAAGGTGTGTTTTGGAACTTGTTCCGCTGGGCTTGTCTGGTTTGAGACATGAAGGGCTGATAATCCGCTACAGGAACTCTTCTCGAAACTCCGCTTCTCCTACATCGAGCAGGTCACAAAAGAGAAGTTTCTTCGTGCGATTGTAGGCGATCCGCCTCTGGTTGTTGGACACAATGAGAATGTGGAATTTGAAGCCCAGCTGGCGGAGGTAAAAGCAGAGCTTAAGCAGCGCAAGGAAGAGGTCAGGGTGATGGTTGAGGAGATGGAGAGGACGGGAAGGGATCTCGCGAGTCGTATGTCCTTCCATCCCATTTTGGTAGACTTTGTGTTACAAGCAGATTCGATGATTCTGCTTCCGCCAAAGAACGCCGGCTAACCATTTCCATATATAGGCTACAAGAATATTCAGCTACAAACGACGCAGCTTTCGACGCTTCCAGAATCAATCGAGAACCTGGAATCCACAATAGCAACCCTACGCGCAAAGCAGATCACCACCACTGATGAAGTCTCATCTTCACAGAATCTTCCTCTTCCCGCTACTCTCGCCCTGCTATCAGAAAGGGAGACTGAATTAGCTGCCCTTAACCGGCAGCTGGCTTCACTGCAGAATACTCTTCCACGAAAGAGAAGAGAGGCTGAAGCTATGGAGCGCGAACTGGGGGTATTGGAGAGGAAGAAGGGCGAAGCGGTCGCACAGGCTAGAGAAGCACAACGGAGGACGCGAGAAGGCGAAAGCGATGGACTGGAGGAGATGGGAAGGTGGTACAGATGCGCCGAAGAAAGTTTGAAACAATTGCTGGGGGTAGAGGGTTGACAATGTTCAGTACTTGACGATATCATGATGGGTATTGGAGTTATGGCGTGGGCGGGAACTTAGGACTATGGATATAGTTATACAATACTACTGTATGGGATATCATATGAGATCTGCTCGGAAAGGAAGCCAGCTGTATAGCTTTAATTGGCCTTGACTTCATAATCATACACCATGTCACGCTATGCTGTGGTGGCCCTGAAACCCGATCCGAAAAAGAAAAATTGTCCGAAGACTTCCTAACTTTTGTTGATTTACTCCTCGTCCTCTTCACCCTCCTCGTCACCGCCACCCTCAGCGGCACGGGCCTTCTTGCGCTGAACACGGCCGGGGCGGCCACCACCGAAGGGAGAGGTGAGGGCGAAGTCAATGTGCTTCTGGGAGTCGAGACGGACCATGTAAGAGGGAACGTTGACGATCTGCTTGCCAACACTAGAATCAACCAGTCAGTATAAAACAATGCTAACCTCGAGCGCTGGATGCATACCGGATGTGGCGCTGCTTGATGAGGACACGGGCGTGGTGGATAGACTTGGCGAGACCGAGCTTGTAGACACAGGTCTGCAGGCGGCGCTCCAAGAAGTCCTCGACCTTCAGGGCCAGGACGTAATCGAGCTTCATGCGGGACTCATCGAGCACACCAACACGGACGAGACGGCGAATCAAGGCGTTACCCTCGAAAAGACGCTTGGGGTCCTTGTCGTCGAGAGTGAGCAGCTCACTGCGCATTCAGAGTCAGTACCGTTCTCCCATATTCATGGACCAATTCCTTGCCGCAGTGGGCTTCCATCTGCGCACAAGACCAAATATGGAGACATACCGAGCAGCACGACGAATCTTCGACAGGGTCAGCTGGACACGCCAGACCTCACGCTTGTTGCGCAGACCGTACTCGCCGACGATCTTCAATTCCGAGTCACTATCGATAAGAAGTTAGGCATTGGAACAACACGACATAAACAACAGCACGCTGCTGCTTAGTGGCCGGGAAGTACTAACAGACGAGCCGACTCGAAAGCTTCGCAAATCGTTAGCAAACCTATTCGATTTCAATATTGCCAAATCAGGAATACTTACGACGACGAGGGACCTTGTAGGTCTTGGAGTAGGAGCGCCTGTAAAACGCATTCCGTTAGAATAGCTTTTGATATGCGCTTTTCAATTACGGATACTCACGGGGCCATGGCTGCTGAACTGCGCTTTCCGGGTTGTCGACGTTGAAGATAGAACGAACTTCACGAATTTCAGAAAGTTTTGAAGTCTAAGAGCGGGTTGAGTTGAGGTTGGCGCTAAGCGAGGGATGGTGGAGTCTGGATCTGGGCTAGCGCAAGGGTTAGCCCTGAGGCGGCCGAAAGTTGCGCACTAACTTGCCCGACCGACGAGCATCGTCAAAGTGCGGCAGTGAGAGGCACTTCTTCGTTGTCGACAACGCTTCACCATACCAGCACCAAAACACCGCCGAGATGGGTCACTCTTCCGGTTTGAGATCGGGCACGCGGGTATGTCCTCGAAATAATCGTCGATGCGAAAAAATTGCGACTCGAACGGTGCGCTGACTGTCGAATATAGTATGCCTTCTCGCGCGGCTTCAAGAACCACGGCGTCATCCCTCTGTCCACCTACCTGAAGGCTTACCGGTACGAATGCAATGGAAATTAAGGATATATGTGTTACAGAATCTGATATCTCGATAGGGTTGGTGACATTGTGGACATCAAGGTCAATGGTGCCGTCCAGAAGGGGTCAGTAAAATCCTCCCGATGGCCGAATTGAATGGTCATTTTTGGAGCCGTCGATACTGCGGTCAACGAATTTGCGAAGGACTTTTTAGCTGAGAATTTTCACAGTATGCCCTACAAGGTCTACCACGGTAAGACCGGTGTCGTGTACAACGTTACCAAGTCCGCCGTTGGTGTCATCGTCTACAAGCGTGTCGGCAACCGCTACCTCGAGAAGCGCATCAACGTCCGCGTCGAGCACGTTTCTCACTCCCGCTCTCGTGAGGAGTTCATCCACCGTGTCAAGGAGAACGCTATCAAGAAGCGCCAGGCCAGGGAGCAGGGTATCCACCTGCACCTGAAGAGACAGCCCGTCATGCCCCGCGACGCCCACGTTGTCAGCGCCGAGGGCAACTTCCCCGAGACTATCACCCCTATCCCCTACGACACCCACATCTAAAGGAACGGTATTCGGACGATGCGGTTGTTTGGTGTTTTCTGGGTTTCCCGTGAAAGGGTGGACTTTGCATGCTACGAAGCAAAATGGTCTGGGAACTTCTGGCACTCTTATAGCCTGTGCATAGATTCCCTTCAATGAGCAAAAAAGAATATATCCTCGAGGTCTTCAAAGCAATTCTTTCTACGTCTCTTCTGCGCTAGCCGATTTCTGCCGGTTGTGCTCTTTTTTGGGGGGCCCTTGCGGTTCTCATCACAAAATTCCAACTTCGATTTCATCTAGAGTCTGTGCTATTGTTCTGCCTGAACTATGTTGGTCGGGGAGAGCTCTAGAAATGTAAGACTGAGTATATCGGGGACTTAGATCCACTTGCCAACATCTCACCCATTGGACTTCTCACAGGCACGCCTATACTGTTACTTGGACCTGCAAAATATTGGCTGCAGGGTTCCCTGCACTATACGCATCTCTCAACCTGTGATATTTTAGTCCAGCGACATTTGGTGATTGTCTGGAGTTCACTTCTTGCTTTCTACAGCCTCAGGTGTATTTCCCGGTCAGCAATGATTTCTCGCAAGTAGGTTCTGATGTTCTAGCAACCCCGAACTTTTCCTCCAATAGGCATAGAATAGTCCGATACCTCTTATGACATCACGGGTCAGAGATGAGGATATCTTCCTGAATATGTCAATCCTGGGACTTATCTGGAATTCGAGCAAAGATACTTTCGAGATACACTTAGCTCCAAAGATGAAAACCGTGTATCGGGAGTAGACAGAACGAAGAAATTCATCCCTGGGTGCGACTTTGGTTCTACTTTTTTTATAGATATTCCCACCTAATAGAGATAATCATATAGTATCATCAATCTGCATGTCTACATGCTCAGGTGTCACTTTTTAGCTACTACTATTCTCAGCCGGTCAAAATTCAGACACTGTACTTCTATTTACAAGTAACTGTCGTCTGGCTTAGTATCTTTCTGCACAAGGGCAGGAAGGAACCCATACCGTTTCCTCAACCAGACTTCTGTCATTGACAACTAACCTATTCTTCGACCTACGCCCGTCATATCAGTACTCGCGCTATTCTTCTACTCGCATTGTTGATGAGGCGGTCGATGGTGGATCGGACGGCCACTCCGATTGGTTGTGGAGATTTGCAATCGGGGAGGCAAAGAGGCCGAGCTCTGCGAGAAAAAAAGTTCCCAGCGCGGTTGCGAGTTACTCTCCAACACTTTGCCTCTGTTGCAACAAGGCTTTTTCCTTCCCTTTGTTGTCTCTTAGACAATTGTACATTTAGTTATATGATATCAGGAGCTCTCATGTCATAACACGTCTTGGACTTCGAATACACCGCCGTCGGTCTGATGCGCATCTCTTCACTCGACAACTAGAGTAAATACTTCATTCCGACCTCCTGCCTATGCCTTTCCCAACAACTTCTCACGCCAGCCCTGCGCAGGCGCATCTGGTCAGTGAGAAAGCGACCGAATCTCATCCAGATCTTCTTCCACAGTCTCGAGAGATGGGGGATGCGGTACCGGAATCGTCGCAGCCCCCAGTACAGGATGCGGACACCAAACCGCAGGCTAAGCCATTCGCGCATTTCATCGCAGGAGGGTACGTTGGAAGGGTTGAGTTTAGTACTGTCCCTCTTTGATGCTAATTACTACACAGCATTGGTGGTATGACTGCCGCAACGCTTACGTCGCCACTCGATGTTCTCAAAACCCGTCTTCAGTCCGACTTTTATCAAGCACAACTCCGAGCCCTCCGCGAAGCACATCCACTACCTAAGACAGGTTCACCTTTTGTAACCCTTCCACGAATTGCCTTGCTCCACTTCAGCGAGACCTTCCAGATTCTGCGCTCGATACATGTCCATGAAGGGTGGCGCGCTCTGTTCAAGGGCCTGGGGCCTAACCTGATCGGTGTTGTACCTGCGCGTGCCATCAACTTCTATGTCTATGGAAACGGAAAGCGCATACTGAGTGACTATTTCGGCTATAAAGGCGCGAAGGAGACCCCATGGGGTATTCATTTGACGTCGGCCGCCATGGCGGGAATCGCAACCGGAACGGCCACAAATCCAATCTGGCTTGTTAAGACGCGGCTGCAGCTAGATAAGTCGAATGCGGAACATGGAAAAGGACGCCAGTATAAGAACAGCTGGGACTGTATCAAGCAGACGGTGCGCCACGAAGGAATTCGAGGTCTATATAGAGGTCTTTCAGCTTCATATCTTGGTGTGACTGAATCGTCCGTTCAATGGGTTATGTACGAACAGGGGAAGATGTTCTTCGCTCGCCGACACGCTGCCAAAGTTGCTGATCCCACACACGTACACACCTCCTGGGATGATGTTGAGTTGTGGGGTGGCAGAATCACAGCCGCTGGTCTCGCAAAGCTGATAGCCGCAGCCGCGACGTACCCACATGAGGTCGTGCGCACACGACTGAGACAGACACCCACCGTTTCTGTCGGAGATGGCAAGGTCGAGATGAAGTACACCGGCCTCGTCCAATGCTTCAAACTCGTGTGGAAGGAAGAGGGCATGGCTGGATTGTACGGTGGTCTCACACCACATCTTCTGCGTGTTGTTCCTTCTGCTGCTATCATGTTTGGAATGTGAGTCCGATCTAGTTAACTATGGAGTATCTTGAAGTCCGATTGCTAACTGCGTTACAGGTACGAGGCAATCTTACGTCTGATGGGAGCTACGTCATGAGCCAGAGAGCTTGCTGCTGCTGTCTTGCTTCCTGCTATCGTCCCTCCAACCTGTATAATACGACATCACTCTCCCCTCTGCCCACGAACCTTGTTTTTCCAAGGGTAGAGTCATCGACACTTAGCCCTTTTTAGTTTTGCTGCTCAAGAGGACTGATCGCATTGCCGGCGCATAGAGTGGGTTAACTTCGCCTTAGTCATGTTTCAGCCTAAGTTGCTGCTTTTTAATCGCTGCGATACTTCGAAACGTCAGCGTATGTAATATAAATCGGAGGTTTGGATGATAGATCTCGAAGCAAGGCGTCTCATGTCAGAAAAGGAAATGGTTATTAGCAAGGAAATGAGAAAAAGTGCTTTATGATCATGGTAATCAAAAACGTAAATCCCAAGTTCTGTATCCTAAGCCTTGAGGGGTTTCACGCATCTCCATTTAGATCGAATCAAAAATATATCCATATCCCATCGGGCAGCAGGAGTAGAATGATCGACTCGTGGCTTTCTACTAATAGTAAAACTGGGTGCCTTTGACGGTTCCTGATACTATCTATCTATCTATTCTCCCTGACTGAGGGATAAGTAATTGACTATGATATTCGTCTGTACAGCCTTTTGAAGAAGATGCCTCGGAAGTGGGACCAGTCTGATTCGATGTTACATTTTTGCGACAGCATGTACTATGATTGGCTAACACATGCTACCTTGTACCTGACGAGTTAAGGTGACTATTCTGATCAGAGTACACTTTATCAGATAGTTGAACCTTAAAAGCAAAAGGTACCACCAATGGAGGGAATCGTCGATGTTGTGGCAAGCTCGCTAGTTTGCGAGGACACTGCCTCAATGCTCTGCTTTTCAGTTACAATGGTATTAAGTCGGCTACTATAAACTCATAAAATGCAAATGACTGAGAATTTATGTATTCAAACAAGGATCTTTAATACTTATTATCCACAGGAGAATTGAGAGGGCAAATGTTTGATCGACCGAAATTGACACTGGGCCTGCAGCTCTCCACCAGCTGATTCGCAATTCATTCCTATCCCACTTTCTCCGCGCCTGTCACTGGTCAAGCAATTACTGGCAGACTCCCTGGGCCTGGTCGGGTTGTTGCTAATGTTCAAGCACAAGTCAGCTATCAAAATCTCCTTTGTTTTGAACAGTGAGTACATACGATGCAGAGTCCTGACTGGCAGATACCCATGCTTCCGTCCTTGTTGCATGGCTGACCGGAGGCAATCTAATTATCAATTAGCATCTATGGAGAAGAAGTGACGAATGGATGGTTTTATCGAACCGTATTCTGAGCCACAGCGGCGCCAATGAAGGCCAGAGCAGCAACGAAAGAGAAACGCATTTTGATGGAGGCTTGGTGAGGATATTAAGAGTGTAGAGTATGTATGTATGTTTTGGATTTTGTGTGATTCTGTAGAACTTCTAGTCGGAGGATTCTTGAGCAGGTATTTATATGTCCTTCTGGTAAGGGCGACTTGAAATCTACCAGGTACAAAGAGTTCCCCTGTTCCAGTTAATTATAGTAATTAGCGCAGATCATCCACAGATAGAGTAGGGACGATTCGAAGACTTTCTGTCTCGGTGCTGTGTCAATGAAACTGCTGTTGTGGAGATGGAAGCTTGCGAAGCAATGTAGTGGGTATCTCGGGGATAGACCCTGAGCCGCGGGTACTCCCCAAGAGCCATTCTCGAAGCAGAGACAAAAACACGGGGTGAATGTTCCACAGATTACTTGCTTCCTGATATTCCTGACCGCTCCTGATGCTCTGATCTTTGTTGGGGAAGCTTCTCGTGATCTCCACAGTTCCAGAAGATACACGCGTACAGTAGGTCCACCTACATGATAGTTAGTGTCGATCATTAGTAGTCTCTGTTGATCTTGGGAACCTCCCTTCTTTCAATGCTTCTAGAACAACATGTGCAAGTATAATTCTTTAATTCAATATAGAAGGATGATTATAGAGGCTGACTACTGTTAATAGCCTAGCGGCAGTTACCGTGTGACCTTTGTGGCGCAACGGCGTCAGTATAAAGGGAAGAGTTGCTTTTGATTGCGTTACACTTGGTATCCTCTACATGCTTGATTATCAGAAAAAGCCCAGTCGTTTACTGATTTCAGAAAGAACAAAGACCCGAGCTGTCTCCTGAAACTCACTGGAGAAGGGATTCGAAGTGGACCATTCCGACATTTACGCTGATCAACGGCCCAGTGACGCAAAGATCAGTGAAGATTGCCAGGAACCCCATAAATTAACGAGTCAAAAGAAGATGTCTTGTTCCACAGCCGGCTTAAATCCCGTGGAGATTTCTTCTCCATTTTCTCCACAACCCGTTTCCGGAACCCTTCTTTGAACGGGTCTGGTCTGTCGATCCTTGTAGTTAGTTACTTGCACTTGATTCAACTCCACAATTTTGTCAAGAAAAAGAGAAAGATGGGTTCTCCCTGGAAAGCAGGTGGAATTTCTGGTTATGCAGAAATAGAGAGTGGACTGTTATGATCCGCCGTCTGATATAGAGGCCAACAGAGTACACCTTCATGCTGCATTTTCCTACTTACATACAGCACAACCATGGATCTACATCTAGGTTGTGAGACAGTTAGGTACTAGCACAAGCTAGCACACAGCAGCCGCGCCGTGCCGCACTGTGGGGGAGCAGACTGGAAAAAGAGACAGCAGAAGGGCAGTGTGGAGTAGTTAGCCCCAGAAGCCGGGCCAGCCGATGGTAGTACTTTAGCGGGGAGTTGACTGAGTGGCAGTAAACCGGCAGCCGAAGGATATTCGATCGTCTTATGTCGGACTTCCTTACCACTCGACCAAAAGGAGAAATCTCCCTTTGGTCTCCCTGGATATCTGACATCTTACAACGATCTTGATTCGGGTAACTACGACTACTGGGTAAAGTGATTATTATTATTATCATCGGAACTCACGGAAGACATTTCTAGATTTCGGTAGGATATAATGCCAAAACTTCATTGATCGTGGTGATGGCTGAGTCATTTGATGGAATAGCCCCATATAACTAAATCGTCCTGCTCTCAGTAGGGTCACGAAAATATACAGCACGTTTGGGTTTCGCTGTATGGGGAATGTGATGCGTTGTCGTAAGCAGCGAACAAAAAAAAAAAAACATCAGGGCATATGAATTCTTGCGAGAAGATTCTCCAAAAAGTAAGCAAGGATAAATGATCGCTAAATGTAACTATACAGTCACCTTGAACTGCTGTCTTTGGTATACTCGCAAGAGAGATATCCCGCATCTCCAGGCGTATTCAACATGTTTACGAGATGATACTCGAGCTCAAAACGATGAGCTTGAGCAGAAATGTGCTTACCAACAAGTGGTCATTGAGAGACTCGAGGCAGAACACGCCCAGCTTCAACAGCGATGCAACAATCAGCGTGAAGAGAATGCACATCTCCTCCAACAACATAATGAACTGCAAACAATGCACGATCAGGTCCAGCAGGAACACGACCAGCTATTAGCATCTCACAGACGCCTTGAGGAGCAGCAGCTTGCGCTGACACAAGAACGAACATGATAACCTTCAAAACGACAGGGAGCACCTTACAATCAGATACTGGCGCGCAGTTGCTCTAGCGATATGCTACCGGAAAAAAGTCACATCACTACAAGGAAGATTGGATGCGTTGTGGACTGCATATACCGATTCTGAAGGGCATTCTCTCATGCTTCAGGATAACCTCGATACGTTCGTTAAGTACAGGCGCCAAGGCTGGGCCCGACGTTGCGTGAACGGCATAATGGTGAGTCCGAAGGCATCGAAAGTGCACGGTTCCAAACATTGTCCCTTGTGAGACGACACAGCCAGATGACACTGTAAGTCAGCAGTAGTTTCTTTCTTCATGGGATATGACTGACAGTCGTTTAGAAGAACGCGAGAAGGGACGGAAATAGAGATACCAAGAACTCGACGTGAGGGTCAAGCCCAACTGGTCGACAGCTTTGCTCTCATAGAGTTTCGATAAAGCTGGTGGAAGTCGGCGGGCTGGATTGCCCCTTGATTCCAAATTACTCATACTGAATCATAAATTATTGCATTACTTTCTCGACCTTTGCTGCATCACAAAGCGGAGTGAATCAACATAGACTATAGTATTTTGATTTACTTACTGCGAATCAACTACATAGTACTCTCCGTTGAATTGTTTGCGATGGATAGATAAACTCTTGGGTCCGACGTACGAACATCTGAACACCATACCTAAGGGAAAGATGAGCGGGGTAACCGACCATCTCCCCGCACCATTCAAAGACAAAGAGATCTTGTTACTTCTCGACTCGATCTCTCTGCCTCGTCCGATCTTGATCAAACCGTTAAAGGTCACAGCAGCCTTCCATACCATTTATGTCCTTAGTTATGCCTCAGAAGTCTTTTCGCAGGTGTACCCTGGAACTTCCACAAAATCTACCACAACTATTTTCGATCTCATCCTCCGTGTCGCTGGCGACCATGTTCCTCGGATCAAAACAGAAAACGAAGCTGCCGTACTTACATGGCTACGACGAAATACAAGTATACCTGTCCCGGACGTGATCGCATACGATGCTACGACGGCAAATCCTCTTCATGGGGAATTCATTATCCTTAACCGCTGCCCTGGCGTGCCCATCTCCGATATCTATGACTCGCTCACACCAGGACAACTGGACTCCATCTTGAAGCAGCTCATCGAAATACTCGAGAAGTTGCATTCCCATCCTTTTAACTCTATTGGAGGGCTCGCTCATGCGCCTGATGACCCAGAAGCCATAGTCCCAGGCCCCATTCTCGATGAATGGTTCTGGTTCGAACCGGACATCAAGGCTCATTTCCCACCGACCGAGACATATACCACCATCAACGTTACCGGTCCTTTTCCCTCTTACACTTCCTACATCGCTGCACTCGTGGAGAAGTATATACGCATCGCCAGAATTCACCCATCTCTCGAGTTCCTCAGACCACTCCTTCCACGCCTCTCTGCCTTCATTTCAAAACTACCCGCTCATGCCGCGATCCTTGACAACGTCCCCACCCGCCTGGCTCACAAAGATCTCCACTTCGCTAATATCTCTACGATCCTACGACGGAACGTATCACGGCTATCCCTGACTGGGAATTCTCCGGGAACGGTTCGCGGAGATGTGTGGGGAGGAAGGTGTAGACTATCTGGTGAAGGATGCGGAGTTCACGAGTGAACTGCAGGAGAAGATGTATGCTGTGGCCAACATGATGAGATGGTTTACCTCGTTTATCCCGAAGGGACGGTTTCTGGATCGAGTAGATGGGTGGATGGTGGATTTAGCGAAGGAGTTGGAGGCTTTTGGTGTCTAGATCCCCGACGGGTGCTCTCTTCGCACAATGGTAGAAGGATTGAACCTACTCGACATCTAGAGTCATCACATATAAAGTTTCCATTCTAAATGGAATCATGCAAATACAGAGTCAGATCAGGGGTGGGATCACGGATAATAATCCGAGGATCGTTTATCGTTCCGCACTGGAAGAGACGTGAACAATACTAATCTAACATCAGACACCGCAATTGTGTATTGAGTTTCGGTATCCACTATACTTCGTATAGGGATGCTACCAAGAGCCTCACTCTTTGAACAACCAAATCCTGCGCTTCCCTTTTCCACATGAAGGTCAGCTGGAAGCATTGCGCGCGCTGTCATTTCTGCCTAGATGTTAGGATGCTTGAGTTGTACTTCGGTTGCCGTTAGGGAGAGATCCCGTAGAAAGGTTGCAAAGCCAGGAGGGCAGGAATTTCCCAGTTCGGATGCCAACTCAGCAACTGGTAGCCTTATTCTATATTGCGAGATAGGTTCATGAAACGGACTCCACGGGGGTTTTCCGCCCTTGGTGAGCATGAGGACTTTTGACTTTCTGATTTAATGACATGCAGCTACCAACCGCACATCCTCTAGCCGTTCACTATATCGTTCCAGCAAGGCGCATCTCACTCAGATTCACTATGTGACCAGGGACAAGGGAATTAGAGTGTTGCATAGCCCAGATCGTGGCGCCTGATCAGATGTTTTCTTAAACTCACCTCAACATCTTGGTTGCCCACAAGCTCATTTGAGGCAACCGCATTGGATGGATGCGACAGTTCATCCTGATCCACATCAAAGTTTGCAAGGAAAGTGATATACGAGAATTCTCATTTTATCCAGAAGCGACACGGCTCGTTATATCCCGGATTGAGGCAGTGCAAAGGGTGTTGCACGCCTGATGTAGCAGATAGAGACTCCAGAACTGCCCACAGATAGTACGCTCTGCTGCACTGCATTCTGCAAGCAATCACTTTCACCTGTCAATGGCCATATCTTTCGATTGGACCAGATTGATTGCAACCACACTACTACCACAATACTTTGGGAGTCGGCATTGGTAGATACAACTCCAGTTTCCGGATCTACCCGCGCTTTGACCGGACACCAATACTTAGCTAAGTTAAACATCAGGGAAGCCGAGCACTATCTATGGATCCCTTCGAAGGGCCCCTGTCAGACACGAAGTCTGGCGGCTCTGCGGGAATTTGTTCCCTGCAAAAGTCATGTATTAGCAGACGCGGTGTCTTGGATACCGAGAGCTGGAGCCTCATGGTACCATAGAAATTACGGACTAAGTTGATAACCGTATCCTGTATTGCACTACTGCACGCATATGCAAATTCCAATGCGATCGAGAGAGTTCAGGGCCGATTAGCACTAGGGGGTAAAAAAATACAGGAAGGCCGTGATAAGGATTCCGTATTTGCCACCGTTCCACTCGATCCACAAGGATCTGGGGCGGAAGATTCAAGATGTAGCCATGATCTTGGAAGAAATTGACAGCAACAATGTCCTGACCAAGGAGAGCTCATATGCGGCAGTGGTTCATTCACATTCACGAGTAGCAGCCTGGGCAGTAGACATGATGTGTAGGGTGATACTGGAGCCTGTGTTGAGGGGTTTTTGGCCCTGTCCTTCTAACAATTGTTGTTAGAAAAACAGGGATGGCGTTTTTTTTTCTTTTTTTTCTCGATCAAGATCTCTCCTCCTTCCCAGCAGTTTAAGGCTCTGTGCTGCAGGATGCAGGAGGTGATTGGTCCTAATGTCCGATGTATTGGACAATTCAACCCAATTTCAAATGAAACTTGAGGGAATAAAGTCAGTTGCGCCTGGTTTTCTATGTGATGTGATTCAAAGAATGCTGACCATGTTGTTCTACTGCACCTTGCACTGCCACAGCCCACAATTCCAACCGGAGCTTTCATGACTCAGAGACCGGAGACGGCTCCTAGATATGCTTAAGTTATCTGGATTCACAATAATAACTAATGATAGGACAGGATGCTTACAGATGGAGCTCCGCGGAGAAGCCTACTCCGCTGATCTATGTTTATCTGCCTAGAGCATGTACTCCGTATGTGCTCTCTCCAAGGGGAAAAGCCCCTGTGGTGCTACTGAGACATCTTGGGCAGTATTGATGCAATACAATAGCTACCCAAACGACATAGCCGCTGCTTAGCATTATCAACCTACCGCCTGTTCGTCTGTTTTCTTCTCATGAACATACAGTTCAACTGGTCGCGAGCAGAGCAACGAATTGATCTGCTGCAACTAGCTTCACCCATGGATATTATTACCCCACTAGTTATCGTCTGAACTAGGATCCTCCCCATTGCGCACCATTCGAATGTTGCGCAGCTTGGCCGAACTCAAGCCCCGCTGGCTTCGCTTTTCCCTTGAATAAGACAGCCGATGGTGAGGTGACTGGCATGTACAGAACGTATTAAAAAATTTTAGAAGCAATGACAGTTAAACTGTGACCAGGAAATATAACATCTTGAATATGATATGATACCTAGACAAGAGGAGTCTTCAGACGCTCCCTATTTCCTGGCTTGCAGAAGAGTTGAGAAATCTACGCATATTCATGAAAAGTTTGTTTATCGCTGGTATCAGTCCCGAAAGGGACGGAACGTGTGCCGTTCATTTCTACCACGAATACACCATTGCTCCCTGACTTTTAGTGCCGTTTAGGGGGGCAGGGTCTGAGATCTCGATGATCGATCTCCCCAAGGACCAGGTATACGGGCCTGAGTCACATCTGCGGCCGCTAGAACGGATCATTGCTTGTATTGTTATCCTGACTCCAAAACTCCCCGGCACTCACACCTTCTGGTGACCCGCTAGTATTGTGACCGGAAAGTCTGAATCTCATTCGACTCGCTCGAGGAGAAAGGTGCATATGCAATCCGATGCCTGTTCTCGCTTGTTCCCAGAAAGGTCTGGTAGGTCTGGCACTGTCTAGTATGCCCAAGAGCGGTTGGCCTTCCTCGAGAAGGATGCGCTATAACCCTGCTCCGACCGGAAGAGGCGGTTTCTGCCCGAGAGTCAGCATGGATTCGGGCTTCGTTTTCTCTTGTCTGTAAGTGGGCAAGAGAATGCCAATTCTAGTTGCGGCAAATATTAGTTTCTCAGTTCCATCAAGTCAATTCCTTGCTTTCCAGCGGCCTCACTAAGCGTCATCTGCTTGAAGATTCGTCACCCCGCCTATTTCTTCGCCTCGATCTCACCCCGTAACCTTTAGCTGCAGACTTCCTTGGGTGTATCGTTTCGTTGCGGCTAACTAAGGAGGGTGCTCCCGTATTTTTACCCCCGCTAAACGGGTGTATAACCCCATAGCGGCCACAATCTTTGGTGGTGAACGAGATAAATTCGAGGAGAGCCCGTCAATGAGCTTCAGAGTATATCTGGATGTCTGTTTTGTCCAGCAAGTGTCCAGCAAGTCTGTACATGGTTGATTCTGTGGCCCAGGACCCCTTTAGCTGGTAGCTGCAAAGTCGATGTGGTTGCTCGGTATCATCTGCATCTCCTCTCCATCATTTCATGTTATCTGTTCCTTAAAGCAATGCCTCCACACAGACCGACGTTGCAGGGAGACTATCACCAGTTCTGCGGGTGTGATTATGATGGGGAGAGGACTGTCTCTTATCCTGGAATCGTCCTCGCATCTAATGACTCTTCCACAGTATCTTCCACAGTATCGACTCCACCATTCTGTTGTCTCGTATTATAGTTAACGTTTCTTCTAGTACTACGGTCCGTCAACCCACACTCATGCCCCTCCCTCGACGAGCCCTACAAGTGCAGGCGTTCAGGAGGCCTTCCCTGGCTCTATGGATAGACAGAACGTGCCGCCCGAACGCTCGCCTGAAGACTTCAGGGAGGTGGGGTCTTCCAACGGCGTCATTATCGAACCCACTGTCCTTCTCAGTCTACATCATTCATCTACTAGTATGTCCATGGTAACTAATGATATTTCCACTGTTACTAATGGTCAATGCATAGGCCAGTTGGAACAACAGCGAAAAACAGCAGCATTGACCTTGTGGCCCGCCGGAAGTGATGATGGTCCACAGTCGAGACTGAGACTTATCAATTCGTTGCTGTCTATGAGGCGTTGGGCAGATGAGCAGCTGGAAATCATACGTCAACAAGGTCGGGAACAACCAGGAAACGCTATATGGTCGTCCACGCTACGACAAACTCCACGTTGCCGTTACTCTTGTCTTAAATGTTCCCCAGGAACAGCTTATTCCTCCCCTAGTGCGATCGAGCGGCATCTTATTGAAAAACATACAAAGCATAAATTCTACGTGTGCAACTTCTGCCTACGAGTCATATTTAGACGCGACAAAGTGAAGGCGCATTATAGAAAGCATGTTCCCAGTGGTTCACTAACCCAACGCGAGATCTCGAGACTCAAGCGATTGACGAATGAACCAGCGCCCACGCAATGTATAATATGTCACAAACGTGTCAATGGATGGGACGACTTAACGAAATGCCTTATTCAGCACTGTCGCTGCTCCCAGGAACTTGGGAATAGCTCCGAAGATTCTGGACAGAACCAGGACCACGACGACGATGGTGGGGATTTTGGAGGATTTGGTAACGGGAATGGTAATGCTCCTGGCCCAGCTAGCGGTGGGGGTAGCGGAATGCTACCGGAGGGGGGTGTCAGCAACCAGTTCAGTATGCCTTCGTACCTTGGACAGGGCTCTGAGATCTATGGAAATAACTACTGCTCTTCGGCTGAAGACGCTGGGGGAGGTATCAGTCCGCTAGAGTCGAAGCCCGAAGCCTCCGAAGATACTGACCTACCTCCTACGGCAGAGTCTGCCATGGATGATGACGAGGGGAAGTTCGAGTCTCATTCAGATGCCATGAGCCCTAACGTGCTGCAACGTCTCATGGGAAGCAAGGACCAGGAACCGAAGAAGGCTCATCAGAACAAGCAGGATATTCAATCAAGAAAGTGCAGGCAATGTGGGCATATCGTCGGCTCTTGCTCGAACTGCCCTCAGAAAGTCGAGACGACAGTCGGCTGTCACAACTGCAATCAAGATAGACAGGTCTGGCGTCAGCTTTCTCACTCTTTGACAGCATATGGCGAGCACAAAGACACCGCGTATAATGGACTGTCCGACGGAACATCCAAGGGACTCTGTATCCGTGAAGCAGTGAAGACCATCGATCGCATCATGACCCCACTAGATCGTTATAATCATATCAGCAAAGCCCAGCAATATCTACATGAACCTAGTGGAAAGTTGATATGCTCACCAACTGAAATCGCCTTGATGACGAAACTTGCCTCCAGTCTCCAAGAATATCTCTTGCTAGACGATGACAGTCGCAAAAAATTCCGTGAAGATTTAGGATCGAGATCCCTTCGATATCCTATGATTTCAGCTCATTATGAAGATGCTGATCATCTTTTTTCATCAGTTTGTCATTCGTGGAACGTCGAAATTCCGCGACTAGACATACTGAGTGACTTGTTCTCTATCCGACGGATCCAAATTGAAAACCGCTGCGTTGATCTCACGTTTTTGGACTGGACAGAAAGCCTACTCTCCTTGGCCCGATCAAACCGTGCATTGGTCGATCGGATGGAGCCCGAAGAATTCATGAACCTAACCGGATGTGATGGAAGCCATACGCAGCTAATTCGTTCCGTTGAGTTCACCAACGATCAAACCACCTTTGAAGGGTCAGATTCCGGAAAGGTGCTCCCTAATCATCTACTGCCATCAGTGCGAAACTGCAGAAGTATGTCCCCCTCCGTTCTCTGCCCTATTCCCCTCTTCCACATATCTTTCTTTTGCAGATGATCTAATTGGAAGAGATAGGTCTACATATGTCGAATCATGATGTGATGATTCGCGCACATAAGATGTTAGAACACATCCGGCTATATCCGCCGAATACCGCCCTCTTGTCGATGGAACAACTGCATTGTTGCCATGAATCTCTGGACGCAATTAATGCTGAACTGGCTGGGAGCCATGTTACGGATCTAGATTCGGAAAGCGAGATGAATCCTCCGAAGGATCGTCATAAGAGACTATCGGCACTGCGGACAAGGCTACGGGTTATCTCTATGCTGCTTATGCTCCAAACAACTGTTACATCTATGCACCAGAGAGCAGCAGAAGATGATACCCTTGAGTGCAGTCTGGACCGCAAAAGCATGGATCGGTTCAGCCCCACCCTCAGATTGGGCAGCATCACCCCTTATACTGTGCTTCAGCTACTAGAGTCTCTCTTATGTCGGATGAGGTATGCGTGGACGCATATCCCGCATCTCGATGTTGTCTCTTTTGTGGTAGACCCAGATGAGGAACCAACTCATATCACAACCATACTCTCAGTTCTGATAATGAAGCTCTGCGATTTTGCCTCATGCCCAATGAGGATCGAGTCAACTGTTGCGAATGACAACGCAGACGTCTTCAATATGAGGACCACACAGACAGATATGGAAGCTGCTCTGGTCAGCCTTCTCAGAACGGTGTATTGATTTCGGGATATGCAACGAAGGTCGTTTTTCAGATTCCCATTGGACCCCCAAAACGTTCTAGGGGGAGCCTCTGTCTGCCTCTCGGACATTGGTTGGTGTTCAACGACTAATCTTTTACGTGGAGTTTGCTGTTTCTTCTTCTTCTTCTTCTTCTTCTTCTTCTTCTTCTTCTTCTTCTTCTTCTTCTTCTTCTTCTTCTTCTTCTTCTTCTTCTTCTTCTTCTTCTTCTTCTTTTTCTTTTTCTTTTTCTTTTTCTTCTTGGAGACACGCGGTGCATGAAATCATGAGATACGACACAGGCTATGTATAGACGGTTATCCTCGATATGTTTTAAATTGAGAATGGAGTCACAGCATAAATTCCTTAATCAACAATGAACAATTTAGACAGTACAATCATCGGATAGGACAGTATACCAGCGGCCTATCGGCATTGCAGCCAGATTTACGTCAGCTGCCCTTGTCGATGAGACACCAAATTGCGTTAACCTGCATCTACGACGTAATCGCATACCTCGGGAAAGCTTCAGAGACCAGATACTCGGCAACTGCCAGCCTAGTTCACGATGAGTTGTGCGATAAGGCCTAGAAAGCGCTCAGAAGTGGACCTTCGAAATTCCATATATAGTCATGAGCTGCGACAAGAATCAGGCCCTCGAAGTTTTCTACAGCATATATGCGCTGTACATTCAGTGTTGTGTTGCTACCCCCTGACTTGACATTCACGTCCTAGGTCATGAATAGACCCACATAAGCTCCTAGAGCTCCAGACAAAAGCTACCTTTCCGGATCTGTCGGCTGCAGATCCCGAATGCTGGACATTTTCTAGTGGGGTAGAAGCTTTTCTCTAAGTCATACGGGCCGATCCTGTGGTTTAAAGCACCGTGAAGTTGTGATTCTACACACCATGGGTATAATATACAAAGAAGTAAACAAGAAAAAACAGGAAAATAGACATCATGAAAACGTTAAACGTTTCATGAGGGTATCTTATGGCAGATGTTATCCATGTGAACTGTTAAACCCTACTTGACTTGTTTTTCATCGTCTTCTTACACAAGATACTTGGCAGAGATATGCGTTCCGGGCCGTTGGGCGTAGCAAGGGGAACCGCATGACCGCAAAATTATATGGAGCTTTTATATGAGGCTACGCTATTTTCAAACTAGAGCAGGGAAATCGAGGGGCAGTATAGCTCTAAACTTGACCTTTAACAGTCGATGGTAAAAACGAGGGGTCCCACTTGTGAGGGCCCGGGTTCCCAAGAGCTTAGATATTCGTGCATGATAACTGGGCTGTTGGCGAACAGTTTCTATATAGTAAGCCAAGTAACTAATACTAAAAGACAATCCAGGGATGGAAACCCTAGTGATCGACTTCAAGGAATGTAGGGTCTAAAGTTCTGGTTTATATCATTGCGGGTCCGGCGACACATCGAGGAATGAAGCATCTAGGGGTTCAATCATGTCGAACCAATCAAGCACTGCAAAAAGACTTCCATTTCCATGGAATTAGATGGATATACTACACCGTTGACAGAAGCTTGGTCAATGCACTTCGCCACCCACGGGGACGTGCAGCTTCGTTCGTCATAAGCGCGGAACTATAAACTTAGAGTATGGAACTCACATTTTATGATGGTGCTTCCTTAACGGGTACCATCATTATTGCCCACTTATGCGCAGAAGACCAGCGATGGAATGCTTAAGCTACGATGTCATAGGAGCTTTTCTTATCTATGAACACAACCGATGTAACTGCGATGAGTGGGACGGTCCACTTATGATGTTTCGCGTAGTTGTAGATCTTCTGGTGGTCATGTTGGCAGAATCTTGTTTGTCTTTCGATATCTGGCCCATCTATATATGTTCTCAGACGGCATCGTGAGGTAAGTGAAATCGAAACGCAACTGGCAAACCGAATCGGGGTCTGTTCATTGGCTTTCGCTTGTTGCGAGTGATTAGGGTATAGCTATTGGCAGGGGCTAGAGGGTGCGTGGAATAGTCTTAGGGTCGTGAAACGACATCTACGCTGTTGCCAATGGCTCTCAATATAGAATTGGAGATGGGAAAGCACTACCCCCTAGGTGAGCATTCATCTCAATTGCGAATCGAGACACAGATGTGTTTTCCTACAGCACGTTGATAGATTAATAATATTGACTCATAGGAGGATCTAAAGATGATGTTCGAATTCACGAGTTACGCGAAAAACCGTCATTGTCTTCTCTCGGCACACCTGGCCCATCTCGTCCTATATCCCCAGTGCAGAATGATCACAATGCAGACCTGGAGAAAGACTTCTCAAAGGTATTATACCAATTGAATCTTGAGCTAAGTCAGATGTGCTGACAAAAGCATGCAGGCTAAGAAAATATTTATTGAAACTACCGTCAACCTTGCCAATTTGACTGTCACTCTCGGTGGTTCTCTTCCTAGCGGAGCTGAAGACTCACTTGACAAAGCTTTCGGAGTGAGATCTCAATACCAAATAACTTTGCCTCTCTCTGTATTTTTGATTGGATATATATTTGGGCCTATCGTGTTCGCTCCTCTGTCCGAATCCTGGGGTCGACGACCTGTCTACCTCGTCTCTTTTGCTATATATACGGCCTTCACATTAGGCTGCGCCCTGGCACCGAATTGGCCTACCTTTTTATTCTTCCGTTTTATGCTTGGTTGCGGCGCTTCAGCACCGCAGACGGTCTCCAGTGGGCTATTCTCGGATATTTATCAAGATCTGGGGCCTCGAGGGCGAGCAGTGACGATGTTGGGACTTACGAGTAGTTTAGGTCCGCTGGTCGGGCCTATCATATCGGGATTCACATCAACACGGCATTGGCAATGGCAATTCTGGATATTGCTGATCCTTGAGGGTGTCAATTGGCCAATGTTGTTGATGATGCCTGGTAAGTGTTCGCATACTCATCATTCTTCCTCAAAATGTTTCGCTGATTGAATTTCTACAGAAACACTAGCTACGAAGCGCAAACATCGCAAAGCACACAACAAAGAAGAAGCCCGACTCTCAATCTCCAGTAGGAAATCCGAAAAATTCTCACTTCTTGTCCTCACTCGCCCTATTCGAATGCTTGCGGAACCGATCGTCTTTTTCGCCGGCATCTTCTTGCTATATCAATATGTCATTTTCTACCTCTACTTCGGAGCATATCCCATCGTCTTCCAGAATACATACGGCTTTTCTCCGGGCTTCTCCTCCTTAATGTTCATCCCAACGGGCATTGGTGCTGTGCTTGGAGTATTTGTCTTCCTTGCCTGGGATGCATACCACAAGCGCGCAGTCGAGCAGCGGAAACCATGGAGTCTCCGGGAAGAATATCGACGACTTCCACTAGCATGTCTAGGTGGACCACTCTTCGTGATCTCCCAGTTCTGGTTGGGATGGACGGCTCGTCCCGATATCCACTGGATCATCCCAGCGTTGTCCGGAATCCCACTCGGAATGGGCACTGATCTTAACGTGCTTGCACTTAATAACTACCTTGCCGACGCATATGACAGGTACAGTTCCTCCGTTTTAGCGTCGAGCGTCTTTCTTCGCAACATTGTTGCCTGTTTGCTCTTGACATTGTCAACTTATCCACTATATCAAAACCTGGGTACCGCGTGGGCTTGTACTCTTCTCGGGTTTCTGTGTGTGGCGCTGGTTCCAATTCCCTTCGCCTTCATCCGCTGGGGCCCGACGTTGCGCGTGCGCAGCCCGTTCTGCCAGCAGCTTGCGCAAAACCGAGAGGAAACCTCCGACCAGGAGCAATTAGTGGTGTGATACAAAGGCATGTACAGAATGGGATGTGGAGAGCAACATAATATCTGTTGCAACTCTGCTGGAATTTGGGGACGACTGTAGTATGCTGGTCGTGTTATGAAGAATGGCGTACTACTATGCGAATAATTTTCGCGTGTTACAGCACCATTGGATCTCTGGGCTGGGCAGGAGCGCGAATGAGGAGAGAATAATCGTCAACTGATATCCTACTGGACACAGTTACGGGACTACTGCATGACTTGTGCAGGAGATGTACGATACATCACAGTGCATAAATGGATACATGCCAAGGTTAGTAGGCTAATGAGCGATTTTGAGCAATACTGGGTAGAAATGGGCTTGCATGAGCATGTTAAAAGGGGCTGAGCACATTACGTTTGCCTCATATCAGCCTCGCCAACCTCTGGTATTTTTGGCCAGCTCAAATTACTTTGGCGCCAGGGAGCTATGTTGTACACATACAGTTGCCTCTGGGCCTCAAATTAATAAATTGATGAGACTCTCCAGAGACTTAAAGACCTGATTGGAGAATAGATTTAACAATTATTGATAGCCCTACGTACGGTGCTCTATGCAGCTGCACAGACCTTAATTGCAACATATGTAGGAGCCCTTTGATCTCCTAGCCCCTCAGCCCTTCTAGACGCAGTATGGAGTCTATAAGTGTTTTTTGGTGTCTTACTCTCGGGCCAGTCAACACCCATCAAACCAAACTCATCTATGCCTTTACACTAAGTACTGCGCCTGTCAAGTTGCAGTGCCAAGAACACGCTTTTTGATAGGTGGTGCTACGTTTGACCATGGTGGTTCAATGATGGCTAGCGCTAATGTCCAAGGATTCCAGCTGCACCAGCTTCTTTTCTGGCCTACGGATATTGTCGTCGGCGCAAACACGGGTAGCTGTGTCTCGGTTTGTCTGAATCATCCACGAAAGCTCTCCACTCATGCCTGCTTCGATATGTTTCAGCCTCGCCCGTAGCTGCGATTGTCCGAAATTGGGCTTCGATTGACTCGTCGTTCGTTCCCAGGCGACCAATCCTGTTCCTGCTCCATGGAATCTAGCCCCCTCAAGATAATACTGATACGTCTAAGTCAGGCAGCTGGACAACGAGGGCCCGCACAGACATCGCGAAACGTGACGGACAGATCGCCAACGTAGACTTAACAACGTCCGATCAGCTTAACCTGGAGACCAACCATTGCTTGAGCGGCGCATTTCTGGTTCTAATTTATTGGGCGATGCTAAGTTGTGCGTTCCACCCAACCACGGCACTCAGGTGCCCATTTTGCAACCCTAGTGCGGCGTATAGTATAGTGTCTATACAACATCCCTGTCAATTCGCCGAAGAGCTTGCTGGCGGTAGAACTAGCCTCCTGGTTGGGCGGAACAGTTAGTGGGATGAGTACGTATCCCTGCTTTAATCGATGCCTATCGCCTCTTCTGTGCTCAGAAGCAGCCATGACCCAGGCGGCTGGGGTTGGTTGGCCTTCGTGACATTACAAAGTTTACCAGCCTTCGACGCAATGTGCCGAGTAAAGGACAAATAGAATCTTGTTGCTACTTACTCAATGCCATACTGCTTGGGCACTGCCACTTTCCTCGAGCTATAAAGGACTGTTATCGTCTTGGCCAAAAGCTAACTTCAAGAATGTAAATTCCCTAATACGCTTTACCAATTCTCCATTGCAAACACAGCCCTTTTGCTGATCACCTTTACCTTACCCTTAGCAAAATCTCAGAGGGTTGCAACTAATTGGAATTAAAACCTAACTGGTACGTGAAGGATACTTAAACAACTTCTTGTCTGATAACTAATGATTACAAAATAATGTCGCTGATCACCGACGAAGTCCTCAAGGGTCTTTGGGAGAGAGCCCAAGCGCAACCTTCGGACGAATGGGCTTCCGCCAAATTATGGTCTTACTTATGGAACAAACACCTCTTTGCGGAGAAGGAATGGGTTATCTCCTCGGAGACTCCTCCGGAGGGACGTGGCCGTCGACGGGTGGATATAACGATAGAATACCTTGGCGGAGATAGTAAATTAGCGGTTCTCGCCTTCCATGAGGCAAAAGCATTGAACGCGGGGCCTCAAGATGTCCAAGATGCCGAGCACCAAGCATTCGATGCTTGTATGAGATATCTTGGAGCACACCCTGAGCTGCAATTTGTGTATGCTTTCACATCATTTGGCACAAAAGGTAGAGCATGGCGGTGCGCTCGAGAGGATATTTACCTTTTCCCCTTGTTCGGCTCAGACGACTTGGCTGAGCGTACTCAGTACGTTGAGCTACACTCCTCAGAGGCCCGGCTGATCAGACAAGCCGTCCAAATGATGAAGGCTGTACCGCCATCTCAATAGAGTTATGGAAGCTTATCGGCTGGCTTTCGCAGTTTAACGTATCTTGCGATACTGATTCTCAGAATGGAAAGTTATCTTTTGCGTTTCTACCTAGTCATCATATGTGATTATTCTGTCACCAAGCTGGCTAAACCACCAAACGATGATTCCATGCTCTGGTAGCTTTTGCCATCCACTTCTTTCCACCTTAAGCTCAGTGTCATACATGTCACTCCAGATGTCCTTAATGTAATCTCGCCCATCAACAACACCGTTCTCGATGTATATAGGCCTAACAGTCTCCTGGCTAAGATCGTGGTCCCATCGCACCTGTCCAATTGATTCAATATGTTCATCGCTGTAATATAGTAGAAGACCCAGACATGGATGGTGTGACTGTTCTTTATCCCTGCATACATGTACCTTCACAAGGCCTTTGAGTGACGCCTTTGTCATGTACCATGTACTGGATATTGAGCCTCGACCGGGAGGGACTGCTGGGGGTTCAAAGCGTGTATCCATAGGCGGAGGCTCCAACGGCCCGACATCATATTGGTCATTGCAGGTAACTCCAACTTCGGAAATGTACTTCATGGCTGGATCTAATCCATCATGAAAAATCCCTGAGATAGCACCGTCACCATCCCTGACCAAAGGGTGATACTCATATTGATCAATAATCCGCGCTGGAAATTGAGGTCCGAATGTGATGGTTCTCCCTAGTGAAGTTTGGAGCTTACTGGTGAGTCATAGACGAGGAACGAGGAAAGAGCAACTTACTACTAAGACAGGGTTGGAGGCTGGCCCACGGCAAAGCCTAAACTTCCGGATCCAAGCTGCTTTAATATATTCATGTCCATTAAATGGGAAGTAAATCCAGTGCTTATGGCTGTTGCTCATACGTTGATTCATCAAATCAACGAACTCTCTAAATGCTTTTGATATATTTGAGAAACCGTGGATCCCAACAATCTTAGCGTTGGCACAGCAGACAAGGACTCCTTGGATGTGGGAATCGATTTTCAAATAGTCCAAGCGAGATTTACATCGGGCTTGATAAAAATTCCATGGGTGGAATTTAGGCGGGAAAGGAGAGCTCCAGGCTCTATATGGAGATAGACTACTTGAGACGAGCTGAATTCCTCTCATGAAAAGGCCCTGTTTATGTCAGTTTCTGCTCCTCTACTGCTGTTGGGTAACTATACATCACAGCTCACATAGACCTTCAAATCAGTATCCCTCGCGTCCAGAATCTCATACCATGGCGACCCATCCGATTTGGGATTCGACTTATGATCAACGAATTGTATCCCACGTATGCCGATACAGTCGACTGACAGAATGATTTTGCTGATATTAATGGGGAGCTTGATGTGGCATTGTTCGGACATCCTTGTTGATTTGAGCGGTTTGCCGCTGAGCTGTGCCACATAAGAGGTTCCGCGGTATTTTATTCTGGACATCCACATTTCTGGTTTCAAACTCAGCAGCTTACTCTGGGTTCCACCGGTATCCCTCAAGAGTTCAATCAACTGACGTGTCTCGCCAAGTACAGTCAAGTACCAGCATGGAGCAATTAGTTCAGAGATCATAGTTATTATTTCAACCGGTAATTGTCCCAACAAGTCTTGTCTAAAACTGTCCCGGAGAATTTCTCTCGTGTACTTGCTGAAGAGCCCTTCCATAACTGACATAGCTTCCCTATGTTCCTTATATTGGCATTTATAAATGGGCCTGGTTGCATCAGCAAACCTTCTTAGATCTTCAGAAGTAGGCTTCTTGGAGGGCTCGTAGCTATTTTGTAGAACGTCATAGCACGCTGGATGAAACCAGATCATGGGGTATGGCGACTGGAAACAGCGTGCGCATGGACCTCTACAGTCAGGGACAGTAAGCAGTTTCTGGTTTAGGTCTGCCAACGGGTTAGACGGGCAAACGCTATGAGAAAAAGGAGAACGCACCAAGAATATGTGACCCAACAGTTGCAGCTTGTCTGCACAGCACGCATACAGACTGCCCAATGTGAATGTCTTGTTCGGAAATCATTTATGGTGAGTGTAACTAAACTGAAATTTGCATCTCATGTAGATAGATGTAGATAGATGTAGATAGATGATATGTGCTTCCAGAAGGTAGCTAGCGCTTATTATAATGATCGGGGTCGGGGTAGAACCGAAAACGGGGATAGAAAAAATGCCAAGCTTTTAGGCTGAAAAATCGCCGTAACCACGTTGAACTTTTCTCTAACCACGCCGAGCTGTCGGCCGGTTACAGCGAATCCCGGCTGTTGTATATTTTTTGCTCACCCTCTTTTTTCAAGAATTGCTGAGAACTTTTTACCTAGCGGTAAGTCCTAAGAGTATTTTCTTTGCGTTGAGTTTGACTTTGCGAGTACTGAACACGATCCTTATTTTGTGTAGGACAGAAATCTGGACGGTAAGGGACGCTAATAGTTTGTCACTAAATAAATATCAGTGAAACTAATCAGATGCGCAGGGAGTATTGCACTGGATGAACTGGTAGCCGCTTACAGCCAAGGATGAGAGTGCTCGTTTGAGAATACTAACTTGCCTAAAATTTCTAATTGAGTATCTAGAGTTTTTCATTTTCGCCTTCTTCGGAGAGGATTTCAAAGAAGGGTATAAACAGGGTTGGAAGATTGAGTGAATCATTCTATACATGGTACCTAACGAAACATCACGGACGAGAGTGATAGTCGAGATAGTTGCGAATCTGGAGTTGACTCGGTTGGTAAATGAATATGAAGGGAAGTAAAAAAAAAGAGCCTGAAGACAGATGATGAGTTATAGTCGCTACTGTTTAATACAATGAAATATCAAAGATCTGGTGTTGTGGATATGATTTCGTATTTGGAGCACTCATAAAGAAAATGTGATATCGTCTCAAATAGCGTTACTCCTCATATTTATGGGCATTTCCTTGCTTCAACCGAGGCGTTTCGTAAATGCCTCAATCCAATGGTCCATACTTCAATTTACATGTCCTGCCAAACCACTCGATGACACTCTTGTCTAGACAATCATCAAGAATATTGCGGTTCACATCAAGATTGCTTACCATAATTGAAATATCTGCCTTCATTAGACCTCGACATCTTGAGGATCCACTAGTTTCATCATCAATTACTGCTTCAACGAATCTTTTGACCAGTTCTTGCTCATGAAGATATAAGAAATTGCTGTATATATCGCGGCCGCTGACTTCCTGGGTCGCTAAGTCACAAGTATCTACATCATTAACGAGTACAAGATCAGTTGTCTGAGTGCTATGTATGAGACATGAAAGAGTGTCATATAATCAGGAAAAGCGATGTTTTAGCGACTTAGATTTGTAGAGCAAACTGACAGTTCAGTATATTATCTTAGTTAACTTTGACATTCACTAGCAACCCACCAATCATCACCTGTCCCCTACAACGTCAATAAGTCCACATCAACAGAGAGCAACCCCAATAGTTAAACTGTACAAGTAGATATGCAGCTTCACTACCCTTGTTCAGCTTCTAGATATGTACTGAGGAGTACATTGAGCCATCGAAATTTCGAGATAATCGACAGTGACTCCATTTTAACAACAAGCGTAGCTATTCTATCCTGATTAATTCCTTTTGATGTTTGTATATTGTTCTCCATTGATCGGGTAGTCATCATTGATAGCTTTTATATATAGTACAAGTCTCACTTCTTCGGTACAAAACACAAATGTCTCATTGGCCATTAGGTATTTCGCTTACTGGCGCTATTGCTTACTTATAGTATAGAGCACTCATCCCAATCACCAGCACTCACCCTAGGCCATTTACCACCGTTGTTTCAGCTTTTTCAAGGGCTAAAGGCCGTTCTACCTGCTGACCGCGCGTAATATGTGGCTTAAGTACGGCTGAGCGGACGGGAAGCCCTGTTTTCCACACCCTATGGTCGTATATGCTGATAACTTTCATTAATGTTCATATTCGTGGGGGAAAATTATCTGAATGTTATTACTTCCCACTCAGTTGACGTGTAGAATCGGCCGGAGCCCTCATGGGGTTTTGTGTGCATCCGGACCTCATTCCAGAACGATGGCCGCCTGGAAACATTTCCAGGAGCAATTCAACGCAACACTCGCAACATCATATTGGCTCAAGACTTCAAGACTGTAAATATGGGTGCTGCAGTGCTTCTGAGGCTGTTGGTCTTTTCGTGTGATCGACCACAAGCAAATGTTCAATGAAGTCCAATAACCCTGGAGATACCACTGGCCCCGATAGCCTTTCGAGCTCTTGGCGTAAAGAGCCTACCGTTATGAAAGAAGTCTCCACACCGGTGTCTGGATGATTAAATGTCGTTGATTCTAAGTATTCCGCAATAAGGAATTCTTCCTCATACTCGGGGTTCTTGATAGGGGGACCGAAAGATCCAATAAGGCGTTGAATCTTTGCAATGCACCATGCCTCAGTCAGGTTTTCGACTATCTTATCCTTCGCGCCGAAGATTGGTCTCTGAGCCAACCAATGTGCCAACTTCGTCATTAGTATAAATCTTTACTAAAATGAATTAGACTTACAGTGACACCAAAAGACCACACATCAGAGGCATGGAAGCATCCTAACCCTCGCCAAACCTCTGGTGCGCGAGTAGGGAGGCTCTGAAGACGGATCTTGTTGTAACCCTGTGACAACACTGGCCTAGTCAATAAAACCCATATACTGTGAAAAGAGCACTTACTGTTTCCTAAATCTCCTATCTTCACAATTGGAGAATCTCCCCTAATATTGGAGAGAAAGATATTGTTGGGGTTGATATCTTCTGACTTAGCATTTATATATAAGGGAGAATATATAATACACACCTGTATGAATTGCATCAAGCTGAGAAAGAAGGGCCAATGCAGAGAGCACTGCTCTACTTATAATCTTTGGAAGATGAGAGTCACTCCGGAAATCGAGGGAAGGAACTGTTCTCAGATCATGATCCATCCATTCAAAGACCAAGTATAAAGGATTGACAGCCAAGTCCGCCTTTTTTTACTTCTGCTTCTTCGCTGTCTGGGTTGATAACATCGCGCAGCTCCCGGATGTATTTGCAAGATGCAATAGCGGGTATTCTGTAGTTATTTCGCTCTCGTTTCAAGCAAATCCTCTCCGGGCCCAGTTCAGCAGTCTTTACGACAACACTTTTGTGAAATTAGTATATTTTCAATTTAGGGAGAAATGATAGATATACGTATCGGGCTTGGGACCTAGATCGGACAGCACTTGAGCCTTAAAGACCGTAGGGGCCTTTAAAACTTCCACGAGGCGATATGTTCTTTGATGCCCCTTGATGATCTGACCAATATTCAGTGCCATCGTGATAATTGTGAGATGAAGAGAGGCGAATTCACAGCACAAGAGATTCCTTGTCAGTAAATAGATAATTAGACAGATCTTCAGCTTATTATCGATGTCTGTTGGCCCAGGTCGCGTGCTTCACATGACGCGGTAACTTTGTTTAGAAGGGAGATCACAGCGGGCAGTCTCGGATTGGGAGTCGCCCTTGATGCGCGTTACTAGTATTATAGCGTGTTTTATGCGGGATAGGTTTGCCCACAGAGAAGACAAAGCGGTGGACTATTTTAGAATAAACCGCTTTGTGTCGCGTAAAGATTCTAAGCTTCAGCCTAATGGTTAACCCCCCTCAGTGGTGATCTAATTGACTTTTAGATTTTACTGCAGGAACGAATTCTACGTATTAGTAGGAATTTCATATTAGCTTGTGGACTGTAATTCCGAATAGGTTCTAAAAATTTAAATAACCATTTGTGGATAAAGTAATTGTATAGACCTTGATAAATAGGAGCATCTGCAAATAGTTAAGAAAGACCCAAGCTTTCGATATCCCCAACAGCAGCAGACGAAGGCATGGAATCTCTCACTGAACGAGGATACATCGCATCGAATAATTCCTTGCCATGTTTTTGAAACGCTTCGGTGAGCCCACCCATGTTTATCAGTTGTTTCTCCATCTCGCTCAAATGGAAGGACCATGTTCCCCCACCACAGGTAACGGTATTGCTGGCCAGATCGATCGAAATATCTCCCCCATGTCTAGCAGCAGTGAAGAATGTATCATCTTTGATGCAAATACCCAGTAAACCAATGTTGGGTTGGTTCCGTCCATAGATAAACGAGAAGGATTCTGCAATAACGCATTTCACACCTGCTCCCAAAAGCGCATTCACGGCGACATCACGCGACGAGCCGCAACCGAAGGCCCGACCAGCCACAATTATATTAAGCCCATCTTGAACGAGTTGGCGGAATTCGGGCATGAAGAACTCCATACAGTGGGAGCCAAGCTCTTCGTTCGTGGTGGATGTGGCTAGGAACTTGGATGGAATGATCTGATCGGTGTTAATGGCTATGGGATAAGAGAAGAAGATTGGTAACCCAAGCATACCGCGTCGGTATCTATAAAATCTCCAAGTCGAAGAATCCTTCCATTGATCTCGTCTACTGAGGATTTCTGAGGCTCCACTCTGTTTGCAGAATTGTCGATCGTCATTTCTAGATCAGACGAAGAAATATCGGTGCCATATGGCTCAGAATAATTCACTTTGGGTTGATTCACTAGGGGAGCACTGTCGAATGGCTGATACTCAAGATATCGTTTGAGAAGACTCCTGTCAATCACATTCAGCAGGTCTTGGGGATCGCAAATCTGCATTGCAAAAGATGAAGCCGCAACTGTAGCTGCAGACGCAAGGTTCCCGATGGAGCCTATACATTGTTAAGCTAGTTCATTGTCTTAACATAATCTTTGGGATTTTAGTTCTCATACCTGGACCCATGCGATTTTTAAAGTTTCGATTCTGCGATGAAAGCCACTTCTCTCCAGGAGCAGCCTGGTCGACGCCCTGGCCAACACACATGCTACAACCGGGAACTCCGATTTTAAAGCCTGCTTGTCTATAGATATCCAGCAAGCCCAATTTTTCCAGTTTGTGTCGGATTGGTTTGGACCCAGGTACGACTACTCGCCTCCCGCGGTTGACAGGTGTCCAGCCCTGCTGTAGACCAGCAGACAGCACCAGAGCACCGATAATCAAGTCCTCTTCGGCCGTTGTGCAGGCGCCAATGAAGCAACCATCCAAAACCATTCCGGCGACTTCGCCAACAGGCACAACATTATCAGGAGATGGGTATAGAGCAATCCAAGATTGCACTTTCGACAGGTCAATTTCAACCCTGTCAGCGTACGTTGCATCCTCGTCGGGTTGGAAGTAGATGGCAGAGCTCTTGTGCTTCTTGATACGGCGTCTTTCCAGGAATGCCACTGTTCGTTCGTCTGCGGCAAAAATTCCGGTTATTGCTCCAAATTCCTTTCCATTGCTTTATTTAGCACGACTAACTTTTTTCCGTTATCGAGGTATGGTGAAACTAACCGTGCACATATTCGCGATTGCGAAGCGGGCATCGCAGGAAAGTGATGCCAGTCCTGGACCCGAGAATTCAACGATCCGATCGGCTGCGATAGTATTCCGTTTGAATTCCTTTAGAATATACAAAATCGTATCTTTCCCCCCTATTCCAAATGGCGGCTCGTTGACTAGCCGTAAATGTACTGTCTCGGGGACTGTAAACCACGTTTGACCAGTCACTAAAGGTATGATCACGTCTGTTACACCCAACCCAATGGCTAAACAACTAACCGATCCGGCGGAACACGTATGGGAGTCGGCACCGATCACTAACATCCCGGGCTGGGCGCGCTCACGAGCGAATTCAGTGTGCATGATTGTATACTAGACGTTCAGGGAAACCGTTAGCCCTCGATACGCTCAGAGAAGCGCCCACTTACATTAAACCCCTGGAATTCAGTCATCTTGAAATCCCTTTCTGCTCTCTTACTTGCATCCATCAATGCCCGTACATGAGGGACATTATATAATGGTGGCTCCACGCGATGATCTCCAGCCAGCCAAAATCGGTCATTGCGAAATATTCCCGGTCTCCCTATGGTGTTGTAAACACCTTCCATTCCCTGTATATGAGAAAATTCGTCAGCTTGATTAAGAAAGCCGTTCAGCGGAATTGTACTTAGATACCTTCCACGACAACTCCGATGCAAGAATCCAATCAACATTAACCTGAATAATGTCACCTGCTTTAACGTACCCTCGATAGGAGACATCGTGCATGGCGAAGATCTTTTCAGCCATTGTCATCCCACGTCTGCCTGGAGGTCGAAACGACTGGACACCTGGGTTTGATCTCGCACGAGCCGCGGACTTCATCGCCTCTAGGTACGCTGAACAGAGAAACACAATCTCCTTCTCGTCGGTGGCAGACAGTTCATCACTGTCACGAAATCCATAACCACCAAAATCTGGTTCGGTAGTGCACCTTTGGATCACCTCAGAATACGCCCCGGCTAGATCGTTGAGGCTGTGTTCTCTTAAGAGTGTGACCACATATTGTAGGAACGCAATCAGATTTGTAGACTTTTGGCTATCCAATAGCCCGCCCACTGCCGTGAAGCTAACATCTGCTGTACTTTCAAGAAGATTCAGGCATTTTTGTTCTGTGAACGATAGTTTCCTGTCGTGCACAGTGAGTTGGATTTCATGTCGTGTATTTGCCATATTAAACAACAGTCGATAATCTTGAATGTGTGTCTTGATTTGATTTTTTTTTTTTTTCAACAAATTAGCCTACAGCCTTTATTAGTGCACTATGCTGCTAGATATATCATGTATGATTGTTCCGGTCCGCACACGGTAATATTTGCTGGACATGCGACTGCTCGGTCCGTAGACGGTAAGATAATCTGCTGTCAGCACTTCATCGGTCCGACCACGGCAAGAATCAGTGAGTATGTATTTGATAAACGTCCTTCGCCACTGTTGGAGTCTTTCCCTTACGGTATATTAATCAATCATCATTCTAAAAGCTGTTCAAGTCATTATTCAAGTCAGATACAATTTACAAGCTCATTTTTATACAGAAAAGAAAAAAATAAACCATGTTGAGCAGTGCCCAAAAGCTCCGTCAGCTGTTGGCTGATCCTGACAAAATCGTCGTCTGTCCTGGAGTCTACGACGGACTCTCAGCACGACTGGCTCTTCATGAAGGGTTCGACGCATTATACATGACTGGGGCGGGCACAAGTATGTCCCGAATCGGTATGGCAGATCTCGGCTTGGCTACCCTCAATGATATGAAAGAAAATGCAGAAATGATCGCCAACCTTAACCCATCTGTTCCTCTTATCGCTGATGCGGACACCGGCTACGGAAGCACAATCAATGTGGGAAGAACCGTGGCATTATATGCGCGTGCGGGAGTCGCGGCATTGCATTTGGAAGATCAGGTAGTGAATAAGCGCTGCGGTCATCTCATGGGGAAAGAACTCGTATCTAGAGAGGAGTACTTGTCCCGAATACGAGCTGCTGTGACAATGCGCCAGCAACTGCAGTCTGATATTGTCATTATTGCCCGGACTGATGCTCTACAATCTCTGGGATTTGAGGAGGCGCTGGCCCGACTGAAAGCGGCTGTCGAGATTGGTGCCGATGTAGCTTTCCTCGAAGCGATCCAGACCCGCGAGCAGGCTGTCCAAGTGTGCAAAGCATTCAAAGATACCAAGACGCATGTGATGTATGGGATGGTCCAGGGAACAAAAGCTCCTCATTTCACTGTACAAGAGGCGAAGGAAATTGGCTTCAAAATTATCGTGTACGCTGCACTTTGTTTAATACCAATGTGTCTGGGGATAAAGAAAGCTCTCCAGAAGCTGAAGGAAGAAGGCGATTTTGAAGTCTTCGGTGCGGACATCACACCACACCATATTTTTGATATTTGCGGGATGCAGGATCTGATGAACTTTGACAGCTTGGTAAAGAGGGACTGACAGAGTTAACAAAGTCCCCATCGGAGTGGAAGGAGATAATTCATAGCAATTCATTTCTTTTCTTCAAGGGAAAGGGAAAACTTGATTCCAGACTGCTTGAGCAGCAGCCTATGTCAGAACAAAATTCCTCTCATTAGATGGCTCGTTCGTAAACTTAAGTATCACTCTTCCCAAATGCCCAGGTTAAGATGTTCCGAGAAGTCCCACGTCGCAGCCTGCTCCCAAATCCCAGCGGAATCAAAAATGGAGGAATCAAACATCTCCATACTGTCCATTGGAATATCCTCTCGTGCAAGTTGAGATCGGGTTAGACTGGTAGGATTGTGATTATGGAGCTGTGAATTATCCGAAACGGACGTCTGATGAGATTCCCTGCTATAATTGCGCCACATGGATAAACAGTCGAATAACAGACTGCTACCCATGCGACTCCGTACACGGAAAGTAGGCTCACGACTTTGGAGGTCGATATCACTCTCTCCCCATCCCCACAGTTGATTTAGCACATCTGAGGCACGAGTTGGGATATCTTTTTCGTCACATTGGACGGACAACTGGCGCAGAGCAAGGGACGCAGCTCTGTACAGAACATGCCCAGCACTTTTATCTAACTCTGTAGATGATGATGAAGTATAGCTAGAGTGCACGACCCTAAATATCACCAGAGCAGCAAGGAATATCATGCGGAATGTGGATGGAGGTGTATATGGAAGTTCATCGCACGCCATTTCATGGGATATGGCTGTAGTGATCAATGAAACAGCTGTTGAATAAGCTCGGAGAATACCTTTCATTCTCCGTTCAGTTTCTGTCTCCTCTAGGAAGTAATTGCACTGAAGGATTAATCGTGCCGTTGTTAAGCGAAGAGTATTAAAGAAGGAAATTGTGTTTCCCAGATTTTGTTGAAGCAAATCGAAGCTTTCCTCCAACATATCCATCATCAAGTAGAACGAGCTCAGAGGTGGTATTCCGGAGGTGGATTCACCGTTTTCTAAAAGCGTGCGGATAGCTCCGTAACTGCATTGCTGGATCAAAGAGTTATGATATAATTCAGCCGGGATTTCGGATGCCATTTCCTCTCCACAAAACTGAGAAACCGTTTTGTCTGTAAGTGACAACAGGGGTTGCTGTCCCACATCAATTGTCAAGCTTTACTATATATCAGTAAGACTATCTTCGGAGAAGCATGCACACAGTGCCCTACCTTTGGCAGAGACTCGTGCAAGCCAACCAGGTCTTGATTCTTTCTAGCATGCCTGGATGGGTGAGAGACATGTTCTCTTTTGTATAATCCTGCTCATGGCCCGGCCTGTGTAATCCCAAATGTGTCGCATATGTCACGGCAATATTTGCAAATACAAGAGACTTATCCGTCCACAGACGAAATTTTGGTAATGGCCAACAAGAATTTATGACTAGCGCTTGTACTTGAGAAAGTGAGATTGGATCCGTCGCGATTGTCTTCCACAGGGCATTCTTCAAAATGGGAGTGAGCCTTGTGAGTAAATGTGGGTCTACACGAAACTGCCTTGAGGACACTGCAATAAGGGACCAGAATAGAAGATGAGATGTTTTGTAATACTCCTCGGCATTTCTCGACGGGTCTAGGAATGGTAAAAAGTGATGATACTTGTCGAAATATCTGATCTAAGACATTAGCATGTATGTTTGGCATTCACGAGATCAAAATGACTTACAACGCTACTAAAGTATCTGCCTGCGCAGAGCTCAATGTGACTGGTCCAATGGTATAGTTAATATGCCTGGAGGGTTCTTGGATTGATTCGTGGTGTGTCAGTATGTCTGTAGCTGACCCATCTCTCAATCCCGAGTCTGGAATCTCTGACGTTAGAGCCTCGGCGACTGTATTAGACAGATTGGATATCGGGGATGACAATATAGTCTCGTTTGGCTTCCCCACTAGGTCACGAAGGTCCTGAATGTGGCCCTCAAGCTGCTGGATGCGATCCACCTTGTTAACTCTGCGGAAAGTTGGATCCACGGTGCAACTGATCTTCAACCTCAAGCATCGGGTACATGGTGGGTTTCTCATTCCACATCTGATCTTAGCTTGCCTGCAAGGCGCGCAGGCGATCCGACTACGTCTGCTTTGTGGGGTGGTTGAGGAAGATTCCATTGGGAGGCTGGGCACAGCAGATAGCTTGTGAGTTGAAAATGAGTTGTACGGTCTAGAATAAAAATAGATAGCTGAACAAGCCACGAGATAAAGGCTAGATTATGTGCCTTAGCATTGATCTCCCCATGTTGTGCTGGAGAGTTGCGCTATCAGGTGACGCAAGCTGAAATACCCGAGAATTTATTGGCTGGTCTTGACGGCCATAACAATCCAACATTCACGGTAGACTTGAAGTCTCATCTCAAGCAGCCGATTGTTTCTGCCGTCTTCAACCCAAGGGAGAACATTGTACGCTTATAACCATGTCTATTAGCGAGGATGCACTAGTGTACTTACCCGGGAAGCAGATGGATAGTCGACTGAAGATAATTTCAAAGAGCGTCAATAAAAATTAAATATCCCATTATCCTTAGCCGAATTAATCAATTCTTATTCTAACATTGCACGGATCTGGGTATAATACTTTGTGTGGCTAGGTACTGTTATCACTTGCAACTGCCTTGCTGGTTAGAAGTATATCAGATCACTGGATGGGGTCTCAAAATACTCCTATTGATACTGTAACCCATCAGCACTTTTTTTTCAAATTTCAAACAGTAGGCACATAATATGGACTTCAAGTGAAGAATAGCTGATTTTTCCCAAAGTGATTATGAATGTACATTAGTAGTAGTTATGAAGAGACGTAAGTCGCATCTGAATATAAATCACGCTTTCCTGGCCTGATTGCGGTCAGAACAAAGCACATCCGATTTTTGCAGGCGGAAATTCTGCCACAGGGCAGATGGTGGTAGGGTCGAAGGGGGTCTGTCAATGGTGCGAAATGTACTGCGGCTAACTACACGCGTTCAGCAACGACCAGCTTGCGTAACGATTTACGGCCGTAAGGAGGAGAGTCGACCTCTGCGGGAGATGGACCCACTGCTATTTTAGGGCTGTTATCCACAACGGGGACGTTCGTCTGGTTTTCCGTTCTGGAGACGCCAGAAGTGAACAGTACGGTAGGGACAGAGGATGAGCAGTGCCGCGCAGATCAACATGTATGGCCAGTGCATGGGTCAGAGATGAGGTAACCGGTACGGATTCAGAGCGTCTAGTAAATACGATGAAGAGAGCAGCGAAGTTCGTGCCATTTTAACGAAACGGTCAATTGGGGGAGTAATCATTATGTTATATAGTTTGTATGTCAATATTCATTCACGCGATACATCGGTTTAGATATTATGTAAATTGCAAGTTGATATGTACACATCCAGACATGGCCTCAACCGCAGGCAGAGCATGCGCTGCATATATAGATCAAGATTGAAGTAGTCCGAAGATTAGATTGACGTGATACCCGAGGGGTTCTCTACTATCTCCATTCCTCACATGCCACCGTGACCCAAGTCGTGACAACGGTGACACTAACATCAGTCGGTTGCGCCGGAGAGATATCGCTGCTCATCGAAGTCACGGGCCCGTTACCAGAATAGCCTTCACAGGTCGTGCAAGGCGTCGGAGTCGGAGGATGATCGAGCGTTACGGGGCTTTCGTAGCCTGAATTCCAACCAATAGTCTTAGGCACGACTCCTGGCTTGGTATAGTGAGGGTGAACAGGGGAAGAGGAAGCAGTGGGTGTTGGTGTAGAGGAGGAGTTCTTTGGAAAACCGGTAGGGCTCACCGTGACGTAGACGGTTGACGCAGCACAGGTACTAGGCGTTGGAGTGCTGTCCACACAACTGGCTGAGTCGAGAGCGGACGCGACGGTGAACTTGCTGCTCTGCGCGTAGATTACGTAGACATTTGTGCCGTTGATTGCATTGATCTGATAACCCCAGCTGGCCTCAGTATCACAGGGGATCTGGACAGAATAGGAACCATCAGAGGTCGGGACATCCAGAGCCAGAGGAACATAGGAGGGCGGCCAGTTGACAAAGTTGACGAGATAGATACTGAAGTCGGAAGCGTCCGTATCAACAGAAGACCACTCGATTAGGGCCGTGGAGCCCGCATTCACGGTTGCATTTTCCGCAGGACTTAAGATTTCGATGGCAGAGGCCATGGTGGCACAAAGGCCAAGCAGGGACAGGAAAATGCGCATGGTGGCTTGCTGCTTGCACTGGATTTCCTTTTCCGGACACGGGGGAGTATATAAAACAGGATGTCGACCTCGAAAGTAAAAGAGAAGGTATTACAATCAAAACGAACGACTGTAACGAGCGGTAGCGACAGTAAATGAGTGGCAAGGCGAAGTAATAACCTTAACCTTGGGCAAGGAACAACGGGGGGTATCGCTGTACTTAAATATAATAGTACTAATAATAATTCCCCGCGATGAACTTCGGAAGAAGACCGTGCCACCTAGGGACCATGCTCTCTTGAAGCTAGCTCATCTTTCCCCGACCGGCCAAGGCTCGTGCCGAAACATATGTCTTGGTTCCTTGCCTTTTGGTAACAATAGGCTAACTCAAAAGGAGTCACCAAGACGCAAGGAACCCATCTAGCCATGGTACTCTTAGGTTAGGAGGTGATAGATTGACCCTGATCCAGCAAACGCTTTCTTTGTCGACAACGGGGCGAATCGGCGTCACGCGTGCCTAAGAAGCATCAACATGGCGCCGTTGCTAGTCCCAAATCCGGGCGCCAAGGAGGCCTAGAAGATATAAAAAGGGGACGGAAAGCATTAGCACTACTAAATCCGGCGCAGACGCCAGAGGCAGCAAAGTCAAAGTCGAGGTCCCTCCGCAGGTCCGCCTAGGGGGGACCGAAAGTCCTCCTCGAAGACGATAGATGAGAAAACGCTACACAGTTAGTCCTGGGTAGTTAATCTGCTGGAAAGTTTGTAGAGACTTTGTTTGGATCCGCACGGACGTTGGGACAGCATCTGATCATCTCCACCCATAGCAGACCTTCTCAATGACCTCTGCAGAGCTGCAACGCATCTTGATGTTTCATACCGAAAGGTGTTCTGGAAGAGGATATTGATCAGCAAGACACTCGGCAAGTTCCGTATGGCCTTATTTGAGCTTATTTGTCCTTGCAGACGTGAGGGAAATGATCATCTCTGGTGGGGAACGGCATGGTACTCGGATATCGCCGAAAAAATAAAAATAGAAAATAGACTTTAAACGTGAGGAAATTTGTCGCGACAGGAGTTCCTTTCTTTGATCTCATTCAGGAGACAACCAGGAAGATAAGAAAGACAAACCCTTTACATATAAAGGATTGATCATTGTTGCTAGCGACTTCGTTATCCATGGAATTCATCAGAACGCTGTTGCTGTGGCTCTCTTATTGTGTACTAGCCTATGATGGCGTGATGCTATATACTGCACGCATTATGACTTAGGGATCCTTTCTTCGTTGAGGAATTAGCAGATTATGTCAGGTCAGACTTATTTTAGACATTGATATACCTAGTATTGTTGTCTATTATCAAATTTGAGAGAGATTTTCATATAATTTATGTTTATTGTTTATCCACCAATACCTTGGTCCAACTTGAAATTCTTCGTCTTTATAGTCTTTTAGTCATCTAATATCTCCAAGGTATCACTGTTTTTATGTACGTTTCAGGATGATATATCTGACATCTCAAGACTTCTCATTCATCACAATTTCGAAGCAGCAATCTTCTCCCGCGCTTGCTCATTCTTCTTTCTCCACATCACTTTCCGTCTTTCGTGTCCGCTATCAAATCTCTCTACCCAAGCGTGGTCAAATGCTGGCAATCGTCTTCCCGGCTCTCCATCTTTCGGATCCCCTGCCAACTTCCGCAGAGTTTCGAAGTATTCCTCAAAGTGCGGGTTTATCACCGTGAAGGCGGGTCCGTCGCCCTTCTCGGCAATGCGATCCTGTTCCCACTTCTGCTGCTCGGAAAGAGGCGGTAGCTGCACTTTACCTGCGAGGACGCGCGCAGCCACCACTGCTTGCCATTCGAAGATTTTGAATGTTAGGCCGGCTCCGACCTGAATGGTGATGGGATTTGTTAGTTTCTTCATAGGAATTTTAATATTCAAGTTGACATGCAACATACCGCTCCGACGAAAGTCAGTGTTGGATCCTGTTGATGGAAGATATGGAGATAGAGATCCGGAATACGGTTATTCCGCGTCGGGATATCAGGTAAGAAGGGAAGATTCCATGTGAACCCTGTGCCGAACATGATGTAGTCCACATTGGAAACAGAGGTGCCGTCTTCGAAGAATACTGTCCGGTTGTCAGCAGAGACGTGTGAAATTTCGGGCTTGAGTTTGATGTTCGGATGCTTGAAGGCTTCGTCTCCGAAGTAGACGTTGTATTTCCCACGGACAACTGCGTAGATAGGAGCTTCCACAACATCGACCAGACTCACAGCCGTGTCTGCAGCTGAGACGGATGCACCGACGGTTATGACTCTCTAGGACTACATTAGATCGACCATACTCATGACAAGCAGGAAAGGAGATTTGCAATACCACCTTCCCTCTATACTTCTCTGGGTTCCTAAATCCCTTTGTATGCTCCACACTGCCTGGATTGGCTTCCGCGAATTCCTTCAATCCCTTAATGAACGGGATATAAGGCACGCTATAATGTCCCGAAGCGACCACCAGAGCATCAAACTCTTCTGTCCACCAATAATCATACTTTCCCGCTCTTCCATTTCGTCTCAACGTCACGATCCATTTATCGGACTTGGCATCCTTCACGGCCTTCTCGACCGTCGTGTTATATTCCACTAGATCCTGATACCCGTTGCGGTTAAGCAGATCTTCAATGAATTGTCTAATCACGGTATGGTGCCTGAATGGCGTATCCGGACCATGGAGATTAATTGAATTCTTCGTTCGGATCTCCGGTATATGTTCCTGGGAGTAGGACATCGCTGCCGCGTCGACGTTCGTTTCAAGTGTTGAGTACACGGCGGTATCCGTGAAACGATGTTTGGACGACCGCGGTGCATAGCCGGGTAGCTTTTCTGGGATCTCAATGGGTCCTCCCGCAGTGCGGTTGGATAATTGATCGAAATCCGAAAGTTGTGGTGGTTCTTCATCATCGTAGACCCTGATGGTTCAGTCAACGCTTGTTCTGTCTTTTTTATACTGTAATTGTGGAAAGGAAAGAAAAAAAAAATTAAACCTACCAACACCCACCAGCTTTCTCTCTTCTCTCAAAAACACGGATCATATCGAATGCCTTTTCCTGCGCAAGAGCATCGACCGCAATGGCCCCCGCGGGCCCCGCGCCAATGACCGCGACGCTCTTGACCTGCGGCATTGCGAAAATCTCGAAGCTTTCTGAGGAAAACCAGCGAAACAACCTTAGAGCTTTTGCACTCCCCGCTATATAAATTACTCTATGTTTATATCTGACCTTATCGTAAAGCGAACGAGATGAGATCCCGAGCCGCAAACCCCTGGCGTCTGCATGCAATTGTTGATAAAAGAAACGGCGCGAGCGCGAAATCACACCATCGCCTTCCCCGCCCTCGTCATCAGGAACGAGACATATAACCCAATTTGGTCTTCCTGTTCTCCGTGGACAGGGCAGATGGATTCAAAATCATTGGATGAGGTTCCGCTTTCTCGACGTGGAGGGGCGTTTCTGTGGTGCACATGTAAGTGGTACGAATGCGTAATGTGGCTAAAAAGCACGTTTTATGTCGACGGCTCCTGTAGGACCAACCAGGTACAGGGTACTTAGATTAGTAGTCTCTGGTGACAGGGTTAAAGAGGTTGTACAGCAGGACATTTAAACTCGTGCGCCGCCCATTGACCACAATGGTTTGCTTTGCTCCCTAGTGTTTCCTGGTCTACGGACCAGCTGTCGGCCAGGGACACCGGGGTACAGGCATGATGTTGATACTGGACTAATTCCCAGTATATAAGGGATGTATGCATCTGCATGCCAATATTAACAGTATGGACACAGACATAAGACATGACAAACGGTATATGCTAAGTCCAGTCTCTTCAACTCAAGTGAAGGAAACAGATCTCGGTAGAAATATGGAAACAGGAGGGAAGAAGATCCAGAAGCGCATTGGATTAGAAAATATTTTAGCATTTTTGACGGGCAGATTGATGCAAACCAGTCGTCCAGACATGAAAATACAGAATATCTGGTCAAGCTACAAGGTGCAGGAATGTTCCATGATCCGCAGAGCACGACGCGAAGGTAAAAAAACACAACTGAGAGCAAAGCAATTTTTTTAATACATGAGGACACGAGAAAGGAAAAAGAACACCTTTGATTCATCTAATACACCTGAGAATTCCGAAAACCCCGTTGAAGATAAAACGATTCCGATACCCGCGAGCCGATTTGGATAAATGATCTGGAGAAAGACAGAAAAGAGAAAAAGAGAAGTAATCGAAAACGACGCAGTCTAGAGTCCTCTTTTCGGATGTCTAGATAGGAAGTGTCGACTATGGATGAGAAGAGAAGGTGAAACCCAGATGGAGAATCATCTACTCTTGTCGGGTACGCTTGGCGCCATGTGGGTTCCAGGAGCCGTCTCCGACACCCTGATTTTGAGGGAAGAAACCTGGATTGAAAGGAGCATTAGGAGCCTGGAAACCACCTTGAAAGATCGAACGTTTGTTAGCCATCGGTCGACGGTGGGAACTCTCGTCGCCGGCAATAGACATACCTTGCATGCCCATGTTTCCACCCATGCCGCCCATCATAGGGTTCATACCACCGGCCATAGGATTCATTCCCATCCCAGCCATGGGTCCCATGTTAGGCATACCCATCATGTTAGGACCAGCCATACCGCCACCACGGCCTCGCATCCCTCCAGGTCCACCACGCATACCACCCATCATGCCTCCGCGGTTAAAGCCGCCGTAGTTCTGCATGCCACCACCCATCGGTGCTTGGAAGCCTCCGCCCATAGGGCCCTGGAAGCCACCCATGGGACCGGAGAAGTTCCGGTTGGCATTAAAGGCCATGTTGTTGTTCATGCCTCCTCGGTTAAACCCTCCACGGCCACCGCGGAAACCTCCACCCATGTTGTTCATGCCAAAATTCATGTTCTGGTTTGGAGAGTTGAACCCGGAGCCGGACCGCGCACGGTCATCCTTGCGCATGGGAGCGTCCTTCGGCAGTGTGCGGAAGGGGTTCGTGTGAGGGTTGGCATATGCAATAGTGTGCTTCCTTCCGGTTTGTCCAGCAGCGGCGAAATTCTCGATCCTATGCTTAACGGCGCTGGCAGCCTGGGGAGTGTGAAATTCGACGAAGGCTTGTCTGTTCAGTTACACGTGTTTAGCACACAAGTCCTGCTGTCACGGCATGAGTTTCTCCTTACCCTTTGCTCTTCCCGTTGACCTTGTGTTCGCTGAAAGTTACATCTTTGAGCTCCTCCTCGACACCGGCTTGATTGACCCAACCTCTGATGTCATCATCTGTTGTCCACCAGAAGAGATCCGAGATAACCAGGGCTGTGGTAGCGTCGTGATCCACGGGGCGTTCATCCGAACTCTCCTTGCGCTTCTGACCTTGCTGTGGGGTAGGCGTCTGCTGTGGAGGGTGCCCTATATCTTGACTTATTCCTTCCAGGTTTGTGCCGTGTCCATTACCGTTCGCCTGGTTGTCTCCGCTACTGTCCTTGGCGTCTCCAGCGCCTTCTTCGTGCTGAGCACCGTTCTGGTTGTTTGTGGGGGCATCGAGGATCAATTCTTGGTCATCGTGCTTGTAGTCTCCCTGGTCATTGGCATTATAGCCACCTCCATCACCATAGATATCAATGTCAAAGTTATCATCCTCAGCGGCCATCGTGGTTAGGTGCGGAGGACGTGATGCACAATGGGAATGATTGATTGCTTGATTGTGTTATACACAGGGATTCTTTTCTCTTTTTCTTTTTTTTTTTTGCTTCTCGATGATTCAAGGAGAGTACATGTCTGCCGGTACACGCCATCATTAGCACCAGAGAAATTGCGGTGACATCACACGGCTTCAGTTGGCATCCAGAGCAGGGGGGCTTAAAGATTCGGACGCTCTGAAAAACCATCCTTCAAGCCAAAACTGCAGGATAACTCGGGACAGGGAAGAGAGAAAAACAGGAAGAAAAGAAGAACAAAGACCAGAAAATACGTACAATCCGGACCGAAGGCCCCAAAAGGAACAGATTATACTTCGCCAATCCGCGAGGTAACTGCTTTCTGGAATGGAGATGCGACCTGACTGCCTTTGATGGCAAGTGCAGGGGTATTGGAAGTCTTGATGAGACGGAAGAGAGAAGATTTATTCCACAAAGATGCGGTGCCGCTCGAAAACTCCTACCCGAGGCAGGCAAGGGCGAGAGAGTTCAAACACAATCTGACAAGATTTTCGATGGCACAGTAAAGAAAAGAGCAACAGGTGTGTTAGCAATGAGTCTGATTTCCAGTCCTGTTTCCACCCCAAGCGTGCAAAAGTTCCGTTCTGTAACCGTATCCCCTGTCCTCGTTCTGTAACGCGACGCAGCGGATGAGACGGGGGAAGAAGGAAGATGAAGTGCAGATGATAAGAAATTGGGGGAAGAAGAGACTGAGAGATCTGCCGATGATACAATGGCCTTCCCTAGATAACACCTTTGCGGAGATGCAGATGTCGAAGGAGAGATGAGCTGGAGTCGCGAAGGCAAGCTTGTGGAGCAACCCCGGAACGGCGGCACCGTAACTCCGGCCGGAGCCCCATCTGGCCAGCTCGTCCTTTAATGTGCTCGGACAGCGCAACGCCAGATCTCCAGATCAACTCTCATTTCTCTTTCTGCTTATCGTGTCAGGACTTGTCTGCCCTTCCTGTTTTTTCTCTTCTATCTCTCCTTTAGACAAGCAGTCTTCTTCCTTTTCAACTTCTTAATTTCCTTACAATTATCCCACAGCAGCCATGTCCGACACAATCCAGGAGCTCGCCGATATCCCCAGGGACTTTGTCCGCGACGGCGCGCAGTTCATTCACAGATGCACCAAGCGTATGCAGACACCTCTCAACATATATTTCTACATCGATTCTAACATATAGTTGCAGCCGACAAGCGTGAATTCATCAAGATCAGCCAGGTACCATCGTCCCATTAAGGAGACATAATCGGGAGACAAAACAAACAACTAACAAAAGGACTCTCAATCAGGCTGTTGGCATGGGCTTTCTCATTATGGTTGGTATTCTTCAAGAGATTATCTCAATTGGGCCTCAGACTGACTGGGAAATAGGGCGCGATCGGCTACTTCATCAAGTTGAGTGAGTGTGACCCAGACCAAACAACCAGCATCACATGGGTCCCGGACACGGACTGACAGACATTATCAGTACACATCCCTATCAATAACATTCTCGTGGGCGCTGCATGATCGGATCCGAATGATATGACGATGAAAAGGAAAAGGAGAAGCTGCTGGGAGAACGATTGACCCATAGTATCAGGAGCGCTCCGCTGCTCTATGGGGGAGATATTTTTGTGCCTAGAAAGCTGGTCATGGATCTGAATCTGACTTTGCGACCGGGCTGGTTGTCTTGAGGGGTCTGTGACCGGGCGGATTCCCTAGACAATTCGGAGTGCACCTTGACTTGTATAGATACCTGTGTGTTTTATTTTGCCGTTTGTTGAACAGGATGAAAACATTACGTGAGCCATCCATCCGCTTATAACTATGCCCTGGATAATTGAATTATAATGTGAGCGGGTTTCTTTCCGAGTCTATTCATCTCAAGCTATTCCAGCTCCGTTGCATATGGTCGGATATTGCATGAATTTCGTTATGTGCAAGGTATCTCATATCCAAGGCCAACCCCCAAAACCGCTGAACCCCTAGAATGTACACTGCCTATGTAGAATTTCAATCTTCATGTGCCACCACGCTGATCTAGCCCCATGCCTCATCAAGGTCCTGCATGGGGTCCCACATCGATTCCGGTTCTCGATAAACTGGACGGCTCCTTACTCCCGGATTCCGGCTAGCTTCAGAGTAGCGATTGAAGGCGGGGATGGATTTGAGCCTACTATTATAACTCTTTCCGGGCGGTGGGTCACCTTCGTCCTCGGCAGCACCGTCGTTCCAGGAGTGCATGGTACAGGTGCCAGTGGACATACCCCAGCCGTTCCATGAGGTTGCTATTTATTAAGTTAGTGGGATATAGAAATGGTGATGTGGAACGGAAGCGAGACATACCTGCAAGCATAGGAGCGGTGGGATGCCAGCTTGCATCTCTCACGCAGGTCTTCCAGAGCATCTCGCTGTTATGGCCCCGTAGTTCGTACGCAGTAGCGTAGATGTCAGCATCTCGTGGACGCGAGTTGAGCGTTGCAAGACCAACGTCGATTGTTCCAGCCAAGGACGCGTCCAGGTTATAGACATAGACCTTGCCATCTTCACTACCGGTATATACATATCGGGAATTGGTGCTTCCGGGAGGCGAGAAATGACAGCGGATCAGGGTCTTGAGCACACGGTGTCCTCGGAACGTCACAACGGAGCAATCATGCGGATGCGGTTGATAGTAGTCCTCCGGATAAGCCATGAATCTGTAGTCGAAGCCTGTTGTATATGCCTCGGGATCGATCTCGTCGAATTTCGCTGTAGTCATCATCTTCCTTAGATCCCAAAGTTTCATCATTTGGTCCTTTCCGTTAGATAGGACGTAACGGCCATCACCTTTGCTGTCAACATAAGTTAGACCTTCTGTGTGGCCCATGAAAACCCCTGCCTCCCGCCCGTCGCCCATCGAACGTCGATCCCACACCCGCAGCGTGGTATCATCTGAACCGGAGTAGAGAATGTGCGGAGATGAAGCATCGCCAAAGCATACAGCGTTGACATCATTCTGGTGATTGCTCAACCTGAGCGTGGGTTCTCTTCTCTCAATGTCATAGACAATTACAGATCCACCGGAGGTTCCGGCCACTATTTCGCGTCCATCACCTGAGAATCGGATGGACCATATCTATACAAGTGTCAGCAGAGACAGTTGCGATGGAGAGGACATGCATACACCAAAATGTGGGTGCCCATGGAAGCCACCGGCTCTTCGTCGAGGATTGGAGAAGTCCAGTAGTATTGGGTCGGACTGGTCACCCGGATCCGTAGGCGCCAAACAAACTAGATGACGGATCGAACTGTATGCCAAGTACCTATTGTCTGGGCTCAAGCTCGCATCCGTAATCGTCCACTGGCCGAACGGATAGTCCACCGTCTTATAATACTTCCAGTCGAAGATATTGGATGTGTCATACATCCGGACTTTGAAGTCCTGTGAGCAGCAAAAGAAAAAGTTGCCGTCATCAGAAAACTGCCCTGAGTAGCACCGTGAGTCGAAGTGGATGATCTTGTCTGCGACGGTTCCCGGTATCATGTCCTACACTCCATGTAAGTGTCAAAGCATGTGTGTAGAAGACTGGTTAGCCAACCTGGAATATTGATTGAGTTGTTCGTCTCTGCGCGCGACTAGTGTCGAGGCCCAGCTCCCGCCACATCAGCTTCGTAGCCAACCTCTTCTTGCGTTTCTTCAGGTCATCGACGTAATCCGGGTTGTTTCCATAATGGCCAGACGCCATCAATTCTCTGCCAACCTCACTAGGCACTTTCGGATATATGTTTTCGGGAGCGTCCCGTCTCCGATGCGAGAAACCGTAATGCATGGCATATTCGTCGTCGTCATCGTCATCATCCAACCGATGTCCAAGCAAACCGTGACTCTGTAGAATTCGTCGCAAGCCACTCGCTCCCAGAATTTGCAGTATCTGCGCGGAAGTGACTATTGATCCTCAGTTCCATTGTCTGACAAACCAGTGTCTACCTCGGGAAGCTCTTCTACCTCTAGTTCCCCGCTGCGCACCCTCCTGGCTCTCTCCCTCATGTTCGTGCTCAGAATCATCCATGGTGAATTCGATCTGAATGTTGCTCAAGCCACCGTCATAGTCGTCGTCGTCGTCTATATACGCGTGCATTCACAGTCAGCTTTCTTCATTGAGCAGATCCAGGAAGTCAACGTACAAAATAGCCCTTGTCTGATAGCTTCGTCAGTTTCGTGGCTCTCTGCGTCATCAAAATATTCTATGTCTTCGGGCTCATAATCCATGTCCTCATCATCGTCGTCGTCGTTTTGATGCTCATGATCCAACCGTTCCCGATAGGCGGTATCGGAGTGTCGCGGAGATTGGGAAGCAGATTGCCGTCCGGAGGCTGCGGGGGAGCTCATGATGGTTAAGTAAGAAGCTTGAAACGGGGACTCCTGCGACAGTTGTCTGGCTTAGTCTCCAGGGTTGCGTCCCAGATAGTGAAGACGGACAAGCGTATTGGCCGACGGAATAATGGCGATTTATTTAGAGTAATCATCGTTCGGTCTTCTCTGCTGCTTATCGATATAGCTCGCCTTATGTCATCCCGTCTCTTCTACTATCCCCGCTTGTCTCCACCGCGAAGACTCGAGCATCAATTGATCTCGACAATTATTTATTTTCTCTTGGAGTAGAATAGAGGTGACAGTTAAATAACTGTCGCCAGTAGGGGTTGTGCTTCCAGAGGTGTCTTACTTTTCCTAATGAGGCCTGAGTCACAGCTCTGGCCATAGAGCTCTTCTTTTTCGCGGACCTCGACATAGGAATCATCGTAAACTCGAAACCGAGGGATCCTCAACGTGTCCTAACTTAGACAAGATGCAACTAGGAAGAAGATGATTGATTAAAACTGAAGAGCCATTTACCTTAGTCTCCAGAATCAGAGAATCATTGAGAAATTTCTTGATGGTATTGTTCATCTCTGTACTGACTCCTTTTTGTTCCTCGTAAACCTCCCATTGCTTTATATAGTTAACGTTAACTAATTATCGAGTTTTTATGAAACTTTCTAGTCACCTTTCAATATTGATTAGACCAATGGATTTTTAGCATCATCTCTGAGACATTTGTGTCTAGTCCCGCCAATAGCATACTGGCCCATCGCCTTCTTAAAGATCGACGTGGGTCCACGCCAGGCCTTGCGATACCAAATAGCGGCGGACTCCCATCTCCGTGATTCCCATTCTTGCTGCGACCACATCTTTTCTGAGCCGACACAACCTAGTTTACCTAACATCCCGGCTTACTTCCCGCCAAAAATGCTCTATGCATCAGGCGGTCAGGGTGAGATACGCTACATCTTCCTCCATGGCAATCATGGTGGGGCCCCTCTTCCGGAAACATTGATTGTCGAAGCGAGAGTCGTGGTTTTCGACTCGCAGGGTAGCGTGTAAGTTGTTGTAACTACTCCCTGCACGCACGATATCAGCTAAGCTATCAAGACTGTTCGGGACCACTTCCGAGAATTCACTACAACATTATCGGTTCACCAATGGATCATGCACCCACGTGGATGATCAGGAAGATGCCTTCATTCCTGCGAGGCAATTGACTGAAATACTTCTGAAGAACGTCTCGGTCCCCACTTTGATCCTGACTGAGATCCCCACGTATGTGCCAAGGACCGCCTTTAATGCCAGGGCAATAACTGATAAAACAAGCGCTCAATCCGATATATACTCCCCAGATCCATATCTTTACGTGTATGTGATTTTAATAATAGAATTGATCAAGTCATCCCCATTCCCTCGATCCCTCTCAAGATCGCTTCTTTACTGACAGTTCTCCAGGGCTATATCAGTCCTCGGAAGAAGCGATTTGCGCACAGCTTCTGTCGATGATATAAATTACCTAGAGACTATGATGCGTGTTTTTGTACCCTGGCTCGCCCGATCAATCTCTTTTAAAAGTGCCTCCTACCTCCCCGGTAATGTCCAAGATTTTTGCAAGGAGATTGCCGCCTGCATGGAAGCCGCCGACAGCATGCAGGAATTCAATAGGTTTCTTGAGCTGTATCGACAGCGATACATCCGCAAGCCGGTGGAATATAAGGGCCAAGTCCTGGAGACTTGTCTTCTATATATGCTCAAGATGCCGTTCGACTTAACCTCTTCGATTTTGTATGGGTTAATACGTTACTAATGTTTAACACACCACTAATACCCCATTCACATTAAACGGAATCCTGTATAGCGCCTGAAAGGAAGCTCGATCACTTCATAGAGTGATTGATAGCGTCTCATCTAAGAAAGCACTTTGGCTATTCTCGACTTGCTGGTCTACTTCGCTGGTTGGTTTATAACGAAAGAGGGCCTTACGATCTTAATGACATGCTATATATATTTTGAATTTCACAACAGCAGTGTCGACCTTCTACGTAGCGCATGGACTAACATAACAGTACTTCTTCACTTGGAATTGAGAATATCACGAATAGAGCTCTCGGAACAACAATTTCCCGACGGACCTCCGAGCACCCCCACGGCGGAATCCCAGAGAAACTTGGCCGGAGGGGCTTGTCCGCTTGGAGTTTATGGAACTTGCTCTGATGACCACCTAAATTGATACTTCTTTAAAGTATCTACTCGAACTACATTGGCACCTCAAATACCTTCCATATCATATCGGTTGTGACATATTGCGGCTCCCGAAAGGCGCGATCCATACAACTCGCGTGCCCCAGAAACCAAACAGCCCCGCTTTCCCCTGCGCAAGTCAGCTATATTACCTAGTCACCAAGTACCACGAATCGCAACGCACGAACCTCATAGGAAAAAGAAGCGCAGGGTATCACAGAGTCCAGCAGATAAAGGGTCACCATGCAGGCCATTCCAGAACCTCGTCAGCAGACCTTCGAGGAGATCTATGCTCCGCCGGAGAACTTCCTTGAGATCGAAGTGCGTACTACCCTCCTTCCATTGTTCTATCTCTTAATGATCCGTTCTACTTTATATCATGGCCCTTATCTAATCTCTCATTCAACTCTGCATAGGTCCGCAACCCCCAAACTCACGGCACTTCCCGCAACATGTACACCTCCTACGAGATCGTCTGCCGGACCAACATCCCTGCCTTCAAGCTGAAGCATTCCGTCGTCCGCCGTCGCTACTCTGACTTCGAGCATTTCCGGGACATTCTCGAGCGGGAAAGCGCGCGCGTTACCATCCCTCCACTTCCAGGAAAGGTATTCACAAATCGGTTCAGTGACGATGTGATCGAACACAGACGTGAGGGATTGCAGCGTTTCCTACAGATTGTTGTTGGGCATCCATTGCTGCAGACAGGGAGCAAGGTGTTGGCTAGCTTTGTGCAGGGTGGGTGTCTCCAGATTGAATCTTTACCTCTACGACGGGAGAAGGGATTGCATTGCTGACGCATACATGACAGACCCGAATTGGGACCGCAACGCATGGTGAGGAGTTACGTATATCTTGCACCGGCGTCTTCGAATAATGACTTATCCATTCCCTTCACCATTGACGAACCGAATATCCGAGCCTCCTGTTCTTGCACTCCAAAAGGCGTCCGCTACATTGGCTGCGCATCATGGATGGAGTCTATTACTTTTTTTTTACCTTCTGTTTTCTCAGATTCCACGTTTGCAGTTGTTTTATGAGCGAGTCGGCATCGATGATTCCTCGTCGTTAGTTTATTATGTTATGCTCCTTGTCGTCCGTTTATTGTATGTCTCTTCCTCAATTCTGTCTGGTGTGGGAATTTCACGTGAATGTTAGACATGAAGTACCTCCCAATGTAGTCAAACCAAATCCCCTGAATTGGCCGCTCACCCCGTTATAGGCGCGGTAGTTGCGTGTAGCATTCTCTAATCTGCGTCCTTTTCTTGTATGAGAACAAAAGTAAAGAGTGTGATTCCTTAAGAAAAGCCTATACCCGGCCTCGAAGAGCCGGAATAGTGACGATTGAGAGAAGAGTAACCGAAAAAAGGGTTTGGTGAGAAGTGAAATTTTCTATGGAAATCAGTGCCGACGTGTGCTGCGGGGTATAGGGCAACCAAACAGATAAGGTTAGTGTTCTGGCACACGAGGGGCCCGAAAGACTGAAAAGCAAAAGACGATGTGATCACCAGAGGAGTTTTTGGTTTTTTTCGTGTTTTTTGAAAGAGAAAAAAAAAAGAGCGCGACAGAAGCGAAGCAGCGCCTCGTCTGGGAAAGTTGAACTTCACGGGAGCTCATCCCAGACCAAGGGTGGCAGCGTGTTGTCTTCCCAGGGAGTCTCGCTGTTCGAGGCGCCCGATGTGTTCTCGTCCAGCGGGAACGGGAAAGCATTTGGATGGGGGACGTTCGTTGACGTCTCGGGGAGTCCCAGAGGCGGAGCTGGCGGTAGCAAGGCTGGATCTATAGGTCCCAACATGCTACTGTCAATAGCACTCGTTTTGCGACTTCTATCAGTGAAAGTGGAGCTTGCGGGATTAGATACTGGAGGCTGTCTAGGCACGGGTTGGAAATCTTTCCCCAGTGGACCGAGATTAGTAGACGGAGCAGCAATCCTGGCTTGGTTGTTGAATGTCTTTCCACTGACAGAGCCGCCCTCACGGTAAGCATTGGGAAACTTGGTCCTGAAACGGTCCCGCAGATCTGTGGCCTTCCGGTGACTTAGATTCAGGTGTTTATCTTGCTGAATCAAGGTCCATTGGAAGCCATGCACGGCATATCCCTTCAGCAAGGCCTCATCCTCTGCAGGGGTAAAGGGTCTGCGCGAGCGTCGTTTTGACTTGATTGTGAAGTAAGGCTCCGGGATTCCAAGAGATACAAGCGTCGATTTGGATTTGTTGGAAAGAGTAGGGGTTGCTTTGAAGGTCGGCGGATACTTGGTACGAAACTTGAATCCTGCTGCATCTACCTCGGGAGTCGAAGGACCGCCAGGAGACGTGGTTAGGTTGGCCGACGGCCCTCCAGAAGATGAACTTGGATCACCTCCAGCTTTAGATGGTCGTGGATCTGGAAGAAGGATCTTTCCAGCAGTACCATCCTTGCCTTGTGACTCAGCCTTGAGGAGAGCATTCGCGAGAGTAGTTTGTAACTGCTTTGTTGCTTCATTTGGATCGGCAGCACTGCTGGCATTTAGCTATCTGTAGTGAGGAATAAGCAGACACAAAAGGCTTACCCGTATGCCCATGGACAGCAGACACGGAACCTGTACGAAATTTAGTTGTTAAGACTCAAACATATCGAGTTTTGGGTATCTATACCTGTCTTTCAAATTGGCCGCAGACCTTTTGTTGAACTTCAACTCAGGCTGCGCCAATATGGTGGTCCAATTTCCAATGCCACACTTGACCACACCTCTTAGCAGGTCATTCGTTTCTTGTTCCGTCCATTTCCGCAGCTTCTTCCGCGAGCGACCTCTTGTCTTCGGTGACATGGGCTCATCACTATCTTCGGCAGGTTTCTCGGAACTCTCAGTACCTGCTTCTTTTCTTTCTTCGCTCCCATTGTCTCCACCCTCTGTGCGTTTCTCGGATGTCGAGTTCGTAGTCTCCTGTCTTGCTACCTCGTGAATGCTCACCCTACAATCAAGGATCTCCTCGAGTCTCCCCTCTCTTCTTCCCTCTTGTTGTTTGTGGCTATCGACATGGAGATGCAGATTTGCGGGGTCAGATTGGGGGCCGCGTTTCGTAGGCTTCGTCAGAATCTGTGATATGGATCCCGGCTCGATCGGAGGAAAGAGAGCAGCATTTGGTGGAGGCTCGTTCAGTCCATTCAGAATAGCGAATGGACCAAAAGGTGGCGGTTTCTTTTCATTTTGGGCATGCGGGATTGGCAGTTGGAGATGATCGACGAACATCTCCCCTTGGATATCGAGACGAGGGCGCTTGCGGGAACCATCTTCATCGAAGGCAGGAGGATACGGCAGTCTTTCCACTGTGCGAAGGTTGATAAAAGCAGGAAGAATAGTCTTTGGGGGAGGCTCCAGGCTAGAAATTGAATCAAAAGAAGGATCAATGAGTGTATTAGTGCGGGCAGCATTCAAAAACTCCTCCAGGGTCGGAAGTTTGGCCGGTGGATTGCCACTGGAATTCGTCTTGGATATATTGGGTTCGCGAATTCCGCCGGCATTGGGTTCAAGCGGAGATGGTACGCTTAGCGTACGAGAAGAGACTGGCTGTCGAAGGGGGGCGATACGAAGACTGGATAGCTGGGGCAGATCACGGATCTGGGGCAGGGCATCATCGAGAGGAGGAACAGGCGTGCCGCCGGAGTCCATGGTTGAGAGATCAAGAATCCATCATCTATGGGGGTCAGCATCTGGTCGACTATCAAGTAGCCAGTATTGACACCAGTTGGATCGACAAAATGTCAGTCCCGCTGTGCCATCCTTCAGCGGAAGTGGAAGAAGAGCCCGGGTTATCAATCCTGAGTCAAAAGATTCGAAGGAGTTAAATCCAATTACGGCCCGCCGGACGACCGCACAGTGCAATTCCCACGCGGGGTCTTCACGTCTACGGGTTGAAAAGCATCCGAAAGCTGTTTTTAAGCTGGAAATATATGTTATATCCTAGTATGATGGGGAATCTCAAGGTATCTAGACCTTCAACTTGGTGGAATTCCTGGTGCTAAATACTTGATGGACTGGACGTGATCTGGACCACAATTTGAAACGCGTTAAAACCTCTTAACTAAAATCCACAACCATCTAAGTATCTTCCAGCCTTACCCACCAAACAAATAAAGCCTTCATACTGTTATTGTTAAAATAGAGTTAACCCACACATCGAGGATCACATCTGTGATCCAGGATTCGCATGAAGCCTATCTAAATTCGGAAGCAACCCTTTCTCCCTTTACCATGTCAACCATCTTCCCAACATGGCCCCATGTACTCTTTGCAGTCATTGAGCCCATCTCACTGTAAGCCTTTCTAATATCCAGAGAATTGCTGAACCTGGGATCATCTCATCGATTGTCAGTCTCGCGGGTTATCTCTCCCCAATAGTGGATCTCCAAGGCTTTATCGCCGGTCAAACTCCGCATCTCGCGGCTCCCACGTCTATCCATCCCAGCAGCATCGCGCTCGCGTACCAACTGGGAAACTTATACGGCCTTCTGCTTCTGATTGGCATTGCTGTCATCTACGGCACCTCTGAGCCGAAGGTGTTGCGGAACTACCTAATCGCACTGGCCATTGCAGATCTTGGGCATATCTACGCGACGTATCTCGCGATGGGCTGGGACGCTTGTGTGGATGTTGCGAGCTGGAATGCTCTTACATGGGGAAATATTGGAGCGTCTGCCTTCCTCTTCGTTAATAGGGTAGCATATTTCTTGGGATTCTTTGGATATGCGAAGGCCCCAAAAAGTGCTGGGAAGAAGGCTTGAAGTGCATATTTCAGGGCGGAAAGGGGTGATACCATTGATTTGATGGACAACGTTACCCTGGTTGTATCTGATAGAAAACTGGGGCTAGAGGAGAGAGAGACATCTGTGACAGCTCATTTCCGTAGATGTGTTATCTGATAAGGAAATAGCCTGAACTTGTAAAGGTCCTGTTTTGACTGTCTGATGGTCAGTCGTCTTTAGCGTTGCCATCATGTTCACAATCAAGCCGCCATTTCTATTATCACTCATTACACGATAGGGGATCACCGGATGCTTTCACCCCGCGATTGAAGTCAACAGATAGAGCCCAGATTTGATTTAGAATGTCGCACCGGATGAAACAAATATGAAACGTAACTACTTAAAGGTGTGGCAATAATCATGGCTGCTGGTACAATCCTCATTTACTCCGTAGTGCTCGAGGCACATCAGCAGACGAGGCGGAATTCGAGGCTATCAGAAAGACGGCTCGCTAACTAGCAATAATGTGAGTTTTGATATCTCTGC
>JAPVCG010000071.1:297538-337741 GCA_029606305.1 Paecilomyces fulvus | reverse complement strand
AAAAAAAAAAAAAAAAAAAAAACTCAACTCTGACCAATCTCCTTCAATCGTGGAGTCGATACTTCGACTAGAACTGCACTTTCTAGATGCATCATCACGGATTTTCCTAATGGATGAGATCCACTGCAGCCCTGGTTCAGCCTTGCGGACCATTCTTTGTGCTTCGTCCCTGAGATCGAAGGAGCACTGGCTGAGTCAGAAGGTCGGGCCATTAACTAACTAGCCATATTTATGCTGAGTATAGGCTGGCTAGCTCCAGCGTAGAATCAGCTAGAATACAATTGAACAGTCCCCCACCTCTTTATCTATTATTACTATTGACTAAGATGAAACCAAAAAAAAAAAAAAAAAAAAAAAAAAAAAGTACGTTATTGCCAAGACCCCAAGGCAAGGGTATTCAATGTCACGAAGATCCCTTAGTTAGAAGCCAAGAAGCAGCGGGTAAGATGCTAATATTTAGTTAGTTAGTCGATGGCAACCAGAAGGAGTGCATCATACGACCGCGTCGTAAGCCATGTCCAGAAAAAGCATCAAGGGAAATTGAAACGCTTCATATCGTGCACCGCAGAAGGAAAGGCGATCCTGATGCCCTTGCCCTTGCCCTTGAAAATGAGGTCGGGCACGAAATGAGGCTTTCTAGCCCTGCAGATTCATGTCCATAAATAACTATCCTAACACCTGGCGAAAACCAAGGACACTTTGAATTACGTTTCGACTAACAGACCCGAGCGGCCCTTGATTTGCCTCCTTTTCCTTTGCGCCTAGTTGTATTTCTTCAAACCACGCCTGATCGACTGGAGCACAGGGCAAGAATGAGAAAATACTACGGAGCGCATACTCCTTCATCAGTAAACTGGGCCAACGTTCCGTTTGGAATCCTAAGCGGCCCGAGAGCGGCGCTCGCCTTGGAACCAAGGATGGATTTTCTTCTGGAGCAGGAAGGAAAACTTCTAGTTTCGCAGCCTCCAAATCATAAAGCATAATATGTGGAAACTAGCAAGATTAACGCAAAATATCCGAGTCAGTAGGAAAATGGGTCCGCTAAACCTGTTCCTATATGGGGCGTCTTTGGGCATCTAACATCTGGCCAAAACCTCATCTATAAGGGGGGTCCCATTCTGCCAGGGACAAACCTGAAGACTTTGAGACAACGGCCCGCTTTTCAAGGTAACTGATCGATCACCAACGATGATGACAATAAAAAAATCATGTTTTAAGGTTGCCGAGGCCCGAGGGGTCCGAGCCGTCGATGTTGATCCCCGCAGTTCTCTCTGTGTTCCGGAAAAATGGCTGGAAGCCCAAGTCTAATGGGTGATGATAGTTAAACAATGATGATGCCTAAAGACGAGGGTACTAGGTAAGAGGATGTCATGAAAAGTAGATGTCCCCTACTCTGTAATGCGTACCTGGGACACGAGTCCCCTCTCGCAGGGCTCACAAAGCGTCCTGAGAGAGAGAAAGGAGTAGAAACAAGATACGACATCTATGACGAAAGAGCGTCGTCAAGTTATTGATGATCCCAGGATGGTTGTGTCGTTGTCTCGATATGAGAGATCTGGGGGATGTGAGTTGTGGTCGGTCAAAATGGAAAGAAAGGGCAGCCGGAATTTCCTGCCCGCGGACTCTGGACTTTCTCCCACTCCAACAATACTGATCACCATACGTCGACAACACGCGCAGCGCAGGAGATCTGCAAGACCATCGACCTTATCGACGGTATTTTCTCGGGGTGTCCCTGTTCTTCTAATGAACCTCATGACCACTTGCGAATCGATGGGACTAGGCGTTTCGAGCGATCTGGGAATCAGGTACTGGCTCGTCAATGGCCCGGGAATTTTCTCTGTCTTTTAGCTCTTACCATTACTGGCCTTTTGAACGGTAGTCTAACGCCAGAAGAGCGGTGTTTCAGTCTACGGTTTACCCCGACGGCCTCCCCTAGCAGTTTCTCTGGTTCGGCTCCCCCGGGCCTCCCGTGGCGCACAATGGGTGTCCAGTGCCTATCAATCTGATCTAGAAGTCGAAAATGAAGAATGGGTATGGGTCCCAAGTACTCCGTACTATGTATCCACAAGGAGATGCCAAAGAGTCAATCGCCACTGGAGATGCTTGGCGAGTACGGTATGCATACACATGGGTTAAGCGTACCGTCACTTCCAGATCTAAAGAAGCACGTCGAAGAACAAGAGGCCGTATGGACATACAGGGATTCGGACCCTCACGGATAGTGCCCATCAAGGCCGTTGATGAGTCAAATACGGGATCGCTGGGAAATGAACCCCCTCCTGGCGAAGTGGAAGGGATAGCCGGTAACGGAATGAATGATCGTGACTGATCTTCCATGCCTTGTCGGCTCAAGAGAGGCCATCATAATGCCGACTTCGAGTACTAGCTATGTGGAGGCGAGGCGGCGTGGGATCTGAATATTCAGCTGTCCCTGCTCTTGCCGGCGCCCTTCTCCAGGGCCCCCGGGCCACGTTGCCTGCCTTATGGTTATGACCAACGCCCCCCGTAATTATACACCAAGCACGAAGCGATCCAAACGACTGGAGACAATGTTCTCCGCACCAAGAATGGTGCGACTGCAGGGCAGTCCTTGGATGAACCACGGACCGTATGAGCAAGGCGTTGACCGCCTCTCTGCATTCTCAATGTGATCCCACCTAAAAAGGTGCAACGATTGGAGCCTTTGGGGGCAACGAATTGACCCAGGACGCCATAGACTTGGGAGTGGACAGCTCCCTGCACCGATCAAAGCCGCCGCTGTTGATTCACTCTCCGATACTTAAGTGGGTACCCGAATGGCCTTGAAGCCCAGGGCTACCGCCGGCGCAGTGGGTAAAGATTGACAGCTGGGCAGCAACTAGTCTGTTCACTATCACGGCCCCCAAGTATGGTTAACCTGGCTCCTGGGAGCGAGGACCCAGAGGTTCGGGACTGGATCATCGCCCTTGCCATGCGCCACGCTCGCTGTGGCCTCCGCTGTACTCCGTGCTCTTACAAACGCCTAGTAGGTAAAAGCTATGAGGGGCCATAGCCCCTCGGAAGCCGTCCAGGGCGTGGCGACGTCGGAGACAAAAGCTTGCATGCTTGTTGCTCTCAGCGGTCAAATCTCCTGTCGAATGCCCATCCAGAATCCTGGATCTGTATGCTCTACTTCCATTTCCCAGCCCCTAGGCTTCGACTCTCCCAAGTTGCCTCGTCGCGGATCTCTGGGCCAGAAGGTATCTTTTGCCATATGGTGAAGGACGGGTAACATTCAACGCTGGGAGAACATTCCGCATGACCCCATGTTATCATTTCTGGCTATAGGCGATTCGTGGGCAATCTGACCGTCCATTTGCTGCGATGCTTACCCCGGCTGGCTACGCAAATGGTCCCTTCGATCCATCCTCTGCGTCCAGCCTGACTCCCTCCTTCTCTTCCGGTATCCATGGCGATTATCCTCTTCCACAAAGAGTGATCTTCTCGACTCAAATTCCCAGTGATACTACTCTCGATAAAAGTAGAACTGGGGTGATGTCGGAACAGCAATTCAGTTTCCCTTCTCTCTTTCAGCCTGTCTTGGAACGACCCAGATTCTTTCTACCTTACAGATGGTGGGAGGACGAAGCGACGACCGTTCTTTGGACATTTGACGTCCAGGATATTGGCCGTGTCATCCGATATGGGTTGTTCCAGGATCCCAACCTTCCTAGGAACGTCTTGCAAAGCCGTAACTCCAACACAGTTGATGACTTCCTGATGTCTCTTCTCGAGCCAGAAGAAATACCGTTCATTGCCAATCTTTCACACATGCAGAAGGTCGAAGAGATCCTACGTCGATTCAGGACAACCGCACCTACCCTGCTTCTCTGGAAATGGTTCCCTTCGCAGGCCATGTATGAAACCGATGCATCTTCAATCGCCAGTGATATCGACGCAGAGAGCCACTTGCTGTTCAAGACGATTTCATTCGAGGAGTGGGTGCGATATTCTTTAGGCTACCCTGCTCCTTCTATGGAATGGTTCCTTCTTCAGCATACGGCATTTTTCGTCCACCTCTCGAATCATCTCCATGCCTACCCGGAGGAGATTGAGAAGTACAAGGATGTCGAAAAGGTCGGTAATTTTCGAAATATCACCTTCCAAAGTTGCAGTCTTATTGATTATTTTTCAGCATCTTCGTACTCGCAGCCCCTTTGCCCACAGAGTGCTGTCCCGCTGTCTGCTTAGGTTTCACGGGGAAGACGAGCAGGATGGGTCGTTTGTAGATGGTCCAGGCTTTGAATTCATTGCCGGCCCTATCCAAGAGATTTTTAAAGACCATCCACCCAGTCTCACGTCAATCTTGAAGATGCTTTCGGTTTTGGCAATACGTTTCCGAAGGACTTATATTCACACTTCCAAGATGAACTGGAGTCAGAGATTCGATGTAACGGTTCCATTTCTAGAAGATGTGTTTGGCTCCATTTCTCCTGCCGATCTGGCGCGGACATTGACGACTTCGGATGAGCTGGACTTTGCACAGCTCTCAAGAGAGGATATCATCAATGGAGGTCCCATTCTCGAACGCCTCATCGCAAGATGGCATGCACTCGCCGCTGCCGTATGGGAATGCTGCATAGCATTACCTGACCTGTCAAGCTACATACACGAATGCGTTCAAGTAAGTCACTGGCCTTTTGAATGTGATTTCTGCTTTTCGAGAAGGCCCTGGGAGGGGAGCGTCAATTGAACAGCTTACCTTCAATCCCTCTCCTAACCCCCTATGATTCGTTATCCACCGTGTCTGACCGCTGGGAAATAGATTCTGGATATCATGCGAAATTATCACTCGTCTACTGCCATCATGAAAGGATTGCATGACTACAAGATATCTAGTCTACAAGACTCCGATGTGAATGTCGCCCTTGGCATGGTCCCTTTGGAACCTTCTCTCTCGCCGACTATTCTCTACCTGCAAGATGCCTCTGATAATTATGCTGCTTACAGGCAGCGGATGCAGGAGGCTCCCGGTATCCCTTTCCTATTGCCTCATATCAGAGAGTTCAAGCGGAGTGGAGAGCGTGGCTTAGATTGGTTATTTCAAGGACTGCAAGAGATGAACTGACCGACAGGTCCAAGTCATGACTACCTTGGGTCAATGAACGGTACGGACAGCTGCAGTCAACGCAAAACGTCCTGGCCTCTCGTCGTCACCTATTGAACTCCTAGCGATCTACATGATTCTCCATTCATATCTTCACTTATTTCCGTGGCGTGGCCTAGTTATGTTGCAATGCACCATGACTGAATTACGTCGAGTCTGGGGTGGCTCGGGGGGCTATTTGCATCTGTTATTCTTGAGAATTGGCGTCATCGGAGTTGTGCTTTGCATCTGTGGGTCTTTCTTTTACCCTCAGAACGCAGAAAGTTTCTTGTGCAGCTTTCTTCTGGCGTTGGGGGCCTAGCACTTTCTGTTGGCTAGTTTCACTTGTTTGAAGAACTGCTGTCTCTTCCTGCAAGCGTTTTATACCCCTCAGCATTACTGGGTGGAACAGTCTGTCCTTTTCTCATACTTCCGATGTAATCTCTGTCAAACTACAAGGGGCTTTTGCCTATATATCCTTCACGCGAACGTTTATCGAATTTATCCTCAAAAATTGAAGCATATCATTTTGCCTCCTCTTTCTCATAACTTGTATGATATGTAGTAACTAATCACTAGTCTTTCCGTATTAAATTCTACCCTTACCAAATAACTACGAATAACAACAATTGCTAAAAACACCTTTATTTCCATCTTCCCCTTTTCGGCCCCAGTTCCCACCAGACCGATAGTATATACTCGGTGGCAGGTGCTACTACTAGTAATCAAGAACTTGTGCATGGCGCCCGATTTGGAAACGTACCCCTGAATCTGGACCACGCACCTGCGCGCCGATGCTGGGCTTTACTTTCAACGCCCCAGTTTCTTATTTTATATTTATTCCTGGGTTAACACAGCCTCAGGGATCTACTCTAGTTTGGTCTGGACCGGCCTTGTCGTGTTGTTAAATTCACTGGTGACTTTGCGGTGGCTGGTTTGGAAGCCACGTGTATGCTATTATTTTGGATGTGTGCATGTTAGATATGTATGTCTTGCGTACAGTATATGCAATCAATTCTGGGATTGTCGCTTGATCTTGCTGCGACATGTATATTTTATGTCTATAGGTACATGTATATGTATACATATGTGTACATTGTACCGTACGTTGGAAGGGGGTGGTCAGAAGTATTTTGTATGGAGGGATGGGAATGTTTTCTTTGCATGTATGGAGAAAAAAACTGGACGACATGCTGAAAGTGGTGGCGCTATCGTGGTTTTTCACCACACGAGGAGATAGGGTCGGTTGCATGTGGAATAAGAAATTACAGTAACAGGTGCTCGTGGTGGGAATGCGGAGTTGTGGGGGTTCCTGCGCCGCATGATCGTCGGAGAATTGCACGCTGCGCGTTGGGGATTAGGATTCTCAATTGGGAGGAGTGGTTTGGAAGTTCGTACGAATATGTGCTGGGCAGGGTTTAACATCGAAGAATCAGAGAGGTATCATATCATGAACTATGGAGACAATTATCCCATCCCGGTTTTTTGCTTGCTATGTGCTATGTCTGGATTTCTACTCGAAAAGAAAAAATAGAGCGAATCCCTATGCTACGCGCCATTTTCCTTCGCGAATCCCAGGGTTGTTATTCCTCATGAACCGGCATCACACAGCTGCAAGTCAAGACAAGACGCCGTCTCTCATAAAAAATCTTTTTACATTTTTGGGTTGAGTGTTTACGCTGGTTTGGAACCTACCGGGCCAATTTACTGGCCAGCAAGAGCGTAAGCACGGCGGCGGTCACGCTCCTCAGCAATGGAGAGCTGTAAAGAAGTATGTTAGTCTGTTGTTCACGATTTGAATATTTCACGAGGTAGGAAAAAAGAACGTACCTTGACACCCTTGCCCTTGGGGAGAGAGATCCATGGCTTCTCACGTCCAATGACGAAGACGTTGGACTCACGGGTAGCGAAGGTGTTGTCAATGGCGTCCTTGATGTGGACGATGTTGAAACCACCATCGTGGCGCTCACGGTGGGTGATGACACCAACACGACCCATGTTACGACCACCAGTGACCATGACGACAACACCAGTGTCGAAGCGGACGAAGTCAGTGATCTTGCCGGTGGCAAGGTCGATCTTCACAGTGTCGTTGACCTTGATGGCAGGGTCAGGGTAGCGGATGCTGTGAAACCAACTGTTAGCACAAAAATGTTCATGTACAATGCGACCTTACTGTCTCCAGTAGGATAAGGAATCCTCGTCCTCCGCCGATCAACCAAAGCTTGGTCCAACGACTGAATGACGCGGAACTTCTGGAGAGCATAAACTCACGTTCTCGCATCGTGCGTAACCAAGAATGGGATCCCGCCCTTGCCGAGCTGAACGCGCTTGACACGGCCCAGCTTGTACTCAGCCTCCTCAGCCTGGATACGGTGGACGGTGAAACGGCCCTTGGTGTCGTAGACCAGGCGGAAGTGCTCGCCAGTCTTCTCGATGGAGATGACGTCCATGAAACCGGCAGGGTAGGTCGTGTCAGTGCGGACCTTTCCGTCGACCTTGATGAGACGCTGCATCATGATGGCGTTAACCTCGCGGCCGTTGAGAGCGTACTTCAAGCTGTAAAATCGCACAATATTAGTTTTCTTATCCTTCGCTTGGATACTGATTATTTGTAAGTTGGCTTGTCGTACCGGTTACGGATGAAGACGATCAGAGGAAGGCAGTCCCGGAGCTTGTGAGGACCAGGAGAGGCCTTGGGAGCATAGGCTCCGGACATCTTGTCCAGGAGCCAGTGCGAGGGAGCGCTCAAGCGCTTCTGGTGCTTCTTTCTGTATAGCAAGACTGGTTAGTTTGAAAAATCCAATCCATGATCTCGACGGTGTCGACGCAACGGCAGCAGTGCTTCTCGAAAGGTTGCAACTGCTGGACTGCATGGTGAAAGGAAAATGCGATTGAATGGATCGACTTACGGTCCACGGCCCATTTTGACTGCTCTGTCGACTCAAACCGTTAAAGTTGTCGAGGTGTCGCGAAATGAAGAATCCCGTGAAGTCGAGTGAGTTGAGATATCCACTCGCAAAATTCGCTTAGCGGCCGGCCTGTGTGTTAAAACCCTAACGCTAGTCTTAATCTGGTTTACCTATATTTTTACCGCCCTGGTGGGTTCAGCCCTCTTTTGCATTACATAATCAAAGACTGTCCAGAATTATTTTGAATTGAGAGCGCTATGTGTGAGATCTTCACTTTTAGGTCTAATTTAAAGATATCCCTTGATGACGGCTGCTTCAGCATTGAGGATAGATGAACCAGCAGCGCCAATAACAGTGTTGTGGGAAAGACAAGCGAAACGGATATCGAAGAAGCCACCGGCCTGTCCTTCACGGACGCGTCCAACGCTGACGGCGTATCCATTCGAGATGTTGCGATCGAGTCTTGGCTGTGGTCGATCGGGCTCGTCGAAGACCACAATGGCCTGCTCTGGTGCGGAGTGACATCCGAGCTTCTGAGCCTCGGACTTATATTCTCTCATAGCCTCCTTAACCTGCTCCGCCGTAGGCGCTGGGCGGTTCTTGAAGCGCAGGGAGACATATGCCATGTGACCATCTGTAACACCAACGCGGGTGCAGGTGGCACCGACCTTTAGGTCGGACTGCTCTTCGAAAGCTGTGGCCTCCGCGTTGAGAGTACCCAGGATCTTCTGAGCCTCGTTCTCGAGCTTGTCCTCTTCACCGCTGATGAAGGGGATGACATTGTCCATGATGTCCATGCTGGGAACACCGGGGTAGCCAGCGCCGGACACTGCTTGCTCCGTGAAGACTTCCACGTATTCCACGGGGCCGAACTTGGCCTGGAGAGCAGCAAACGGAATAACAATACCAATAACGGCGCAGTTTGAGTTGCAGACAAGGAAACCCTTCTTCATGCCAAGCTGCTTCCTCTGGTGGGGGATCAGGTCCAGGTGCTGCAGGTTGACAGTGGGCACCACGAGAGGAACAACGGGGTTCTTCCTGTGGTTCTTGGCGTTAGAGAAAACTGGGATATCTGCCTTGATGAACTCCATCTCTGCACATCATCAGTAAATAATGATTCAGGTAAGAAGGAGTGTTGGTTTGAACATACCAACATCGCCTGCGACGTCGCTGTCGAGCCCCGAGAAGACAATGTCGCAGTCCTTGAAGTTCTCCGCGGTACACTCCCGCACGACTAGCTCACCCAGTTCCTTGGACATGGGCATAGACTGCTTCCATCTGACAGCATCCTTGTATGCCTTTCCGGCAGACCGGCTAGATGCGCCAACTGCATGGAGCACGAGGTAGGGGTGCTGGGCGAGCAACAGGATAAACCGCTGGCCCACGGAGCCCGTGGCACCCAGAACACCTAATACATGTCAGTACAGATCGAGTAATCAATCGGAATCAAGTTTAGAACATACCGCACTTCTTCTTTGTGATGGGTGACGACATCTTTCCAATATAGCCTGTGACTGAAGAACTCCAAGTGTCAGCTTGTATATACCCTTGAATGATCAAAGGTCCATCAAAAGCATATGCAGAAAGCAAAAAAAATTCAGCGGGATAAAGAATATCATAGAATGTTCAAGTGCAAGAACAGCAAGGGCTTATTCCATGTTGCATTAGATCGATAAATCATGGCCCGTCCTCCGACTTGGCTTCCGAATGACTCAAAAAAATCCAAGTCCCAAAGAGACAGTCATACATGCGATATGCTAGACATCAATGGAAAAAATGATGTGATAAAGGTAGAATTATCGTCCAGAACGGCGAAACAGAATCCGAGAAAGCATTACACTTACCTTCTTCACTTGCTTGACTTGAGATGTGAAAATGCAATGCTGTGGCGAGACTGCGATATCGCTCTCCTGATATTCTTTTTGGCGGGGGAGACCCCGCAGCCAATGACTGGTGTCTGTCGCTTAGTCATACACATTCAATTTAAGGAACCAGAGAAAGGGAAAGAAATATACTTTGTTCGCCCCAGGAGGGTAGATTGGGCATACGAATAATTGAAATGAAAGAGCATGAAGAATATTATATGTAAGCCAGGCGACTGGCACCTTGTTCAGTCTTATACCTAAGACCGTTGCAGTCGGTATTTCCTACGACTTAATACCGCGTTTGGCCCCAACCAATCTGGCAGATTCGACTTCAGAAGTGTCTAATATTTGCACTTCGCGTGTGAAATCAAAAATCTTTCCAGGATTCATGATCCAATGAGGGTCCAGGGCCAGCTTGACACTGCGCATGACGTCGATTGTGTCCACACCAAGCTCCTTCACGAGTGACCCTTTCTTGCCTATGCCAACACCGTGCTCTCCCTGGGATCGGAGTCAGAATAGTACTTATATCGGGTATGTGCGACTGAAAGTATCCTAAAACTTACCGTGCAAGAGCCTTCCATTTGAAGAGCGCGGTCAACCATGTCGTGTACACATTTCTCCACACGTTTTTTCTCCACAGGGTCGTGGGGGTTATACATGATACTTTCATGGAAGTTACCGTCGCCTATGTGACCGAGAATACTGGCGAATATACCAAGGTCATCCATTTCCTTCTTGGATACCTCTGCACGTAGGTGTCAGTAAATCCTCTAAAAAAAGGAGGAGGAAAAGGCACGTACCGATAATATCAGGTAGTCGCGAGATGGGCACCGCTACATCTGTGGACCAAACTTCGGATCCCTCTTTCCGCAGAGCCAACATACTCCAAAGAGATTGCTTCCGGGCTGACCATAGGTCATGAGCTTCCTGGTCATCCTTTGCAAACTCAAACGACTGGGCCTTGTTCTGCTTCGCGATCGCTCTCACAAGTTTGATGCTGTCAACCACTCCTGCAGTGGTACCGGAGAATTTGAAGAAGAGAGTTGGTGATTTTTTCCACACACGGCCTGTACCTCCTGCGCGGTTGATGACGTCCATTTGCACGTCGTCCATTATTTCCATGGACTGGACCAGGATTCCCTTTCTGATTACCTGCATCGCAGTGGAAGCAGCATCTCGGATGCTCGGGAACGTGACGACGCCTACTCGAGTCTGCTCCGGGATAACGGCTAGCTTCAGGGTAATCTCCGTCACTATCCCAAGAGTGCCCTCAGACCCGACGAACAGTCCCATCAAGTTGTATCCAGCAGACGTCTTACGCGGACGTCTCCGTGTCTTGATAACGCGACCGTCGGCGAGGACGACAGTCAAATTAATAACCCAGTCTTTCATCGTACCGTAGCGGACCGCGTTTGTCCCGCTGCAGTTTGTCCCAACCATACCCCCAATCTTTGCGGAAGGACCGGGATCAACGGGGAAAAAGAGACCAGTGTGCTTGAGTTTCTCGTTCAACTGCATCCACTGTATGGAAGGCTGGACGACGACATCCATATCATCTTCATGCAGCTCGAGGATCCGATCCATGAAGGCAAAGTCGATTGTCATACCTCCATAAGGAGCTGAGAAGTTGGCTTCGAGACTCGAGCCTCCAGAGTATGGTACCATGGGCATGCGATACTTGGAACAGACTTTGGCAATTTCTGAGACATCTTCTGTCGATTTGGGATAGGCAATGGCAACCGGTAACCGGTCCGCATTGACAGTAGACCATTCTGAATATCCATGTTCCAGCAGATCATCCTCGTCCGTGCTGATAGCATTGTCACCTAGCTTGGCGCGGAGCTCTGCAATGGCCTGCGAGAATGAGCCGAAGTAGGATAGCGGCACTCAAAGGTGCTGAGAGGATCATTCCATACCTTTTCCATGTCCTGTAAAGAGCCATATTGAGGTTGTTGAGTACTTTTCCCAGTTGCGGACCTGGTAACAGAGACCGCATATTTGTAGGCGACACCGCTGGCCAGTGCAGAAACTAGGAGGGCACGTCCCGTAGTCCAGAAACTGGATTGGGAGGCCGTTCGACCAGAATTGGATCCCAGTGTACTTTTTATATCAGCTCTTGCACTGTTCCATCTTCGTCCCAAAAGAGAGCGATGAGTGAGCTGGGGACAAAGCTGTGGGTGAAGACAGCGGGGAAGCTTTACGAGAGAAACTCGGAAAAGAGTCGGCTGCATTGTTGCACAGATTAAAGAAGACGAAACTGTAAAACTGTACAATGATCCTGGAGGGCCATTGAACCTCAGCAGTCAGGAAAAGAGGAGAAAATGCCGGTTGCACACCAGGGCAGCGTTCCCAGGAACGCGTGAATGACCGTCATTCCATGAAAATCCTCAGCCTAAACCAGTTAAGCCTCAAAGTCGGAAGAGATATGAGGCCATCTAGCTCTGTAATTGCGTAGCATTTATTATCCTAATTCGATCTCAAGCCCCCATCCCAGGACAAATCCCCCCCGAGCCTGGGGGTTAAATGCGGGGAAGATCGAAGCCGAGCGATGTCCTCTCGGCGCAACGCCGAACCTGTGTTGTTGCTGATTGCCATTCACTCATTGGTCGCTTCAGACTTGCGAAAAAGATATTCATGGACTGAGAATCCATGTTGGGATAAAATAATCCTGTGTCTATACATGAATAAAATCAAATATGTAGACTCTGTAGAGGTTCAACATACCCGTTGATGGGGCAACCGGCGGAGTGCAAGAACTTCTGCCTCCCGCATCTGGGACTTCATTGAGATGATGAACCTTGAAACGCTGGCCATACGGCTATGATTATTGTCGATAGGACTACAGAGAAAATATGGCGGACAGACTATCACTCATTACTCGCGAAATCGAACGCGTTGTGACAGCGCCATATATTCCGGTTCTACAGGTTTGTTTATGCCTTTCATGCACGGAAAAGGTAATCATTGACCTAGGAGTAGGACCTCCAAGAACTTGTGCTGGATAGTCCCCAGAATGTGCTGAAAGCGTGGGCAGAATGCAAACCCTGCCAGGTTGCTCTCTTAGCCCAAAAGCTTCTGGAAGCCGTTCCTTGCTCATCCGCATCATTACCGCTGATCTGCGCTTTTGGTGAGGAGGTTCCTCTATTACCGATTTCTCATATCCTCTAACAATGCATAGCATCAATCCGGAAATTCTGTGCGGCTTTAGTAGAAAAGCAACCGGCTCTGCTAGATCAGCTTCTGCAGAAGGCGATCGACAATAGAGATTCCCAAGTTAGTCCATGAACAGTCGTCCTCAAAGACATATCAGCTTTCCAAGCATCATCTACTATCAATTATTTCGGTACTGACTCCTGTAGTCATTTCAAACATGCATTGCGATGCTGTCCCATCCGCTACCCGTCGGAGTTATGCTCCCTGCACGTGTATCGACCTTCGTCGAGAGGCTGATCCAGAACATGGTGGATAAGCCATCCGCTGAGACAATACATCCATTATATCAGATCATTGGTGGTATACACGGAAGCTCCAGTCTCCTTACAGCGTTTTCTGAGGAGACCATGGCCAGTTTCCAGACGGAGTGTACCAAGATCTTGCGCAACCTAGATGACCACATGGGGAACTTGCTATGCCTAGCAACCTTTGCCCGCATCTCTGCAGCCCAAACATGGAATAGCTCTCTAGATCGAGGAAATGATAACTTTCCCAGTTGGCTTCAGAACCTTAGACAGTTCTTCGGACCGAAACGAGCTTCTAAGACGCTGGACCTTGTGGTTCTACGCGTAATTCTCGCGTGCTCTGCGAATTTCAATATGTCTGCTAGGGAGGCCGTAGAAAGCATTCGGCTGGCAATGGAGATCTGTGATGCCGTCGATCCAGACCAGAGGGTATTATGGATTGAGGGGAACAATGCTAAGATCGCGAAATTGCGTGAGAAAGTTGGAAGGCAGGGTATCGACCAAAATTTGCAAGTCATGGTAAGCACACCGTACTATCTCAGGCCTGGAAGTTCACTCACTGGATTAGGGACTTGCATTTCTAGTGTCATTCCTGTCTACTGGCAATCTACCAGAAGATCTCCGGACCACTTGTAAACAAGCACTATTGTCTGATGAAGGCAGGCGCTCCTTGCAGGAACTCCCTGAGGATGTTTTTAGAACTTTCGTTGCACAAGCTATAGTAAGTTGCCCAATTCTCAACGAAAACTGTATAATACTGACATATTCAGACTTATCTAGACGAGGCTGCAATATCTAATCTGCTCGAATACGCATTGTCTCTTATTAAAGATGACAAGGCTGTGAGAAATGATGCTTTGGATTCAATCCAGATTCTGATACGTATATTTTCCGCTGTTCGACAGTCAAACTTGGGCCATCTTTCCTCTGGTGTGAACCGATTCCTATGCAAAACTGGAACTGAGTGCTTCAGCACTTGCATGAAAAGCTTCCCCATATCATGCCAAATATGCTGCGAAGGAACCGATATATGTGGCGCTGCATTCATCTCTATGCAAAATGCATTGTTCGCTGATCTCGTGTTTCTCTGCTCTACTGTCTCGGGGTGTATGGACAATCGTGCTTCCAGCCAGCTCACCTTCTTTCCGATATTAGCTTCATTCTTCTCCAAGGCTACAAGCAACATGTCTGAAAACTGCAATTGTTTGTTTTCAAACTCCAACCAGCCCACTTCGGCGAACATGGCACTCTTAAACACAACACCTCCAGTCCAATTCGAGGCTGGTGCAAGCAAGGACTGGAGATCCAAAATGGCAGAGACTATCATGCAGAACGCCTACAGTTCCAGTACATTGGTCATTCGCGAAGTTGAAGAAATCTGCCGCGACCTGGAATACCGCTGTCACAATGTTGAGGCCCCATTGAGAGACATGACTGAAGAGCGGGACCAGCTAGTATTGGAAGTTGAAGGGCTAAAACGACACAAGAGAGAATTAGATATCCAAGTTGACCAATCATCCCACGCCATTTCTACACTCCAAGAAGACATAACACGTCTACAAAAGAAGGCTCAAAATGCATCTATTCGCGCTCAAGATTTGGAGACTCAACTTGCTGCCGCACGGAAGGAACTTGAGGAAGAAAAACAAGATTCACAGGATAGCATTCTCTCCGAGAGAGAAAAAGCCAGGTCTAAAGAACTAGATCTCATGGCCACTCTCACTGAAAGAGAGGATCAACTTGAAGAGTTGCAGAATGAGCTCCACCAGAGGAACTCGGAGAATGAAAAGCTCCGGGAGACCATCGATACCATCTCTAAAAAGAATATGTCTGCTTCGGAGACTGCAGCCTCACTTAGGCGGGAAGTTGAAAAACTCCAACAGTCTCTGGAAGATAAGATAAGCGACAATAAACGAATGGATGGCGAAATCAAGGCACTATCGTCTGACAGAGAAATAATACGTTGCGAGAGAGATGGCTTACAAAACAAGGTAAATAACTTTCATGACATTTTCTTTATGATTCTAATGCATTTGAAATTGCAGCTGGAGAGTGAGGTGTCGGAATTGAATAAATTACGCATCGCCTTGCGGGAAGAAGAAGAATCGAACCAATCCAAAGTTGCGATGCTCGAACAGCAACACCAGTCGGAAATATCTAGATTAACCGAACAAGTGAGTTTTACTATTTGTTTATAAACTACCTTCGACTCATCAATTAGGCACTGCAGGAGACCTCCCGACTTACAGAAGAAAATAATGTACTGCGAATGACGATACAAGCTGTCGAAACCAAAGCGTCTGTTGAACGCAAGGAGAGCAACAGAAAGATCCAGAAATTACAACAGAAAGCAAGTTTTCCAATTGTACCCCAGACTCCATGTATATCTGTATGCTGACCCTCTCACAGCTTGAATCTCTTCGAAATGAGCGTGCTGCAAAGGCTCGCGAATCCTCTGAAGCTCAGGAATATATAAATCGTCTTATGAGCGTAATGGGCTTCAAAGATGATCGAAGGGAGACTGCAAAGACCCCTAGCAAAGGGGAACGGTCAAAACCCACTTCGAAAACGTCCGGCTTCAGAGAACCACACGACCTAACTGGAGACGATGCCCAACTAGGGGTGTCCTTTGAGTCCACGGCTTCTAGCAGCTGCTCTCCAACGCCAAAGCGACCCAGAAGCTCCCGCAGGTCGCGGGCTTTGTCTCATACTTCCTTTGACGACGGTTGCAACGACCAACAAAGCAAAAAGACCAGAGAAAGATATCGGCAACCCCTTGGCGAGTGTGATAGAAATAGTCCGGCAAAGTCTTCACAGCGCACTTCTAAAGGGGCTCAAGATAAAGAAGGATCGACGCAGCTAGAGAGCCAAATCGGTACGCAGCTGGCCAAACAGCAGCTGGAAAACCTCAGTCTGGAGTTTTCGGAAGAAGATATCTTTACAAGTACTGCAACTCGACTGCAGTATTGAGTTGTTATATATTTCTATGCATGACACTTTCTTGTCTTTTTTGAATGAGAAATTGGATCTTCCGAAGACCTTCATTGAAACTCTCAGACAAACTGTAGGATTCCAATGTATTATGCCAAGAGAAATAACGGATAAATCACTGCATAGCAAACGATATCTGTAAGCTGCCGCAGTTGTATTCATTGCGTACTCCTGCACTATGCGATCATCAGCTTCTTCATCTTATCTGGTGAATGATGTGCGATTACAACCCCTCATTTATGCGAGGTAGATTCATTCATCAAAATACTTATAAATCTTACGTTTCTTATACTTCGATCCATATATACATCAATCTTGTGTACGTGCAATAGGAAAATATAGAGCCAACAATGCCCAGCAAAGGATCGACGAGGTGAGCGCAGGAGAAACAGCAGTGGTTCCAGAACCAGCAGTCCTACCTTGCGCAACGAGACTGCGCCGTTTTGATCTTAATACGCGGATGAAGGCAAATCGAAGAACCGCGACGAATGGATCCTCAACGCGGACATGCTGATCATCGAATAACGGTAGACGTTCACTAAGATGCTCGAAGCCTATTCACAGACACTATCTTCTCGAGGCATGAAAGCTTGAACTCTTATCCTATGGCTAGCTAAGCTATTTGACATCTGGCAGTGTGCGGTACACTATGCGCCTCACAAAGCAAGATAAGGAAAAGCTAGCTGTCTTCGACCGAGCAGCTTTTGTGGCTCTTCCGAAATCCGTCCGCCTTGAGAGGAAAGCCGTGATGAACGACCTCCACGCTCATATCACAAAGGTTGCCCACAAAGGCCTGACGCATCTATTGCCTGCCGGCGATAGTTTCTATGCCGTGGTTTTTGACACCACGAAGCATAGAGATGCAGCTATAAGCGACCTCAAGCGTATGACATTCAAGGTGGACGGAAACGCGGTTACCCAAGAGAGAGAGGGAAATGTCGAGCTCGTGGCCTCGACTTTAGGTGAATCCCAGAAGCGAAAGGAACAATCTCTCACAGTGTTACGCTTTGGGGACGAGGCGTCGGGCAAGGTCACTGCCTGGAGCTCCTGCCTAGGCTCCAAGAGTAATTGACAAGGTCCGTGTAATTTCCTATCGCGACAGAGGATACACAATCTCAGGAAGTACGAGAATGCCACAACCAACGAAGAACTGCTGGTCGCCATGGATGTTTATGAAGCACGTATACAAGAAACCTGGTCGTTGACGTCGTATAAGAACTCAAAAGAAGCTATATTTCAGATCGAGAGAATCGGAACTTTGGCCTCTATGCGACGATCCTCAAGGAGAGCCAAAGCCGAAGGAAGCAGAACAGAATATATCTCCTTGGAAATACATCCAGCGCATTTATCAGCAAAATCAAATCCAACGGTTATATTTATACCTACATCTTCCCGACTTCTTGGACCAGTTCCTTATTCTTCTTCAGAAAAGTGTCTTATATATAATCGAATTTTTCAATTTCTTTACTATGACAAGATAGCAGCATGGTAATAGTTTCCCACAAGGGATTAATGATATATATAGAAGCTCTTCGATCGCAGTTTTGATTCTTTGTTTTTCCTTTTGTGTAGTAAGTAACATTGTTATTTTTACATTGTTACTTATTATTATCACTCGCTTCTCTATTCTTTTAACTACACTTCATTTATATATCTTTTACCCCGTTCTTATTGTTTTTCTTAAAGAAGAAGGCTTGTACAGCAGCTTACACAATGACCAGATCGGCGGACCCGACTATCAATTGACGAGAACAACCGGCCACGGAAGAAACTCCAGATCGTCAGCGAAGGAGGATCCCTAATCTCCGAGAATATCAAGCTTTCGCGTGCGGATTGGATGGAACAGCCACTATCATCAGGGAATCTCTAAGTTCAAGCTTAGAAAGCACAAACATGTGTGAAGTGAATGCGACGGTTGTGGTAGTTTACTTTATTAATTTCATTTTCTTCTTTTTTTTATTTATATGACTTGCGTTTTATTAATTTTACTTGCGAGACTTGTTGTCATCGTCGTCGATTGTTGAAGAACGGACTCTTTTGTGGGATAAGGTAAACCATTGCGCATCTTTCCAACGGACGATTTCAAAAGTGCCACCAGCAAGGACGCGACGTCGAGAAGGGGATGTTTGACGGCTGCAGGCTAAGTTAGCCAAGATTGAAGGGCCACCAGAAACATTATCTTAAGCCAACGCTGATGGTGAACACATGACAGTCCTAATTGATAGTTTTGAGTGCAAGCGCTAGCAGAAGCAAAGAATGCTTCTGACAAAGAATGGAGAAGAGAAACTTCTTAACTCTCTAGTAAATGACTGGCTATGAGGATATCTGAACAGGTGAAAAGATATGGCTGGCTTTAAAGCTTCTTTCAAACAGAGATCAGCACCCCTGCTATCTTGCCCTTCTCTTTTTATCTCTGAACATGATGCGGTTAGTATGGATGGCTATTAAAGCATGATCTGGTCCATATTGTATTTAAAGTCTACGTATCGAATCTTGGGGCACGGAAGTATAGCAACTGTATTGACTATCTGAAGTGCTTGCTTGTAGACTAGAATCTGGGGGGGTGAACCCATATTTAAACTCCGAGGTCCTCCTTTTCTTTGGATCTAACGTAAAACAAGCTAGGAAAACCATATAGCTATCTTAATCGATGCATATGAACACAAAATATCTCGATAGCAAACGCCTTTCAAAGGAGCGTTATATCAAATCTGTGATGGTAGACATTGCAAGGCTCGACTAGATCTCGGTCCAAGTCTCTTTACTTGCCTCTGGGCAGAGACAGTATTCATCGCACGTGGGAAGATTATAAATCTTTAGTAGGCATTTCATGTTTTGGTTTGTTATCTCGTTTATTATCTCTCGTATGCTGACGAGATGACTCCGAATCGTTAGATTATATCCTCTCTTGAAGCTTCTGGATGGGCTAGTCATTATACACTTACAAGGGATAACCAAACAGGAAAGCTGAACCTTGAGGCCTGAATCTGGGCCTACTGAATCTTCTGGTCCTGACTGCATGCCGAGTGTGCACACTCGGTCTCTTTACGACGTATGGTTGGCCTGCAGAAGATCTAACAGAAGTGTTTTCTCGAGCCGGCTAGCCACCTACGAACCGGATATGCAGAATGCGGGCAGGAATGATATTTCCCACTTTAACTCGAAAATACCCACATTATCAGGGAGTGTTCTGTATCACCAACAGTTGAGGGGTGTAAAAGCGGACGATACTACCAGTCAAGCCTAGAGTGAAATTGTATTGCATTGTATTCAACAGTGTTTCCTTTGATGTCTTTCTGTTATTTATAACTCATCATCAATTACAGCAACACTGGTTATACTCCTGAAACATACCACTCTTAAATACAAGCGTTTAGCCCTGGTATACACTCGTTTACGATGGTTTTAGCTTCATATATAATAGCTCAAAGCATCTTTCAGAACATCCAAAGCTCGCAAAATCCACCAGATCTCTTAGAGAACTATCAAGTCTTTGTTATCCCATCTTCCTTACTGCATATAGACATCTGACTTCCTGAGATTACGGCACAACATCGACACTTTCTTTTATCTGAAGTATGCTGGAACTCCGCCAAAGGGCGCCCTGTGTTCTGATAACACTCAGAATGAGATTCTATTAGACCCTTACGAATATACGTTTCCTCACTGATCATCCTTCAGGGGCTGTAAATGCATGGTGCATACTTCTATGTATCCGGAGTCCCCCATCCCTGATCGAAGGCTAAAGTGCCTCTTTTTGCGGATGAAAGGGGATACGTCCTCGGTGGGCATATTGCTGCCTGCATCGGTTATGTTCATTCTTCGGTAGACTATGAATTCGAGCCAGCAATATGATTCCCTTTCTGTTGGTATTTGCAGCCATCCTGGGAAGTAATATAAGGCAAGTGCCAACCTGAGTAGTTTGCTGCTTCCCGGCACATGGTTTTAGGATTACCACCTAGGGTAGACAGCAAAGGTAACAGGTACAACCATCAAAGAAATCCACAAAGCCAACTATAAATAGTTCTTGATACTGCCCTTCTTCACCGATTAAGTACTTATCTGTCGTGCACTTAGTTAGGGCTGATGTTGCCCTGGATCACGTGTGCACTATTGCACCTTTACAACACTTCATTCATTCATATATATCGGCATCTAGAGCCTCTTGACTGCAGAACTCACTGGAATATCCCGAGACCAGTCTATATAAGGAACAATAAGCGAAAAATGGTGAAGAAAAGCAGCGCACTTAAACACGTCACTTACATGGCAATATATGGAGGGAAAATCACTGCTATAAATGGGAAACGGAGTTCAGCGCCCCTGCTATTCTTTCCTTCTCCCTATACCTGATGGTCCAGGTAATACCATTTCAGGAGTGACAATCATCAAATATGGCTGCCAAACAGGTAAGTATTGTCTATGTTCAAGACTTACGCCTTATGTGGTGCACTTCCTTCTACCATGTTCGACCGGCCACGTTTACAACGGATAGTTGCAGTAGGGCTGCAGTTCCCATGCATTATTGATTCCCTTCCTGTGTAACAGAGAGCATATGCATTGCAAACAAAACTGATGAAAAGCTTCACATTTTATCAAGTTGCATGCAGTGTCTTATACCGTCATGGACCTTCGATTGTATTATGTTCTTCTGTTTGTCTGTCTTTTCATCTGCGCAGCGGTCGTTCACCGCCTAGTAGATCTATCTTCCAAGAAAGAATACTTCTACATGTGTCTTCATATTCCATGATGAATGGCTAACGATCTCTTGTCTGGACAATTAGGACACCGTGAGCGGCGCTCAAGAAACGAGACGCCCTCGTCATCGGGGAAGTCGCGGTCGTGGAGACCACCGCAACGAGCGCACGCGCAAGGAGCGCGTGCGGAAGGCACTAGAGAGGCAAGAACTTGAGAGACAAGGGAATCCTCCCGGGGCAGATTCTTCTGCTCCTAGCCAAGAAGGTGAGAGATGATCAGATCAACTTCATATTCCTGTAGACTCCAGCTGGAGCCTGGTGTTTCCCTTCGCTAGAAGGACAGGTATATCAGAGGTCTATCAGCATCAGGAGCCTTCCTGCCCCATTTGCTGCTATCAACAAAAAAGAACCCTCACGTGGGCAACATCTGTCTCCTCCGCCTCTTCTTCGTCCTCGTCAGCTTTCATCTTCACTCATCCTGCTTTACTTCACTTCAACTTCTCTATTCACTAGACATTGACCTTGAACCCTACACAACTTCTCTTCCTATCTGACTACTTCTTCTCCCAAGATGCCTCGTTGTGGACGAGAATCAAGGAGGCCTCGTTCACATTCAACTGCCTCACCTTTCGTCTTTCAGACACCACTAGCTGACATAAATCTAGCACCTGGGGCAAACATGCGGGCTAGTCGACCTCAAGACATGTCCTCTCGTGGCAGGGGGGGTTACTCCCTCCTGCCACATCTAACCCCGGGTTCCCAGATTCATCCACCTCAGCGTGGCTCCCAGATTCCCGATCGTACGCTGCTTGCTATTCCATCACCGCCGCCTCAAATGATTCCGTCTACAGCGATCCGTGCTCCCTGGATGTCGTGGGAATCACTGGCTGTGAATCTCTCAAACGTCCCAGCCGAGGTCAACACGTACGTCCTCTGGCAAGCCTTCAAAAATGAGGGCCATATCTTTTCAATTGACCTGTTTGAGGATGGTCACGGCAAGCGGGAGCACCGGGGAAAGATCCGCTTCAAGTCTGTCTTCACCTCACATGATCTTCACATTCACGAAAAAACTGACATGGAACAGGCCACCGCCACATTGGGATTTCTGGAGAAAAGGCACTTACACTGTCACACTTTCTGGTGGACGAGCCGTAACTATATATGTCCACCTGGACACAGAACGCAGAAATAGTGAGATCCCAAGCCCAGTGAGGCCTAATGTCTCCTATCCGGCAGAGATCGTAAGTTCCGCTCCTACTTTCAAGATCAAGTTCTTTAGTTGACCCGGTCTTTACTTTAGAATCTGCCAATTCATGCGATGGACATCGGAGTATTGTGGGAAAAGGACAAGATGCTACCGATGCGAACCGTAGGAGCTGGTTCTCTGGAGCGCACCGGCCTTATTCTAGATGTCAGGAGACGCGCTATAACTGTCAACTTCCAATTACCGATTTTCAACGCTCGTCAGAAAGACTTATCAAATGGGCGTCTACACGATTATCGTCTAAAAATCCCTTTCGCACAGCTGACCCGCATCTCTCACATCCAGGAGTCTCCTTCCGACCTCATATCTCATGCTTTCACCCTTGACACTCCACCGATCTACCACCGCAAGATCAGAAATATTGGCTCTTCCTTTGTGGATGCAGACAACAACTGGAGGGATGCCGATACATGGTATCGCCAGACAGACATTGTCCATACTCCAGAGGAGCTAGCACCGCTCCCAGTAAGTTTGCGCAAGGCCAAGCCGCTGATCGATATTGGTAAGTACGTATCCAGGCAAGTGATGTCTCATTTAGCTCATCCGTACCGTCTAGGCAGGTGGACCGCATTCCGGATCACATACCCCAAAGATGTCGATTACAAGGGCCAGTTTACAATGCTCTGTGATGTGCTAAGGGATTTCAACGTCTCCATCGAGTCCAACAACAACTTCTGCTTGCAGAAACCTGCAGAAGCATCAGCTGTTCGTATATGGAAGTGGATTGATCCACCTGACAGTCGCCAGTCAAGACAGTCCTCTTCGTTGAATGACTTGGTGGACGATGACTATGTTCCTCTTCCTTTCTCAGTGAGATATCAGTTAGAAGTCTGCCTTTCACACGGCTACTTGAGCGAATTCGGAGTCAGAAAGGAGTTCGTCGATAAACTTGCGGCTATGGATGAGGCTAAGGCGAGAAGACTGCTCGAGCACGTATCCACAGAGAAAGTAGTGTACCATGACCCAATTGAGATCTTTAATATAAAGTTCGTGAAAGGGGTCACCAAAACTCGAATCCCTCCTTATTGCTGCTACATGCGCTCTGCCAGAGTGACTCCTAGCACAATTTACTACACCACACCCTCTGTCGAAATCACCAATCGTGTGATACGTCACTACATCGAACACGCCGATCGATTCCTTCGGGTCCGATTCACGGACGAGAAACTACAGGGAAGGATTAACTCTACGGAGAATAACACGATGGACGAAGTGTTCACTAGAATCAAGAGAGCAATGGCGAATGGTATCACCGTCGGTGGCCGACACTACGAATTCCTTGCGTTTGGCAACTCACAGTTTCGTGAGCATGGAGCATACTTCTTCGCTCCATTGCCCAACTTGACAGCCTCGAATATTCGTGCTTGGATGGGCAGTTTCAGCAGTATTAGAAATATCGCTAAGCATGCTGCCAGGTTGGGACAATGTTTCTCAACAACTCGAGCTGTGACAGGTTGCTCTGTGCAAATTTGCGAAATTGAAGATATTTCCCGGAATGGATATACTTTCTCTGACGGAGTTGGTCGGATATCCAAATTCCTTGCCGAGATGGCTAAGACAGAGTTAAAAATAGTGACCCCCTCTGGAGATCCTCCTTCAGTTTTCCAATTCCGCCTTGGAGGCTGTAAGGGTATCTTGACTGTCTCTCCAGAAGCGCAGCGACAAGAAGTCCATATTCGCAAGAGCCAATACAAGTTTGCCGCGGTGCATAATGGCTTGGAGATCATACGCTGGTCTCAATTTTCCATGGCCACGCTGAATCGCCAATTGATAATTGTTCTGTCCACTCTTGGAATACAGGATAGAGTATTCCTTGAAAAATTACGCGCCATGCTTGCAAACCTCGACCACGCCATGACGAACGAGTCTCACGCAATGCGCCTGTTACGCAAGTACGTCGATCCAAACCAGATGAGTCTGCTGGTTAGTAGGATGGTTGAGGATGGCTTCCAAGAGGCTAAGGAGCCCTTTGTCATGTCTCTTCTAGAATTATGGCGCGCCTGGCAGATCAAATACCTCAAGGAAAAGGCGAAGATTGCCATCGATCAAGGGGCCTGCTTGTTTGGATGCATGGATGAGTCTGGTATTCTGAAAGGCTACTATGAGAAAAATATACCAGATAAAGGTGCTTCCTATGAAGAGAAGGTAGCTGCTCTTCCTGAAATATTTTTGCAGGTGTCGCGTGCAGACGAAGGTGGGAAGTATCAGGTCATAGAGGGTCCATGCATCCTCGCTCGCAATCCGTCGCTTCATCCCGGTGATATTCGCGTCGTCAATGCTGTCAACATACCCCAGTTGAGAGAACTCAAAGATGTCGTTGTCATGCCTCAGACAGGGGACCGCGACATAGCAAGCATGTGCTCTGGTGGCGATCTGGATGGTGATGACTATCTCGTTATCTGGGATCCAGATCTTCTTCCGGAAGATTGGTTCCGCGCACCTATGGATTATACAGCTACCAAAGCTGAGGATCTCGACCGCGATGTCACTGTCAACGATATCACCTCCTTCTTTGTCACATATATGAAGAACGATCAACTTCCACGCATCGCGCAGGCTCACCTCGCCTTGGCAGATCGTCTTGAGGGGGGTGTAAACGAAGACAAGTGCATACGTCTGGCACAGTTGCACTCAGATGCAGTGGATTACAACAAGACGGGTGCCCCTGCTAGGATGACTCGCAATCTGTATCCACAGATGTGGCCTCACTTCATGGAGAAGAAGTATCAGCCGAAAGAGAAGATATATACCTCACGGAAGATCCTCGGCCAGCTCTACGATAATGTTGATCGAGTAGATTTTGTTCCCCACTTGGAAATGTCTTTTGACAAGCGAATCCTCGACTGTGGCATTGAGCCTAGTGATGATCTCAAGCAGTTCGCCAGACAGTTAAAAGACGAATATGATGCATCGATGCGTAGAGTCATGGCACAACACGAGATCAAAACTGAATTTGAAGTCTGGTCTACTTTTGTTTTGAGCCACGCAAACATGAGCAAAGACTACAAATTCCACGAAGAGCTCGGCGCATTGTCTTCTTCACTCCGTGAACGTTTCCGGAATGCATGCTACGAAAAGGTTGGCGGACGAGATTTCAAACTGCTGGTTCCCTTAGCAGTAGCGATGTACTTCGTAACGCACGATGAGATGGTCACTGCGCTGAAAAAATATCGTGACGAGCATGTGGACGATGGATTACAGTTCCACAGACAAACTCCAGGGATAGATAGACTTCCCTTGATTAGCTTCCCTTGGATACTCCCAACGGTCTTAGGTAATATCGCAATGGGTGATTATGAGGAGGGTTTCGATTGCGAGAACAGCGTCCAGGATAAAGTACATGGTCCCAAGAAAGCTCGTGGTTGTGCCACAGGCCTTTTAATCGATGACAACGTACGGCCTGACGTTGAAACCGTGGAAGGCGTTCAGCTCTCTGGTGAGCTCTTGGAATTATTCCAGCATGATCCATTCTCGATGTCTATGGAGAATACTACCCACGAGATCCGCGCTGCGAGTCCTGAAGCCGCAAAGCACGGTAGTAGTATCGAGTCATTGGACGATCTTCTTGATTTTGGTCTGTCGCAGTCCCCCCACGCAACGCTCATCTCTTCCGCATCCACTGCGCCTATGAGTAGTCTCGAGGGTGAAGTTGACTTGCTTGACCTTGATGATAAGCCTAACGAGGAATCACTTGATGAAGGCCATCTCACCTTCCATAAGAAAAATGCGAACTCAATCGAAGGACCGTCAGGAACCGAAGATCCTATTAGGCTCACGGAAGAAGATAATACGGGAGAAGTTCTGGATATTGTTGAGCAGGAAGGTGATGTGAAACCGAACCCACTTGATATCCTCACTCAGCTTCTCAACAGGTCGGTAGACGACTGAGGTGGTTTGCAGAAAGTGGACATTATCTCATATTAGCTTTTTTCCCCTTAATTTCTGACACAGAAGACATTATTTGATGCGTTTTTGAAGGTCACTTCCTGATTTGTTCACTACTAAAAGTGATTACAGTGGTTCCATCCATATCAACATAGAGAATATTTCGGATAATCAGTGTGATAAGAAGCGACAATAACGAATCCAGGTCGTAGACTGTATGGGGGCCAGGTCTGAGGGGTTGATAACCGGCTCATTTGGCATTCTGTAATCTTACATGAGAACATTTCCCCCAAGATTACAGAGGATCTACAGGGGTTCTACACCATAACCGCACAATCAATAAGACCATTCATATATACATAGCAGCAGTCAGCTCAAAATATCACACTGAAATGCACATATCCAAGCTAAGAGATCAGCAGAGCTGTATATATTGTACCTGCAACCAAATAGAAATGGCAAATGGTGAGCTTATGAGGGATGTATCTTAAACTGTCCAGAACAAAGAATCTGAAAGACACCATTTGAATCATACTTCTTCACCACAGATTCCAAGAATGCTCTACTGGCTTCACCATAGCTAGAAATCAGATCCTGATTGCTTTTGGCATGATTTAAGTCTATATATGGATTATAAACACTCAGTTCCTTCACTGTGTGAGTGATACTGTCCAGAAGCCTACTGACAGCTTCATCAACACTTGGAAAGTCATTAGCTGAAGAGAAAGTGGCAGTGAGAAGCATCAGAATCAGCTCTTCTGAAGGAGGTTTGAGGCTGAGGACATTTTCTTCTTTAATTGCTGATTCAACAGTAATTGCCTGAATGATTGGTTCTAGACTGAGCATCCACTGGATATCTTGTACAGTGGAAACTGAGAAAATGCTTTCATTCCAGATATTGAATACTGTTTAAAGCATCTTCTGGTTATTTTTGAAAGTAATGGTGAATGTTATTTGCCTAAATCCTAGTAATTAGAGCCTGCCAAGTCACAAGTCAACATGGATGGCCTTACTGAAACTCATTTGGGAATATAGAGCCCTCTTGAGTTGCAAAATTCACAACAGTCATGACAGAGGTGCTTATTATGGTTTGAGGCTGAATGAAAATAAATGGCAAGAAGACTGTAAGATTGAATTGAGATTGTGCATAGACAAGCTGAATAGTGATCAAGGGCCCTAACTCAAGAGAATAGACAAAGCTCTGAATTAGACCAGCATTAACATCATACTCACAGTTGAAGGTGAAATTGTAGAAGAATACCACTTGAATTTTGACCATGCTGATAGGAAAGTAGATGTCACTGCCCCAGATCAACCACAGAGAGAAGATGCTAAATAAAAAATTGGTGATGACTCTAAAATTGCTTGAACCACCCTTTAAGAATAGTCAGAGTTCTGGATAAATTGTCTTAGTTATGTTCACTATGCTGCTGTTTGCTAGGACCACTTTAAATCCAGCAACATTATCACAAGTGAAACCAGCTTTGATTGCAAAGTACCCAAAGCCACCTGTCTATGATTATTAGAAATGACTCAAATCAACCAGAGAAATATCATATGTGTGTGTATCTTCTATACTCAATCTGCCCATCCCAACAGGCCTGTCTCAACCACCTGAAATTGTCACACCTAGTTTATCAAGGGTGGTGTAAACAACACCCCATTGTTGCTCTGAACTAATGGCCACAAGGGAATTATTTGCAAGTGATGTTATTCAATTGAAAGCACTGAGATTAATTGTCACACTGTCTTAAATGTTAGCTATTTCTGCAGCATAGCCATGACCATCACTGCAGATAGCAAACTGACAAGTTCTCAAAACCAAAACCATCAACACTGTGGAGATATTCTGGGCTAACTTTGCTGATAAGATACAAGCAGAAGAAATAAGCTGTTCTTGTTGAGACCAGTAGAAAGAAACTGAGGTATTGTATGCCAGGCTATAGGTAGAATATCTTTATCTCAAGAGCCATTGTAAGAGCTGAGCACTGGACTTTAAATCAGCTGGTTGCTAAGAAATTAAGCATTTGAAGTCACTTACACAACTTGCTAGACCTGTGAAAGAGAAGCAGACAGTGTTCAGTCAAGTGATCAATATGATGAACATAGAGAAATGATAGATTATCAATCTGTCTCTTGCATCTGTCTTATGCTTGTATTGTAAATTCAGCAATGGATAAAGAGTCTCTGTATAGAGCTGAACATCTGAGTCTGTCATGATTGCAGTGCTTCTGTAGCTATGATACCCTTTGAAGCATAGATTCTGGATGTGAAGCAGAGACATAAAGCCTAGGGTTAAAGAGATCATGGCAGCTGCAATGACTGCAAGATGTCTGCAAGAGAACCTGCATAACAGAAAGGCTGTTACCACCCCAGAATCCTTCCTAGCTATCCTATTGCACTATTGGTTAGGGAAGGCTCAACAGAACACTTAACTTAATTCCTCCTTGATGACCTAAACCTACTTAGGTCTTGTCCTTAGGCAGTTGATGTGGCCTGCTTACCACAGTCCATCAGGTAAGGCTTTGTGTGTTGAGTAACTCAGTGAGTCTAACTGAATAACAATAGCTAAGTCAGAAGTAGGGTCTGGTTAGATTATAATTCTTCCAGTACTGTTCTTACTGACCTGTAGTAGATAGTAGATAAACAATATGATAAATTGAATGTGAAGAACTAAATACATCTGCTGGGTGGGAATGAGCTCCCTTATATATCCAGTTCTTCATATACCTTTTCATATACCACTTCATATATCATTCCATATACCAATCTGTATACCACTTATTCCTATGTTGTATATCATTCCTGCTTCTTTGTGTCTTGGCATGGTTGGTATATTAAATTGTCACATGATCTCATGGTTGTTTTTTGTGTCTGTCTTGCTCTAGTGCTGTGCTGTAGAGTCTCATCTTATCAGGATGTCACAGTTGTGCTCCTCCATGGTTGGTCCATAACATCACTTTCCCTCTTCAAGGTCTTTGTCCCTGAAGACTCATAAATAGAGTGCTTGCTCTCATTGCCATTGTGACTCTGACTCTTTTTCATAAGTGATGTTCTCTTTTCCTCATTATGCCTCCTCAATGTAAGCATGCATTGAAGACTGACTCCCTTTGTGATCAGTATTGTGAAAACTGTCATTGCTCTGAGAAGATCAAAAAGAATGGTTTCATTGTTGAGTTTTCTTGTCAATATTGTTTCTGTTGTGGTATCCCTTGCAAAATGAATGGTTGTTGTAAAAACTGTGCTGTGTGTACCAAATGCAGTCAAAAATGTGAAAAATGCTTTCATAGTGATAAGAAGTGGTGTGATTTTCAATCTGCTGAAGATAAGATTCAATATGAACTTCAAGATACTGATGAGAAATTAAAACATCTTCAATCTGAAATGAGCTGTGTACAGTCTTGACTGGTTTTGGTTCTTGCTTGTCATTCTTGTCTTTGCAAGTATCAAAAGTTCCTGAAAGAATGTGGTTCTAAAATGTCTGATCATAATGCTCATGTTCTCAAAATTCTTGAAGAGCTGAATTCTCCTGAGGATGCTGCTGAATTGTGTTATATAGCCAATGAGAATGATCATCAGTGTCAAGAGCTATCAGCTACTCTTGATGATTCATCAATAAGTCAACTCTTTCATGATCTGAGTCTTAGTTTCTGAACTTCTGCTGGCCTTAATATTCCTTCATTAGATGTTGGCAATTCATCAAATTCTTGATGAGTTCCCAAGTGTTCTCTGAGGTATCATACCCCTTTCACTTCACTAGGTATTGTGCTTGCCTGTTGACTTTTCTCTTATTTAGAATCCTCTCAACTTTGTATTCTTCTTTCATGGTTTCAATTTCTTCATTTTGTGTCTGAGTGTTCTGTGGTGCTGGTTCCAATAATGAGATATGAAAAATTGGGTGTATTTTCATGCTGTCTGATAGTTTCAATTTGTAGTTCACTGGTCTGATTTTTTCTTCAATAATGTATAGTCCAATTTTCTTGCTGTCAAGCTTGCTGCTTGGTTGTTTTGTTTTGATATTTCTTTGTAGCAAGTATACTTTTTCCCCCCTTTTTAGGTTAGGTCCCCCCTGGTGGGTTTTGTCATAGTAAACTGCTATTCTGAGGTTCACAAATTCAATATCTTTCTGTAGTTGCTTGTGCAATGTTTGTAGTTGTATAACTTTCTTTTCTGCTTTGTGGTTCATTTTCTGTGTTTCCTTTGGTTCACTGCCAAATTCAGAATTATACCCAAAATTGGTATAAAACAGTGTTTCTTTGGTTGTTGCATTGATTGAATTGTTGTATGCAAATTGTGTCATGGGTAGCAGTTCAACTCAATTGCTTTGATTATAATTTGTGTAGTTTCATAAATACTGCTCAATCATCTGGTTCATTCTTTCTGTTTGCCCATCTGTTTGTGGATGGTAGGCTGTGCTGAGTCTATGCTCAATGCCAGTCATGTCCATCAACATCTTCCATAATTTCAATGTAAACTGTGAATCTCTGTCTGTTGTAATTCTTTTTGATGTGCCATGTTTGCTAAACACATATTGAAGTAGCAGATATGCTGTGTCTAAAGCTGTTACATTTGTTCTCATTGGTATGATGTATGTATATTTCATCAATCTATCCACCACTGTGAGGATAGTGTTGTATGTGACTCTGTTTTTCTTTGACTCTGGTAGTTGTGTTATAAAATTCATGGTAATCCATTCCCAAGGTTGGATGGGTACTGCAAGCAATTGTAATTCTCTGTATGGCAGATGTTTTACTGTCTTGTTTCTCTGACAAGTGTCATATTCCTTCAAATATCAGTATATTGTTCATTGCATGTTTGGAAAATAAAAGTTTCTTAATATCAATTCTTCTGTCTTTTTGGTTTCAAAATGTCCTCTTATCAGTGGCTTATGATATTTCTTGATCACTTCTCCTCTTGCTGTAAATGATACATATATTAGTCTGTTGTAGTAGATCAATTTATTGTCTTCTGTTATCTTGTTGGTTTTTTCTCTGATCATTTTGAGATTCTTGTCCTTTGCAATTTCTTGTCTGATGGTCTGTATTAGTTTCTTGTCTTGACTCTCAATGATCATTATTGCTGTTAATGTCACTGTCTGATTGTTGTATGTCATCATTCTGTTCTTCTGGAATTTCAATAGTGCTGGTTCTGGTTCAAGAACTTCTTTCTGGTGATCTGGTTGTCTGCTGAGTGTGTCTGCTCACTTATTTTGCTCTTCACTGTAATGTTCAATTGCAAAGTTGTAGTTTGCCAATATCTTTGCCCATCTTGCTTGTCTCTGCATTAACACTTTAGTTGTTGTGAAGTAAGTAAGATTTTTGTGATCTGTGATTACTCTGATCATGTGCTTGGCTTCTTCAAGATATACTCTCCACTGCTGAAATGCTGTCACTATAGCCAACAATTCCTTGTCATGAATCTTATAGTTGAGTTTTGCTGGTATCATCTTCCTTGAATAATATGCCACTAGGTGTAGCTTCCCATTGTCATCTGGCTGTGACATAACTGCTTCAATTGCATAGTCTGATGCATCTGTCTCAATAATTGTTTTCTTCACTGAGTTGTGTTGTCTGATTACTGGTGTTGTTGTTATTCTCATCTTAATTTCTTCAAATGCTTTCTGTTGCTCCTCTGTCCATTGGAACTCTTTTGCCTTTCTTAAGAGATTGAATAGTGGTTTCATGATGTCTGTGTATTGTCTGATGTATCATCTGTAGTAGTTCATCATTCCAATGAATGCTTGTAATTCTTATAAATTCTTCAGTACTGGCCAATCTCTGATTGCCTGAATCTTTAGTTGATCTGTCTATATCCCTTCTTGGGTAATTTGGTGTCCTAGAAAATTCATTTCTTGTACATGAAATTTACATTTCTTTAGCTTGAGTTGTAGCTTTGCTAGTTGTAGTCTCTGTAGTACCATCCTGATGTGTCTGACATGATTTTCAAAGCTCTTGGAGAATACTAAGATATCATTCAAATAAGCTATGACAAAGTCAAATCTATACTCACTTAGTACTGAATCAATAAATCTCTGAAATGTTGCTGGTGTGTTTGTCAAACCAAAAGACATGATCTTGTACTGATAGTGTTCAAACTTGGTTCTAAATGCTGTTTTCCATTCATCTCCAGGTTTAATCTGTATTCTGTTATATGCATCTGCAACATTGAATTTTATGAACCATTTCACTCCTTGTACTGTGTCTTGTATCTCAGTGATCAATGGTAACAGATATTTGTCTTTGATTGTAATCTTATTCAGTTGTCTGTAGTTGATACAGAATTGTAAGTCACTGTCTTTCTTTGGCACAAATAACACTGGGTATTCTGCTGATGATGTCACTGGTTTAATGTAGTCTTATCTCAGTTTGTTGTCAATGTATTCTTTTGTGACTTTTGCTTCTCTTTCTGACATTGGGTAAATTGATTTGCATGTTGATTTCTTCTCTTTCATTAGAGGTATCTTATGATCAAATGATTTGTAGTCTGGCAATTCTTCATTGATACTAAAATCAAAAAGATTCTTAAATTGCTCATACTTCTTTGGAATCATCAGTTTTGTCACTTCTTGTGTCTCTCTTTTGCTCACTGTGGTGCTGTATAGTGCCTAACTATGCTGTCCCTCTTGGGTCTGCATGTCTCTTCATGTAGTCTCACCTGTTGACTTGCTGTCTGTAGGCTCCCCAGGCTCTGTCTGTCCCTTTGTCCTAGAGCCACTGATTGTTCCCCTCAACTCAGTCTCTTTTGTGGCTGACTTTACCTCACTTCTTACCCAACTCCCTGGGGCCTGTGAGTGGTCTTGCTTTGGCCTTATTCTGCATGTACATTGTGTGAACTGTATCTCATTGTGTGTCCAGTCAATCTCTGGATTGTGTTGTTTTAGCCATGGTATTCTGAGTACCACATTGTACCTCTCAACTTTGGTCACATCAAAGTTGAGCAACTCCAAATGGTTTTGAACTGAAACTGGTATTAATTCTGTCTCTGTGGTCAGGAACTGTCTCAAATCTTCTCCACTGAGTCCTGAAATTGGTACTGGCTATTGTTTAGCTTTTTCTAAGATCTGTAACTTCTTCATGAATTCTGGATTCATGAAGTTTCCTGTGGCTTCTGAGTCAACTAGCACTCTAGCTGATTGGCTTATAACCTTAGCCTATATCTTGACATGTTGGCCTCTAGCTGTTGCTGTCATCTAATGTTGCCATTCTCATTGTCATCTTTTGGTTTAATTTTCCTGTGGAAAATATGCACTGCTGACCTTCACACCATAGTGCCTTATACAATGGTTGTTATAACATGCTGTCCAATGTATGATTTGGCGCTGTGGATGCTCTTAATACCCTATGCATGTACATTCTGGCTTATCACAGTAAGCTGATGTTTCTCTCTGTGGGGAATTTTCTTGGGTTTCAGTCCAATGAGTTTTCTGCTCACAGCTGCTCTCTCCTGAGTTTAGCAAAGCAGAATCTATCACTTGTGTCTTGGCCTCAGCTGCCTCACTGTCTGGTTTTCTGTTGGTCTCAAGCAACCATTCACTGTTCTTGCTTTCTGGCTTCTTGAGTGTCTCTTTGGCCTCATGCCATTCTTCAGTGGTGGAATCCTTGTTGTTCTCTATTAGTTCTTCATAGATTTGCTGCCATCTTTACAGTGTCAATGATGGTCTCAATTGTAAAATCTGTTTCAGTTCTCATGTGCCTTACAACCTGTTGCTCTTTGATGCTGTTATTATGGCTGGGTTCTTTGAGTATCTCCCAGAATACTTTATTTATTTCTTCTGCAATTTGTGTCATGATCTCATGTAGTCTTGTGGTTTCTTCAGGTGTCTCAACTAGCTCCCAGTCTCTTTCTTTGTATTCTGAATGTTGTAACCCTTCATATTGTGCCCATTCTTGGCTTTTGAGTTCATCACTAAAGTCAATCTTTGGAAAGTCATCATCATCAATTTTGTTGCTTGTTGTGTTAAGCTGTTGTGTCTCTTTCTTGAGTGATCTGCAGTGTTTGGCTATATGCTCTTTCTTCTGGCAATTATAGCATATAATCTCTTTCTTTTGCTTGTTCTCTGGCTCAGTCTTGGCCTTGTCTTTCTGCTGTGTTGCATCCAATTCCATTGGTTGTGGTCCATAAGGGTTCACTCTAGGTTCCCTGTGTCATTGTCCCTAATTGGTGCACTGTGAGTGCCATGTAGGTTGTCCATCATTTCTCCATTGTTTTGCTTGTTGCTTGGCCAACTTTCTCTCATAAATTCTGTTGTTGATTTGTATGAATTGTTTAATCAATTTGTCAATGTTGGTAAGTGGCTCTTCTCTGGCTAATTTGTTCTGGACTTCTTCTCTCAGTCCTTGTTCATAAGTCACAACCTGCACTTTGTTCTCTCATTGCAAGTGAGACATAATCTGTTGATACTGTGTTGTGTACTGTCTGGCTGATTCAGTCTGTCAGAGTTGTTGCAGTTTCTGTTCTATGACTTTAGTCTGGTTGATCACTCCAAAGGCTTTATTTAATTCTGTGGTAAAACCTATGTATCTGCTGAATACTCACTTAGTGATTTTGTCTTGGTTCTCTTCATTGTCTCAGTTTTCTTTTCTGTTCTTCACAATGGAGTTGATTCAATTGAATGCTGATCCTCTCATGTAGAATATTGCTAGTATGATTTTGTTGTAATCTCTGGTGATTTCAGTCATTTTGAAATACAATTCAAGTTGAGTGAGGAATGCCTGTAAACAGCAAGATTGTCCATCAAATGATTCAGGTTTCAGTGGTTTAAGTTGAGTTGTGGTGGTCTGTTGTGCACATTGTGGTTTATTGAGTTTTTGAATCATTTCTTGAAGCTGTTTAAGTCTTTCTTTAATATCTTTCATGTTGTTCTCCTGCATCATTGTGTGCAACTGTTCAATCTCTTTCATCAATTCCAAATTGTCTGGCTTGTCATCATCTGCAGAGGTTGTCACTGGTGGTGGCTGTGCCAGGGTTGCTGGTCCCACAGCTAGTTGCTTTTCTGTAATCTTGAGTGCTGACATGATGACTTGCTATTCTTGATTATAATACTTGAGCCTTCAGTAACAGAGTCAAGGGCATTCAATGTGTTACTACCTCAGGATTCTTTCTAGCTATTCTATTGCACTATTGGTTAGGGAAGGCTCAACAAAACACTTAACTTGGTTCCTTCTTAATGACCTAAACCTACTTAGGTCTTGTCCTTAGGCAGTCAATGTGGCCTGCTTATCACAGTCCATTGAGTAAGGCTTTGTGTGTTGGGTAACTCAGTGGGTCTAACTAAATAACAATAGCTAAGTCAGAAGTAGGGTCTAATCAGATTGTAATTCTTCCAGTACTGTTCTTACTAACCTGTAGTAGATAGTAGATAAATGATATGATAAATTGAATGTGAAAAACTAAATACATCTGCTGGGTGGAAATGAGCTTCTTTATATATTTAGTCCTCTGTATACCTTTCCATATACCACTTCATATATCATTTCATATACCAATCTGTATATCACTTATTTCTATGTTGTATATCATTCCTGCTTCTTTGTGTCTTGGTGTGGTTGGTATATTGAATTGTCATATGATCTCATGGTCATTTCTTGTGTCTGCCTTGCTCTAGTGCTGTGCTGTAGAGTCTCATCTTATCAGGGTGTCACAGTTGTGCCCCTCCATGGTTGGTCTGTAACAAAGGCCCTCAAATTCAAGAGTAGAAGCTAAGCTAACTGAGGTTTATCACATCTCAATTAGGTACATAATTAGCCTGGCTCTGGTTTGACACATTCTTCATACTGTTCAAGCCATTCTTCTCAGTCATTCTGGTATTGTAACTCAACACTTCTCATTACATCTTTATCATACAAAGCATTTGGTTGTCAGACATTCAGTGACTAATAAAGCTAAACACTTGCTCTTTGATTTTCTGAATTAAAAGCCACCTTTCTGGACTACATCTGAAGACATCAGAATATTTTTTTACAATATGAAGCAGCATGTGTTGTCTAACATAGTTGTCAATGTCACTGAGGTAGGCAACAACATCAGTGCATGTGTAAGTCCTTTTTTTAACATTAACTCTGAATTTGGAAGCTTTTCTGACAGAAACATTGGAAAACAATGTCAAGTACTTTTGAATTTGCTGAGCAGCAAAGTCTCTTTTTCAGAAGGGAAAGAATATAACACTTCCCTTATATCTTACTTCTCTCAACAGAAGTCTAAGATCCATTCTCTGTGTGTTGTCTCACTGACTACAGTAGAGAATGTATCAACTGCAATTCACATTCTCACATCTGCTATTGGTGCTTTGAATGATTCCATTTAAAACCTGAGATGTAACTTCACCATCTGATCAGGAGGCCATGCAAATGCCATTGAGACAGCAAATATTGCTAATGAAGTCATCATCAACTTATAAGAACTTAATACTGTCAAGCTAAATAGCAATCAATCTACTGTCTTGATCAGACCAGGTGCTACTTGAGATGATGTCTACTTTACACTTGACTCTCTTGGTGTCTTCATTGCTGATGAATGAGTAGCATCTGTTGAGGTCAGTGGACTCACTACAGGAGAAGGCCTTTTATACTTTTCTTCATGATATAGCTGGACTTGCAATACAGTTACCAATTTCCAGGTGGTGTTGGCAAACAGATCTATAGTTAATACAAATAATGAAGAGAATCTAAATCTTCTGTTCACTTTCTATAGTGACTTGAACAACTTTGGAATGATAACACACATGGATCTTCAGGCATTCAAGCAAGGTTCTATCTAAGATGAAACCATTTATCATTCTGTTTTGACTATTGATCAGCAGCTGGCTGCTTTTGAGAACTTTAACTTACCTGATGTGTACAATAAGTATGCATTGTTAATTATGAGCTTCAGATTTTCAGGTGATCAAGAATCTGCAATAGTCAATAACATTGAATATACTAAGCTAGTTGAAGATCTGTCTTCATTTCAGGCCTTCACAGAGCTACCCTCACTGTATAGTACAATGCACATTGCAAATATGAAAGATATTGCAATTGAGCAGGGTTCATTCTCACAAAATGGCAAACAGTAAGAAAATCTTTTGCATATGATGTTGGGGTTCCCTCAAATTCTGATTTGGTCCTCAGTGAGCTGTTGTTACCACCCCAGAATTCTTTCTAGCTATCCTATTGTACTATTGGTTAGAGAAGGCTCAACAGAACACTTTATCTGGTTCCTTCTCAATGACCTAAATCTGCTTAGGTCTTGTCTGTAGGCAGTCAATGCAGCCTGCTTACCACAGTCCATCAGATAAGGCTTTTGTATGTTGGTAACTTGGTGGGTCTTAACTGAATAATGATAGCTAAGTCAGAAGTAGAGTTTGGTTGAATTGTAATTCTTTCAGTACTGTTCTTACTGACCTGTAGTAGATAGTAGATAATAAAATCAGATTGAATGCAAAGAACTAAATACATCTGCTGGGTGGGAATGAGCTCTCTTATATATTCAGCCCTCTGTATACCATTCCATATACCAACCCATATATTATTCCATATACCAATCCATATACCATTTATTCCTATGTTGTATACCATTCCTGTTTCTTTGTGTCTTGGTGTGGTTGGTATATCAAATTGTCATGTGATCTCATGATTGTCTCTTGTGTCTGCCTTGCTCTAGTGCTGTGCTATAGAGTCTCATCTTATCAGGGTGTCACAGTTGTGCCCCTTCATGGTTGGTCTGTAACAGCTGTCTGCTGTAATAACAGTGTGATCAACCTTGCCAATTTTGAAGGAGACATACCAGCTGTGGAACATGAGCATTGCAGTTGTCAAGAACATCTCTGGCATAACATGGTTCATTTCACTTGAACCACTTTCTCTGGCTATCTATGCCTGCAAGCCCCTCAAAACCAATCTGTTTGGACTCTTCAAATCCTCAGGTTCCATAGTTGTGATGCTGCTGTTGGCAACTTGAACAAACAAATCAGATAATGCAACTGTTGAAAAGGCTGCTTACAACCTTTTCTCCATCATTGAGGATGAGGCATGAAAGCTCAGAGCTTATAAACTGTTTGTTTACTTAAACTATGCAGCACCATGGCAAAATCTCATCACCAGCTATGGAGAAGATAACATTGAGAGACTGAAGTGAACAAGTAAAACTGTGGACTTCAGAGGTATCTTTCAGTTTAATGTCCTTGGTGAATTCAAGATTCCACCATGAGAAGAGGACATTCAGTGAAAAATTTTCAATCATGTGTCTCACAAGATTGATGTACTTCCAACTGGAGACAAACTAGAACAAATGTGAAGAGTATGTTCAGACCTTTTAGAATATTATCTTATTGACATTGAAATAAGAGGGAAAATGAAGTAAGAATACATGTTATCAGAATGAGATCATGTTTGCAGACTTGCTTTTAATTCATGCAGACCTTGTCTGTTACTCAACATGCTGTCCTATATATGCTGCATTGAGTGAGTCCAGGACAGAGAAATAAGATATGAAGACTAGATGGTGATCTTACCAGCATTGGTGTTGGCAATAGTCTCAAAATTCATTTAATAGCATTGCTATTGGGACCCTTTTAGATGAACTCTGATGTGTCTTTTCTTAGAATATCATCTACAACAGATGATGCAAATTCACTGACTGGACAGCCCTTTGGACCCACCTCACTGGTTGCCTATTGCAAGATTGTGCTCTTGATGGCTTTATACTAAGAAGTGGGAGGTAGAATGAGCAAAGGCTCATTGGCATGAAAGAGAGTGCTAACAGTCCCCACCATCAGTGTGACAACAGAAACTCCAAAGGGAGAGAGCTCAAGGTGGAGGGTCTCAGAGATATTATTCAGTGCAGCTTTGGACAAAGAGTATATCTCTGTCATGAAAGATCATTAGATCATCTAGCTTCCACTTTAAGAGTGGAAAAGAGATAATTCTCAGAAACTGAATGTACCAATCCAAGGGGTATAGACTACACCACTGACACTGCTGATATTGACCACACACTCTTTTGCCTGGATCAAGAGGTCAGAAAATGCCTGGATGACCCTCAGAGCTCTAAACATGTTAACATTATAGACCTCTTGAGCCTCATCCACATCTGTGTTGAGGAGTGGCATGGTATAGCCCCATCCAGAATTGTTTATCAGCACATTTAACCCATGAAACCCATGGTCCTGTAAGGCGGTGGTGATGGATTTGGTGGCTTCCTCAATTGATGACTTTGAAGTAACATTCAGTGACACAGTGGTGACATTGGGGAGTGAGCTGAGTGAGTCCAGTATCTTGGATGTATTCCATGCTGTTGCAAAGACATGATGGCCACAGCTGGAGAGAGTGCGTGCCAAAGCAGCACCTATGCCACCCTCCAAGCACCCAGTTAGGAGAATTGTCTTCTCTTCTGTCCTCATTCTCGAGGCTTTGGTGGGGTTAAAGAGAGAGATGACCTGAGAAGGTAGCAAAGTTTGATAGAAGCAGGAGGATGAAATAGACCTATAGAGTACTCCGTACTCAATGCTCCATGCATGGGGACCTTAACAACAAGTCTACCGATTGCTAGACACAATTCGATCTTATTATTCGCTTGTCTAAAGCAGAAATTTCCTGTCTAAGTAAGGTCTTGAAGCATAAACTTAGGCAACTATTGAAGAGCCGATACTTCTCGCAAGTCCAGAAGTATTTATGGACAATAGTTGCCATTGGCCAATAAGACTTCTATTATCAACGTAACCTTCTTGATATTAGACATCAAGACATAGAACAAGCGTGTGCGATTACAGCCTCGAAAAGAACGACAATAGGACAATGTTCTTTGGTAACTAGTAGGACAGCCACTGTCGTGGGCGCAGAGAACGCGCTACTTGAAGAAAGGGAACCAGCTGCCTATATTTTTTACCAAAAGGTTGTGAGATGAATATTTCATGAATGGCTATTTAAGTGACACAGCCTCTGTAGGTATCTATCCCGTTTTATTATATTCTCATTCTCAGAACTGGTGGATCTCGTCCGTCTCTTTATATTTACTCCAGAGGCGTCTTTCCCTTGGAAAACACCGGA
>JAPVCG010000071.1:212741-297468 GCA_029606305.1 Paecilomyces fulvus | reverse complement strand
CAAACCAACCCGGTTTTAAAATCAAGCTAGAGATGAGCAAAAAAGTGAACCCGCCGTGCGGGTTATGGTTGTGCATCATCCGTGAATCGAACACGGGCCTCGTCGATGGCAACGACGAATTCTACCACTAGACCAATGATGCTTGCTTATTAAAGTTTTCTCATATTCCCTTATTTGAGATTATTGCTCTCATCTCCTTTCTCCTGACAGAATTTCGAACAAAGGTGAATATTACAGAAAGCCACCTGCTAAGTCTTAGATAACAGGAGTACATATACATTGTCGGCATGCTGTGACCTCTGAATATTAGAGACATTCTCAAATTCGCTATACTCTTTATGTGTCTAGTGTATGGTTATCAATACTTCTAACTATCAAGGAAGACATGTTGCTGTTGCACACGCGGGGTGTCAGCATAATAATATTGAGACCCTTAGTAATAATAAAGAAAATGACTCGAGGATGTCTAGTAGTTGACAAATGAGACAGTTCTGATAAGATCATCTAAGTAGATGACAATCGTTTTTTCGGGACGCGAACAACCCAGTACAGGAATAGAGCGGCAATAATGTTAAACGCGATATAGGCCCACATGAGTCCCAAGTTTCGCCACCGATCGCCATAGTATGATGAAACGGAAGTAAGGAATGTATCGGAGTTGGTGAGGGCACAAAATTGGCAATTTAATGTTGCGTCTGGGTTATATACCGCACCACCAGCTGTCTGCATATATGAGGACAGATACTGAGCACACGTTTTCCCGGAAGGGGGTTGGATAAGAGTAATCTCAACGTCGGAGCAGGTAACTTTCGTTTTGGCCAGCCCAGCTGAAAGCATGGAACTAATAAGATATGTCAAGGGTGACACGCGGTACATAAAGATCCAGAAGCCTGGAAGGCTGGCAGGCGTAGCGATCACACTGTCAATGTTAATTGTTAGTGATGACTTGATATCGGGGTGAGTTTTTTCCTGAGTCTGAATTGGACGTACCCGCAAAAGATCAGACACATACAGAAGAGAAGAAGAGCTAGAATAGCTCCCACTTCCGCATTTGGCACACTCGCAACCATCATCGTCGTGAATGTACCGCAGTGCATCATAAATGCCCAGATAAGGAGAAACATCAAGCCACTACGCTCGGTCACTGTATGAGTCTCCTCTGCGTTCTTGTCCATCCCAATTATGTAGTAGAAAGGCAGGAAGATGAGAACTGCAGCAAGAGAATTCCAGGGGATTTCGACGATGATGTTGGATAGCATGAATGCAGACCAGGAGTATATCTTTGATGGGCGTTCACGCGATTCGTATAATGTACGCTGCAGGATGAAGTTTGGCATTGTTTGATAGGCCAAGAAAGCAAAAATGACTAAAAGCATAAAAATCGCAAACATCTGGTGCTCAAGACCGAGAACCGAGATTTTTATCTGCAGAAATGAGAGACCGATGAATAAAGCCTGTTTTCAGTTAGTAGAGAGGACTGGAACTTGGACTTTTGTGGGACTTACTGTTCCAAAACAAAGGATCAGCTTTGCGTATATATATGAGGGGGAGCGCCAATACTGTTCGAACACTCTCTTGGTGCACAACCACAACTGCGTACGGAACGGCATGGCATATTGTTGTTGGAGACCCATGTAGTTCGCTGTTGGAGCTTTATTATGCTTGAGACGTTCAATTTCTTGTCGTACTTCAGTGAATTCTGCACTGGATCTCCAGGTCTCTCCCCAGTCAGGTATTGCAACGCTACCAGGAGCGGCACCAATTACTCCGAGCATCCACTCGGCTGGATTTTCATCACTGGCGCAGGGTTCTGCTCCATATCGTTCGAAATAATTGATTAGCGTCTCTGAATTTTTGCCAATATTACCGAAGTACACCGTCTTGCCACCTTTGGCCAACAGGAGGAGGCGATCGAACTCTTGAAATAGGATGGCGGAAGGTTGGTGAATGGTGCACAAAATGGCCTGTCCGTGATCAGACAACTTCCGCAGCAATTTTGTGATCGACCACGCAGTTTGACTATCCAGGCCAGATGTCGGCTCATCAAGAAACAGAAGCAAGTCTGGTTTTGCAGCCAATTCGACGCCGATTGTTAATCTTTTCCGTTGCTCGACGTTGAGGCCCTCCCCTGGAACGCCGACAATTGCATCTGCATATGGTTGCATTTCCAGAAGTGTAATTATTTCTTCGGCATATTTCACCTTGTCTTCCTTGGGCACAGATGCTGGCTGCCTAAGGAAAGCACTGAATTGTAAAGCCTCTCTGACGGTGGTAGTTTCAAGATGGATGTCCTGTTGCTGGACGTAGCCCACCTGTCGTTGAAAGGAGGCATCTCGCAAATGCCCATTGACATAGATCTCTCCTGTAATAACACCAGTCGTTACTCTGCTGGCAAGGACATCCAGCAATGTAGTCTTGCCGGCTCCTGAGGGCCCCTGAAAATTTTGTTAGCTTTTACCAACGCACGTAAATGGGAGATCACATACCATCAATGCCGTGAGGGTTCCTGGCTTAACCCATCCATCAATGTGATCACTTATTCGTCGCTTCTCACCTTTGATAGATATGTCATAGCATACGTCATTCCAGTGAAATACATTCGTCTGCCTTGGAATATCAATTCCTTTCTCTTTGGTCCCATCGGGCACTTCAGCATCCATGGCAATCCGCCGGATAACCTCACTGCCGCCTGCCAGTGACTCCTCATCGCGTGTGGCTTGCAGGTCAATGTTCCTTTTACGATTCCGCTGGAAGACCAGAACTTCTCCTTTCGAGACATCTTCAGGGAGATACTCGGCGGAAAGCAGATACAGTATCGTAAAGAAAACTATATATGCGATCATAATTCCAAAGTTCCTGGTCCCGATCATTAGAACTATCTTCAGAAATTGTGATTATCCTATCACATACCTCCAGACGTGTGAGTAGTAATATCGGTAACTGGCACCGATATATGCATCTCCACTGACAAAAGTTGATCCAGCAGCAGCCCCAGCAACAGAACAAGTTCTTTCTATATTAGAGACGTTTTGGTAAGTAGGTCCCGTTGGGACGAAGCTAGAACAGGGGAAGTTCCGGCCGTGGAATTCGTTTGCGAGGATGGCTTCATAGGAATAGGAAAGTGGGTTGATGTAATTGATCCAGCGAAGCCAGTCTTGCATATTGCGAGTCGGAAGGACAAATCCAGTGTATATCACCAAGCCTATGACAAACAGCGCTGTCGGTGTCAGGGCTTGCGCGATCGTTGCAGTTGATTGTGCGATGGTGCGGAAGATCATCGACATCGTCAACGTGGAACTAAAAGAAAATAGTAGATAGATAAACACATGACCAGCACTTCGATACAAGTTGGACATGAAGTAGAGCGGTATATTGAAGGCGATTGTCGATAGTATCTTAGATGGAAGGTCGCATACAGCTGACGCTAGGGCTTCGGAAAATGGATGGTAGAATGCATACGCTGCATGCTTCTCTACAATCTTTCGTTGAGTGTATAGAGAGAAGATCTATGATTATTTTAGTATTAGGTCCAGAATTTCCTGGTGGTTTGTTGCGGACCTCAAGAGAGCTGTTCAGGGCATTGAACAGCACGGCAAAAAATAGCAGGATACATCGGCTGGTGAAACTCTCCGTTGCATCTGCGAGGTTATAGAACACACTGCCCAGAATAAGAGACATGAAAAGGTTGCCAAAGACGGCGACGAAAAAGAAAGATGGATCTCCTCGAAGCCGTTGGAACCCTCTTCGGATGCACAGTCTGACTTGCTGCGGAACGGAAATCGTGTATGGCGATTTGGACGTCCTGGGAGATTAGAATTAGACATCTGATGAGTCTGATAAGACAAAAGAGTTTTCAGTAATGTTGGGGACCTTACGATAAAGGAGATTTCTCTGCTTGTTTTGAGGCGCGAAACCTTTCCAGGTGATCTCCTCCAATCTCGTACTTCTGGTTATATTCAGCGATGTCCGCTATTAGCTGCTTTCTGAGTGCACTATTCTTCCATGCCGTGGCAAATTCATCTGGCGTACGGGGCACACAATCCTCAAATCCAGGCTGGACCACCCGTTCTGAAGGATTTGTCAATGAAGTTAGAAAGTCTGCAGTGGTCTGTCGGTCAGGGCAGCAGTAACCCATGTCAATGAAGTACTGTTTGGCTTCATTTATGGGCCCGAAATAAATCTGTCGGCCTTCATATAAAACCGTGACTTTATCGAAGACCTACAGTAAATAGCAACTCAGCATTCCTCCGCAAAATTAGTTTTCAAAATGACAAACTCACATCATATGCTTGCTGAGAGGCCTGATATAATGCAACTACCGCAGCTGTCCGGAACGTGCTGACTGAGAGTTTAATAGTTCGAACAAACTCCAGTGCCGTTGCACTATCTAAGCCTCGGGTACTATTGTCCCAGCATTGGATCGGACTTTGTGTCAATGCTACCTCTGCAATGCTGACCCTTTTACGCTCCCCGCCGCTGACACCTCTGATGAAGTCGTTGCCAACTCTGGTATTGACTGTGTGAGAAAGTCCAAAAACGGCCATGATAACGTCTCGAATATGCATAGCATAAAGCTCGCGAGAAACTCCAGGAGGACGGTTACGGGGAGCTCTCGCTAGCGCTGCGAAAAGAATCGTTTGTCCCACAGTTAACTGGGGGAAGTGGATATCTGTCTCGGCTTGGTAGATTGCATCACCGCGGAATTGTCGTTGCATTACCTTTCGGGGTATTCCTAGACGGTGTCAGCGGCATGGAGAGAATCTCTGCCCGTTGGCTTCCTTAAGCTAGGGCCTTCTTACCTTGGTAGTTAAACTCTGCTGCTGGATCCAGATGCAAGCCTTTCATTTGCCCCGCGATTGTTTTCAACAACGTTGACACGCCACTGGAAGACGTGAATAAGGGTCAAGTGCAAGGAAACCAATCATACATACCTGCCTGGTCGACCAAGAACGAGCAACATTTCTCCATTCCTTAGCAGCCCATCATGGTCCTTTAATATCCCAATCTTTTGTTCTTTTTTGTTCACAAGACCGGATACTATGTCCACTGCCTGAAAAATGACGTTGAAGACATTTTTCTGGTAGGCCAGAGGGCTTCCGTATCCATACACGCTCAGGTTACGAAACGCGATACCGGCAGTACGCCTAGGGTAAGTTTCCGGATCTTGAGATGCCAACTGAAGGATGGTCCTGGCCCAAAGCTTTGCATCAAACTGGCCTGAGTTGGGATCTAGCGCAGCGTCATCTGTCCCCGTGAAAGGGTTTCGTGGCTGGCCCTGGAACCTCAAGTCCAACGAAGCGGCAGTAAAAATTCTTGAAAGATCTGTTATTCGCTTCTGATCTTCTTCAGCAATTTCCCCTTCAGCCTCGTGTTTCTGTTCCGGGTCGGAATCTCCAGCGGTGATGGTTGGATCGAGAGACACGTCATCTCTAACGTGGTCGACCGGAGTACTCGATGGGTCATGGACCATAGTGGTATCGCTCTGAGACATGTGTATAGGCATTCTTTCCTAGGCCAGTTCCTGAAATCTCTTCGAAATGATCTAGTCGAAGAAGAGTGGAGAGGGGGCTCTGTGGAATTAGGAGAGGGGATGGAGGCTTGGAAATGCGAAAGAAAGGCCAAAGGAAAGAAGACTAGAAAAGGGATGATAGAATGAAACGAAACGACTGAAAATGGAACAAAGGGTCCTGGCAGGATGGGAGTGCCAGGCTTCTGAGAGGTTGTACGCAGTATAAGTAGTTGTTTAGCATCGCGGCAGGCCGGCCCCGAAGGCAAGCCGACGACGTCTCTCTGTGAAACATATTAGAAATTATGTGAGTAATACGAAGCTAAATAGTCAGGAAGGCAAGTCTTCCGTTCCGTCGGGATTCATCTAGCAGGACGAGTCCTTCATCCGTGATATCTATCTATACCGAGTAAACATGAGTATACTTCGGAGCCGAAGAAAAGGGGTCCGCTGACCAATGAAATCGCTACGTCTTCGGCGCCGAACTATTTATTTAGTTAACCGGCGCCGAAAGCTCTTTCGCCTCCTCGCAAGGCCGGAACACCGAACAATTATCTCAAGCTTAGACACCCCTCTTTGTAAAAATTTCGGCATTCTCTAGTATCCCGAAAAAGAAGCGAAAGAGACGATGCAGAGGTTCCTGCATAAGGCGTGCGATAACTGTCGCGCTAAAAAGATCAGATGCAGTAAGCTCAAGTTTCCTTGCTAAAACCTGCTTAGCTTACTCTTCGATACCTGCTCAATCTTCTTGCCAGAATCTCTTTCGGAATCAGCTTGTGAATTCTGTAGTGTACGTTTGCCTTCCTTACTGTCTTGTCTGTACAGTGCTGAATGCCAGGAAATAATGACAAACATAGTCCCGGAGGCTCCCATGTGTCTTCAGCTATCAGAATCCGCCAAGAAAAAGAAAACCAAGATCCCAAGGTATGAAGTCGCACTATCAGCACTTTCAGGATAGTCTGAAGCATGTTGCAGGAACCCATCCTCTCACGCCTTGTGCAGATGTCAATTTCTCGTCGGAACAATCGGACCTCGCCTCACAGCGTCCAAACACCAATCTGATATCTACCAGTAATGGCTTAGATCCCCGGCAGGAGTCCCTGGAATTAGCCGTAGGGGATTCCTCAGACTTGTTCATCGACTTCCTTTTAGCAGATCGCCAGTCATCTAGGACGTGCCCAAACAATCATCACCTTCCTGACCAAGTAAGTTTCCCTGAGAAATGATACTAGGAGTTGATGGCTGAGAGGCGGTAGTTGAGCACAATATTCGGTGCGTGTGTATCGCATATAAGCAAAGGACTACTTACCCTGAGCAGTACGTTAACGGGGTCTAATCTTAATCAGGTCCGAATCCAAATATATCTTTCTTTCCGGCCAGGAGAGTCCGCTCTATCAGTGAGAGATTGGGCCATAACAGATTAGAGCAACTTCTCCAAGAGATTCGCGCCATATTAGCGGCGAAAATGAAGAATTGTAATACTATACCAGGAATTGATCTTCTACGGAACGGAGAGCGAGACTCGGCATGTACTCATGAAGCAACCAATCGTGACATGATCAACTCTCATATTCGATGTATGTGTTTGTTGCTCAATCATTGCCCAGATAGCTGATTGGTCATTTTAGCGTATATGGAACTGGTCCATCCTCTCTATCCATTCCTGACCCTGGACAACTTCGGGAAGAGGGCCTTCGCACCTGATCTGGCACAGGACCTCGCAACCGATAAGTCGTGGGCGGCCCTTTACTATGCAATAGCAGCTGTCGGCTGTCAATATAACGATGGAGGAAGCTTTGAGGCCGGCATCGGGGAAGCTTGGTTCTATTTTGAGAAATCTGCATCATACTTTCAGGATATTGTATTCTCGAAGGCTTCCCTGACTTCCGTCCAGGTATGTATTCGTGGTTACGAGATGAGGACCCGTTTCAATGGTACGGATCTGACAACCTTGATATTCCCTAGGCGTTGATTGCTATGGTAAAATACACTCAGCTGGTGTTATCGTTTTCCATGGCTTAAGGGCTAAGAACTTTCTCTAGGCCCTATTTTCCCTGACGGTTCCAGCTTTCCAATTTCAGTCTCTGATGTTATCGGAGGCAGCAATTATGTCCCAAAGTTTAGGCATTAATCGATCAAGCGGTCTACACGAGAACTCATTGCACCGTACATTTTGGGTTCTGTATTATCTAGAGAAAACATCCTGTTTCGCGACGGGAAGGATTCCAGTTTGTTTCATTCCTTTCAGCTCTTTCCAGCTTGGCCTCGACTGACTCAGAGCTAGGCTCTGCAAGACTCCTTCATCAGCTGTCCTCTGCCAGATGTAAAAGAATCGGCCTTCGAGGATTATGACTGGTTTTTCAGTTTTGTGAAATATTCTCGCCTCGTTTCCAAGATCCATAGTCGTCTGTTCACAATAAGCTCGGTGCCTAAGCAGGCGGCTGTATATAACGCAACGGTTCAGAAACTCCGGTTAGAGGTGGAAGACTGGCGCATGTCAATTCCCACACGCTTCCGTCCGGGTGAGCCCCTGAAGCCTCGATTGTTGTCCGAGCCCCTGGCACTTTCTGTCGCACTGCAGACCCATTACTACTATCTGAATGCTGTCCTCGCCCTCTCGTGGACTCTCCTTCATTGCGGCGGTGACAGCTTGGAAGTCTCCCAGCAGCTTGAGTTAAAAAAGGAACTTATGCGCACTGCCCGGTCCGTTTTAGAATTGACGGCACACATCGAAGTTGCTTCATCAACTCCTACCTGGTAAGTCTGTCATTTCTGGCATTACACCTCTTGTGCCAGTACATCATGTACTAGATTCGATCAGTCTAAAATAACCACGATTGACTTGGCAGGATTCTGGCTGTGATGCCTCTCTCTGCTCTGATGATCCTATTTGACTTGGTCATCCATAATCCTCATCACCCGGAGACGAGCCTTAGTCTGGCTCTTTTGGATATTGCAGGTGGGCATTTCAGTCGTTTAGAGTTCGCAAGCAAGGGGACCCTTCCTGCTTCTCTGATCTCAGAGTTTGCCCATATTGCCCGACAATATGTGTCCGATGTTCGGGCTCCGAAAGAACGACGGGAGCCTGCACCATCTGGCCTGAGACAGGAAAGCATCGATACAACTTGTTATACGCCGACGAGGCCTCGCCGGCCACAATATCCTGACATTCCTGCCACTTCTGACATAGGATCAGCACCAGTGTCTGAAAGGGCCGCGGCGAAGACACGAGGAATTGAGGAGTCTCATGAGCAATCAATGTCCGCACCTCCAGGAGCAGAAGGAGACATGAGCGACTCAATCACCTCGCCTCTGCCAGCGATCACGACACTACCTGACGATAATACTACTCTCTTTCTGTCCCTTATCGACGATCCAGGCTATCAGCTCGAACAACTGCAGCTTCTAGGTGTTGACTTGATGGATCTGTTTGATGTTTCCTATCCGACAGCAGGGAGGGAAAGTGCTCCGTAGTAGCCTCAACCCTCTCGAGACTGAATACATTATTTATGGCAGTTGATGGTTGCAGTTTCATCTTCTTCAGGACATGTCGTTCGAGGACGCACCGAGAGGAACGGATAAGCTTTTTTTTTTTTAAAAAAGCTTGTTTACTTACTATTCTTTAATCTTCCTGTTCCCCTCCAGTTTCTCAGTTTTTATGATATTTTCTTTCCAATCATAGTGACGTCAGACAAGATTATCGCTAGGAATTATCAGCTTTCTTTGTCGAAGGTCTCCCTCCTAATAGTTTTGTAACCTGTGGTTATATCCTTTCAGGGGAATGGCCGAAAGACCATTTCCTGTTTGATAGCGACAGCGGAACAAGAGCTATGAGCCCCACCTTTAGGATAAAGGATGAATTCTCTGTATTTGTTTTCTTAGTTCTATGCAAATTGCAGCATGAAACCAGTGTGTCAATCAGGTTTTTTTCCTTACTTGTCTTCCAGGACCCCGTCGCAATGCTCAGTGGATATGACACTTATATCAGGTTAATGCACACGTTAGGATATAGTTAATTTCTATTTAATTTATCTGTAGGACTAAGGCTCCTGTAAGGAATATAATACAGCTCTGATGGATGGCACTCCAACACTACCATTCAATTAACTACCTCTCAATTCCACGATCGATGTTATTTATCCTCACAATAGCCAATAATTCAATCGACACGGTAAAGTGGCTCATCACATTACATTTCCCACTAGCTCTAACAACTATCATGTAATACGTCTGATACATTTGCACGGCCATCGGTTCTGGGTATTAGGTTCTGGACTTGGGGGTTTCCGTTATGCATCGCATCAAGATGTCATAAATCTTAAAGACCCTATGTATCGCGATACTGTAGACATCCCTCCGTCTGGGTGGCTTGCAATAAGATTCTTCGTGACGGACAATCCCGAAGCGTGGCTCATGCATTGCCATTTGCAATGGCATCTTCTGGTAAAGATTTGGGTTCAATTGATATCCTTCAGCTAGTAGCACGATGACAGGCACGGCGGTTTCGTGGCGCAGTCAGCGTAGTCTCCTTGACTTGGTGCTTTGTGTTTCAGTCTTTATGATTCTCACAATACATTGACGGGTTGAGTAAGTACATATTCAGCATCCTTGTGGATGATCTAATGAGACCATACCATCATATTACCAAAAATATTGGACAACTTCAGTTGATTCTAATTTATAATATATTACTACACTCGGTATGTAGATCAAACGCACCCGTAATATGTGGAATCCTCGATTTGCTAGATATTGAAAAGTAGATCAGACCCTAAAGGTATAGACTATCTTTATTATTTTAATATTCTAGTGCAACATCACTTATTTTTTGACAAGCCTGTAGTATGGTCACTTCAGCTCTCCAGATGGTCTAAATCACCCCATTTTCCAAATTGACGCCTCCCATCCGATCCAAAACCGCTGTCTAGTGTATTCATCAAGTTTCATACATACTGTACATAACGTAGCTCATGAAAGCAATAGGGCTAGTCCTCCCTCTCTCCTACCAATCTAATTCGTCGCCTCTTTCTTCCAACAGTTTCGCTACCGGCTCCAGTACTGCAGTTGCATTGTCCAAATTGGCCATATGTCTTACCCTGGAGTAGAATACTGGACAGTCCTTGCTATCACATGTGACTTCGTCGCCGAAAGGGACGCCCATGCATGAACGGCAGATCTTGTGAAGATCGATAGCACGCTTCTCGGCACGCTGAAGGCGAGATCTCAATCGCAGAAGAGAGAGATGTGGCTGGCTGAGACAAGCGTTGCAGACCGGAAGATCGGTATCGTCAAGTTTCTCTCTGCAGATGACGCAAGAAGATGATTTCATGTAAGATTCGAGGGTCTTTTTGGTGTCCTTGACCGCAGTACCTTCGACACGGCGCATGCGTTGGAATTTGGGCATTTCGTCATACCATTGGCGGACATTTGCACCGACTAGGTTGAAGATACGTTCCAACGGAGGAATGATATTCTTTGTAATGTAGTACTCAGCGTCCAGCTCTAGTTGAGCATCATGGAGGAGTACCTCTGGTGCCACGCAACGGTCGATGAGTCTGGATCCAGGAGCCCCGGTAATGACCACATATGGGACACGTTCGCCGTACTGCGGTTCCAGACGCGGGTCCTCAAGCATGCGTTTGGCGCTGATCAAAGCTCCTGGAGGAGGCAAGCCTTTCTCGCTGTATGTCCCCAGACGGACCTCTCTGGCGAAGCAGAAGTCTTGGATGGAGACTCGACCCTGCATAATCTTTGCGCACTGACTCTGAAAGTAGCTTTTGACCTGGCTCAAGTCTGCCGTCTTGAACAAGATCTTGAGAGCTTTTTCCTCAATTTTCTGCTCCGCTGGAGTACCATCACGTCGCACTGTCTCTATACCTTTGGCATCAAATTCTGGCTCTGTCTGGTCTCTATGTTCATATTTGAACCCGACGTAGCGCTTCTTGGCCAGAAGAACACACGGATGGTAGACCTTTTCGAACTTGAGCTTTACCGGTTGAGGATTCATGTCCGTCACGGCTTTAGCGATCTCCTCTCCAATGTCAAATGCTTGCTCACATGTGCGTCCTTTAAGGTAGACGAACAAGCTGTCGGTATCACCATACACGACTTCGGCACCCCAGCGCTCGACAGAATGTATAAATGCAATTGCCTTTTCGAGCGTCTCTCTTCCAGTCTGAACGATACTGTCTGCGATTTCGGAGCAAGGCATTCTTCCTGAAAACGACGCAGATGTATAGCCATAGGTCACGTTGGCAATCAACTTCAAAGCAAGCTGTCGGTTGTTGAGTAAACGTTGCAATGTTTTATCATCTTTATCGACTTTCATCCCACTCTTTACCATCACTCGAGTCTCCAGGATCTCGGTGAGCATTTTAGCTAAGAGCGACTTGCGTATTTCGGGCTTCGCATACATCATGCCGTTTGGCGCAATGTTTATGTGATCCATGAGAAGCTCCAGGATACGCGGCTGCCTCTTGTAGTCCGTGAAGCCCATTTTGTTCCGGCCTTTCCACTTGACTACCCTTCCCAGAAAAGTTGAATAGCAATAATTGTATGCTATCACCACACTAGGGTATAAGGACTGAAAGTCTAGAACCAGAAGAGGACTGGTGTAGAAGCCACTTTGTGGCTCCATAACGAGAGGTATACAGTCAAGCGCATTCTGTTGGCCAACTTGCTTTTTGCTCGGGGATACCAGAATAAAGTTCTCTGGCTTTGCGATTCGGAACATCAAGGATTCAACTTTGAATTGAGAACCACGAAGGAAGACCGAAGAGAAGTCAATACCTAGCAGCCTCGCTTGTTCGCTTAGCCGCGGGATAAGCTCGTTTGCATCCAAGATCTCGAGGTTCATCTGTACTCGGGAGACGAAATAGTCCATGATCTTCATGAGATCACGGGGCTTGTTGCTTTGATACCAAGTAGTCAAATCCTTAAATGGATAGTGCGGGACCCTTCTGTGTAGTAAGTGAAAGACGACATTCTCCATGGTATACTGCAACAAGTTTAGCTCGCCTCTCATGGCACGCCCAATATTGATCATATGTCGACCTGTTATTCTAATACTAGAAGCGGTGTTGAATCCCCAAAGATCGTTTTCTTTGCCAAATCTTCCATGTGATTGTGTCTTCACTCGCGATAGCTCATCGCACAGATCGTAGTCGTATTTGCATCGGGCGCGTTGGATCAGGTAGCCCCAAGAACTGTTGTGTACTTCGTAGCCAGTAATGATGTCTGGATCATGAAATCTCACGATATCAACCAATCTGGTGATAAGATCTAGCTCTGTATTCTCCTGCACAACTTCCACTGTCAGGACTTTAGATAACTTCTGCGCTAAGTCTTCGCCCTCTCCTTGAGCGAGAATTCCGACATGGACATTCTCCAAGTGCGTGTTGACATCAAGGTCTTGGTCTTCGGATTTGATACACCAGAAAACACACGAGACCTCATCTTCTTCGGGATTTGGAGCTAATGAACCGCGAGTGTTGACATGAACTTCAAGACTCATTACACTCATGTACTGCACTTCATGTTCGACACTCGTAGATTCCTGTTTTTGAGAGTACTTGAAACCATGTGCGTTCTTTTGAGTCGCTCCCTCAATCTGAGACAGTACATTTGGTTTTGTTTCGGGAAGAGTATGGGCCATCTTTTGGTTTGTCTTGATTGGTTTTACGACGCTTTTCTCAAACCACTCGACAACTTCGGCACGTGTGGGAGGCACAGGTGCGAACTCCCAGACCCTGCAAGATGACGCTTCGCGAAGTCTCTGGTCCTGCTGCTCTTGAAAGACGCGATCAATGGAAACAGGAGCTCGCTCACCGAACATCGCAGGTGATCTTCCTGTAGGGTCAAAATCAGGTAAATATTGCAAGGTATCGCTCTCCAAGCGGAATTCACGACCGGCATATTCGCGTGGGCGCTCAGGGACATCGCTTTCGTCGCTATAATAGGCTTTCTGATATACCACAGATGGATGGCCGTCATCGTTCATTGTGGAACAAACATCACTGGTAGAAGGTCCTGGAATATAGTAGCAAAGAACACGTCGACCTGATGCGACATTGAAGGCATCATGGATCTTCGACCCTATTGCAGCGATATGAGGGTCAATCCACGTTGATGTCGAGGTACTAGAAAATGAATGAGATTGCGATGACTGAAGCTGATGCTGTTTTGGCGGCTTCGTTACCTCCTCTGCGATCTTCTGAGACGAGTCCAGAACGGGCTTTGAGGAAGCACTTTGCTGACTAAATCGCAGTACTGTTGCGGGATCATTAGGATCCTTGACGACAGGAAATTGAATGCGTTGATTTTGACCTTCACCTGGAGGTCGTAGGGTTCTCTGCGAAAAGGACGGCTGTGACTGAGAGGAATGCGTGTCCCTTTGCGTTCCTGTCCTATCATTGACAAAAGCTTCCTTCGGTTCTGTGTCCGCGAATTCAGCACGGGCAGTAGAAAGACGCTTGCGTCTTTTTTGCGCAGGGTTCTGGCTGGCTGAATTCTCTTGGCCACGTTTCAGAGACCCCGACACATATTGAAAGTCATCAGTTACGTTGTTCGTGGTGTCTGACTCAAGCAGGCCGTTGTTGGATGCTTCCTCTGCTTTGTGGAAATCTGCAGATGGCAAGCAAAACGGGTCTGCTGGGCTGTCATTATAGACAGAATCACGCAGGGTTCGAAGATTCGGCTCAGGACCGAGCTCGTAGAGTTGCTCGACGGATTCACCACCAATTTCAGTGTTGCGGTTCAAAGAATCGGTGGAAGGCTGGTCGCTTTCCTCAGTGACAAGGTACGGTTGATCTGAGTATTCTTCGTCGGAGTAGAAAGGATTCTCTTCGCTTCTAAACGACAGAACAGTGTCCTCGTCTACCTGGATATCTGCAACAGGTATTTCACCGACATGCGGGATTCCTGTCCCTTTCAGAGTCGACTCCCCCAATTGCTGGGGAAACAACTCTTCAACGCTCTGAAATGCCGTCTGAATTTCACTCTCGAATGGTTTTGTCGACACAAAATTCTCAAATGATAGATCACGGCCATCACTGTCCCGCTTTTCGTCGACAGCAATGTCGACTACCTTCTGGCGGTAATCTTCTTCATGAATCCAGCCACCTTTCTCGTAGTTCCTCGCGTCCGCAGACATAGACACCAGCTCTTCTGGACCGAAAGGCGTGCTGTCCAGATCAGTTAGTCCCATCCTTCTTTTACGCCTTCGAGTCTCGTCCTGCCATAGCCCGGCCATGCTAGGGACCAGTTTCAAATCAGAAGGTAACGGCTGCAGTCTTTCTATGAAATCGTGGTGTAACTGTCTCTCTTTGACCTCAAAGCGATTGACGATATCTTGGACGCAGATATCAACTTCTAATGGACAATGGCTCTGTTTTGGAAGAACTGATTCGTCTGATATAAGGTCCGCGGGTATCGATCGGTTATGCCATTGGTGTGACAGGTCACTAAGCTCGAGATACTCAGGAACGGGTTCCCGGAATTTGACTTTTCTACAATCCATATATGCACATCCGTACAAGTTGTAGTCGCACATCCATTGTGGTATGTACTGAAGATGACTTTCGTATGGTTGTAACTGGCGTTTCATCACAGCGCCTTGTCTTAGGAGATCTGCAAGTCGTGTGATGTTCAGGGGATTCAATAAATAGATTTTGAAATAGAACCGGTACCCAACATGATACCCATAAAATGGTATTCCTTTCACGAGTGAGATGTGAGCGACATACGCCGTCTTGCCGTCGTAGGCATTCCGACGATACCTGACCGCCAAGGCATGGTCGATTGAGACATGAAGGGTACGGATAGCTGAGTTTACTGTATGCGCTTTAGCTAAATCAACCTATTAGATAAGAAAATCTACCAACCTTCGTCCCGTTCCAGGCTGCCATCATATTCCACATAAATATACGGAAACGCGCCATGGATATGGGCGCAGACCTTCTGACCGGTCTCCGTCGCACCAAAAACGCGAATTACTGGGACCCTCAGCCTACCCCGCCCTTCAGGGGCTTCATAGCCGTATGGCACGGCAGGATCGAACTCTGAAGGTATTGCTTGATAGTGGTCGATACAGTTCAGACGGACTCTGAAAGGATCCATCTGTCGTTCAAATTTGACGTACAAGGGTCAATGACAACATATTGAATGTGCAATACCGAACTGAGAAGTGCGGGATCTCATATCTATCCAAGAAAAACAGGATTGCGACACGGACCACCCCAGCACATCCCCAACCCGCGTTGAGAATCGCGATTTAAGAATGCGGAGATATTGACGTGCATAACACCGCGCGGCTGTTAAGCGCGAAGAGGAACACCAGGTCACGCGATATGGCTCGAGTGGGTCCCCGGCTGCCAAGCTATCTCCGATCTCCAGATCTTCCCAGTCAGCAACTCAGTTCATCATTTCTCTTTGAAAGCAGTATCTTGCCAACACTTTATAAACCACGCTGTTCCAGGCCGAACAAGCTATAGCACAACAAGTGGATTCTATTTAAAGTCTCTCAAATAGCTCCGGCCACGATGTCGCGGAAACCCACTGATGTGGCGTCGAAGGAGCGCAACGAGTACATCCCATCCTTCATCTCGAAGAAACCGTTCTACATCGATGATGACGCCACAGCCAACGATTATCTAGAGCATCAGCGCTTACAAAAATCTACTGCTGACCAGTCTAAATGGTACGATCGAGGCAAGCGGGCTGGTCCCGCTGCCACCAAGTATCGGAAAGGAGCTTGCGAGAACTGCGGCGCTATGACCCACAAGACCAAGGAATGTCTCAGTCGGCCGCGAAAGCTTGGAGCAAAATGGACAGGCAAAGATATCCAGGCAGACGAAGTCATACAGCAGGTAGAACTTGGCTGGGATGCGAAGCGGGATCGATGGAATGGTTATGACCCACGGGAATACCGCGGCGTCATTGAGGAATATGAGGAGCTTGAGAATTTAAAACGGAAGGCTAAGCAAGAAAGCGAAAAGAAACAGCTTGATGGTGAAGATGAGGAGGATGGAGGTCAAGAAGAAGCACGATATGCTGAAGAATCCGACATGGGAAGACAGCAGAGTACTGCAACTAGAAACCTCCGAATCCGAGAAGACACAGCGAAATACCTTCTCAATCTCGATCTTGACTCTGCCAAATATGATCCCAAAACTCGATCAATGGTTGACATGGGGGCGCAGGCGGACCAAGCATCAGCTCTTGTCGCAGAGGAAAATTTCGTGCGTGCATCGGGAGATGCTGCAGAGTTTGAGAAGGCGCAACGCTATGCTTGGGAATCACAGGAGCGAGGAGATAAGAACAAGATACATCTCCAGGCTAATCCCACATCGGGCGAGATTCTCCGGAGAAAACACAAAGAGGAATCTGAAGCTAAACGTCAGGCTCAGCGCAAAGCGTTGCTTGAGAAGTATGGTGGCGAGGAGTATCTTCAACCGGCTCCTCTAAGGGATGCTGCGGTCATTGAAAATGAGCGCTTCGTTGAATATGATGAGACTGGTGCTATCAAGGGGGCACCGAAGAAAGCAGCAAAGTCGAAGTACGCGGAGGACGTACTCGTCAACAACCACACGTCCGTATGGGGCAGTTGGTGGCACGATTTTCAATGGGGGTATGCATGCTGCCATTCCACTGTCAAAAACAGTTATTGTACTGGCGAAGAAGGGAAACGGGCATTCGAAGAGGCGGGTAATATGCTCTTACCGCCGGAGGAAGGCGACGAAGAGGCTGCTAGCAACGATGATGGTAGACAGGATTCAGCGAAGGTGAAGACCGCTGGTGGAGATGACGGTCAGAAGGCGGGGGCAGATCCCAACTCCAAGAAGCGATCACTTATGGAGGTGCAGCAAGGCGTCACCGAAGAGGAAATAGAGTCATACAAGCGAAGTCGCCTTGCTGCAGAGGATCCCATGGCACGTTTTCTTGGAAAAGATGAGCTTGTACAATGACCCAATACTTACTTCCTCTTTCTCTATGATATCTAGGTGACGATTTTGAGCCTCTTTTTGTAAATACATTGCATGCGGGCCATGGAGTTATTCTCGAGTTGAACGAGACGGGTTCAGGCGCATGATTGATAGTTTGACTACGGGAACAGGGGTCGTCCCTCGATGTTGTTATTTCTGCTAAGATTCCTTTTAATATGATACCAAAAACTCTTTTTCTTGTCCAGCAATTCTCTTGTTCAATCTCGGGTCTTCGCTATTGTCATTGTCCTAATGACTAAATAACTGTTTCAATAATTCATAATTGTGGTCAGGAATCCAGTTTTGACGCAAGCGCAGCTACATAATCACACAAGATATTGCCGTGTGTGCTGAAGCTCAAGTACAAAAGACTAGGATATCTTGAGGCTTAAACTGGAGATCCGTCCAAAATTTGGCCTTATTCCGGCGGAAGCGATGTGGATCCGCTAGTCTGTCAGGTGACACTTACGGTAGCTGCGAAAGTCACGGGACCAGGGTTCAAGCCCTGAGACCACAATTCGCTTAGCGACGCCCAGTTGAACTCTCAGCGAACTTCCGATACGCCCAGCGACGACGACAACGACAACCCGCCCTTCAACGGAATCACCAGGTATGAGGAGACCCTTTTCGCGCGCTGTTTTGCTGTATGTTATCGGGGAACATATTTCGCTAACGATTGACGTCCTTTCCAGTCCCTCTGATTCAAGATGAGTACGTTATCCGTTCGACTCGATCTCCGCAATACGCCGATACTGTCCAGAAAAGACTTGAAGACTGACAACGGATTATAGCGAAGGGTACCTCCAGCTTTGGCAAGCGCCACAACAAGACGCACACTCTGTGCAGACGCTGCGGTCAGTACAATCCGACATCCTATGCGACGATCGATCAGGGAAATTTTAGATAGGATATGAGGAATGAAGATGACTGACATTTTTCGATTTGGGATTTTCAGGTCGCCGCTCCCTGCACATCCAGAAGCACACCTGTGCCAACTGCGGTTACCCCGCTGCTAAGACTCGCAAGTGTACGAATCCCCGAATTACCATCCCCAGCTGAGACCTGGAACTATACGGCGAGGGTTTTTGAGAAAAGAGCGTGTCAGGCTTACATGGAATTGAATCTACAGACAACTGGAGCGAGAAGGCCAAGCGGAGAAAGACCACCGGCACTGGTCGCATGAGGTACCTGAAGACCGTCGACCGCCGATTCCAGAATGGATTCCAGACCGGCGTCCCCAAGGGCTCCCGTGGCCCCGAGAAGGCCTAAATTTGTTTAAAGTCGGATTTTCTCGGAAGCTGGAGGGTTGAATGATGCGGCAGTCGTCGTAAAAGCAGCGGCTTTGGGCATGATGATTCCAGGGGGTTGCTTATGGGGCCTTTTCTGCCGCCAGGGTTCCAACGAAAACATAACGGAAGACCAAAAAGAAAAAAGTCATGGGTTTTCGGTGGAAGAAAGGGAAGGCGTGTGCATGAATTTCCTTTTTCTTAATGGCTGGCAAATATCCCATGTCAATGGCAGACACGGTATTTGAGACGTTTCTCCAATACGTGACCCTGTCTTGTCGAATTCAAGCATTCATACGAAAAGGCTACCTTATTTCCAAATCCACAAAGCAAAAAAACGCTGTCTCCCTTATCATTCTCACCCAATGAATCCTAGGATACGCCTAATCTAGTCATGGCTCCAAACGCCTATTCCCAAGAAAGAATTCAGATATCAACCGCCGGTCTACTCTCCGCGTCCGAAGACTCTCACACCCCCATCGCGCTGAACGAAATACAAGACCTCTTTCTCTTCCCATGCACTCCCGCCCGCGTCCTGGTCCGGCCCTCCGCCTTTGCTGATCCTCAACACCCCGCTGACGTCCTTCGCGGCTCCTGTGTCCAAATTCCGAAGTTGCATCACCATTGAAGCCCTATGCGCAAGACCAACAACAAATGCTGCGTGCTCTGTTTCCAGCGGCGTTGCCTGCTGTTGGGCGAAAGCAGATGCGTTGTGTATCAAAGGGGAATCAGCGGCTAGTGTAACGACCGTTGAGTAGACATGCTGTCAATTGCTGTGAGCATAGTCCTCCCACATATCAAGTAGTCATCACTTTTTGTAGACAAGGGCTCTACGTACCTGTTGTAGTCCCATTACCCACTCTCCGATCTCCGTAGATGTAATTCCCTGACTTGGTCCCGTCGCGGCAAGTAGTAGATCTGGTTGGTCAATAACCAGCAATACCTCACTCTCTTCGTCGTCACCTGCGCCCTTCTTCCGCTTCAGTTCATCAATCACAGCCAGGATCTCCCTCTCCAAGGCATCAAGCGCCACCTGACCGCGCCCTGAGAGGTGTAACCGCTTCGCTGGTCCTGCGCCAGATGGAGCCTTGGCAGCCGCCGGAGCTGCTGGAGCTAGCTGTGCCGGTGCCCTGACAGCACCAGGCGGCGATCGAATTGGGAGTGTCGTCCTTGGAGATGCAGCGGTTGATTGTGGGGTAAATGGTGAAGGGGATGTAGATGCAGGGGTGGGTGAATAGAATAGTTCTGAGAGTCCATCAATGAAAGCGAACCGCCCTTGTTCTGAAAGGCGCGCTATGTCCAGGCCCTAGTGAGATAGATTCAATTAGAGCGATTGAGAAAGAAAAATAAATGAATCAATAAATAAAAACAATGCGATAAAATTGAGGTTTGCTTTGGGGGTCTTGGTCATATTCAGAAAATAAAAAATCAGGATACAGAGCAAGTTTCGTCCTCAAGAAATGGGTAGCTCGATGAATATCTCATCCACTCCATGGAGTGTAAATATACCAAGGAATACAGTGCGGACACTTGACGCAAAGAGAAGGAAACAAGGAATTAGATGCAGTCCCCGAGAGCACAGAATAATCATGCGAAAACTTGAGTAAAAAAAACCAATCGCTGCAGAACGTAACCAGTCTCATGTCTCTTAGGAGAGTTCCAAATGAATGGCAAAGGGAAATAACACATTTGGAAGAAATAATTTGAAATTACAGAGGCATGAGTACTCACCAGTCTCTTCGCCTCCGATCTCCAAAAATCCCATCCCCGCAAAAAGCTCAACAGCACCACTTTCTTTCCCCTCCCACCAAGCTCTCCAACACCATCACCACCTTGAAGTCCGATCCCTGGAGTAGCACCATTCCTGCTTGTACTCAGAGCCGCAAAGAGAATCCTCAATACCAGCCAATTGCCCGTTGCGCTCAGCACAGACGTGACCAACGCGAGTGATGAGCGGGGCGGCGGGGAGACGTACGGCGCAAGCAGATGTGGAATGGGTGGTTGAGAAGGCATGGCAGAAGTTGGACCTTTCCTGATGCTTAGATCTGTCACCTTCTAGATTTAACCGGCTATATGTACTCCGGATCGCAGCGCAGTATTTCTTTCCAAGATGACGTTTGTATAAAAAATGTTCTTGTGGAGAATCCCATTGGTTGGCGGGGCCGGTAGCGCCAAGACATGCCCGAGTGATAGAAAGACTATCTTATCTTCCTCCACTGTCCTTGATCTTGTTATTTCATTCAAGCAAAACATACTTCAAGTACATGCGGCCATAGGGTGTGGAAAACAGGGCTTCCCGTCCGCTCAGCCGTACTTAAGCCACACGCCGGCCGGTTAGTAGTTGGGTGGGTGACCACCAGCGAATCCCGGCTGCTGCATGTTCTTTTCTTTTTTGGCTGGTTTGAATTCTCTTATTGCTCTATGCCATAAAGAAAAGGATCGTAATCAGTATTCTGTATTGCCGTGCTCAGCCAGCCAATCTTCGGCTCTCCTTTGCATGTCTCTCGTGTTCTCGATAGATCGTTCATGCTGCTTAATATCACTTTCGACCATATTCTTCGCTGTCTCAGCATATTCGGGGAGCTGGGATGCCCATTCTCTGATTGTATCTATCTCTTGCTGTAGAGAAGCCATTGCATCTTTCTGAGATTGTATTCTAGTCGCTGTGTCCTGTCTCCCTAGCGACTTAATCCCTGTGACTGATTGGAAGGTCTTGCCTGGGCACAGTCGTTCAGCGTCAGCTTTTGCCGCTTCGTACGCCTTCCGGTAGACAGTGACGCTCTTCTCTTCGTGATGAAGTTCGATACGGAAACGTCGCGCTTCTTCGGGGTCAGACTCTTTGAACTCCTCTGCCCAATTCCGGTTGGCTTGGGCGCTTTCTTGCTTCCATTTATATTCATGTCGTAGCATCTCCAACTCCCACAACGGGAGATCTTCCTTTCTGTAGCATGATCCACCCGGGCACAGGAGCTCAGCTGTCTTTTCCGCCTTCTTACGATCTTCCTCATTGCGTACTCTCGCCCGCTCGGCCTTCCAGAGATTAAAGCGCGCGGCCCATTCTTCATCATTGGTCTTCGCAGCAGCAAGTGCTTCTTGTTGAGATTTGATGTCCCTGTCTGCATACTTCACCCAGTCCTTGAACATCTCCACCTTTCTCAATGGCTCTTCCGCGCGGTCCTTGGCTTTCAAGGCAGTATATGCACGTGCCTGGGCCACTTCAAATGCGTCGCCGTCAAAGTTATCCGGCCAACCGTGGGCCCGATATAACGCCTTTAAATCCAATTCCGAATCATTCCACTCACCACCACTACGCTCACCTCCTGGCATTTCTTCAAGGGTAAGGTACCAATGGTTAATATCACGCAGAACGTCATTAGCTGGCCGGCTAGGAATATGCTCGAAACTGTTGCGGTTGGCACTTTTCGGCTTACCAGAGGGTACCTCACTTAAGGCCGGATCAGTACTGGACCAACCCTCTTGATCAATAATCCAGATTTTATGCTTTTTTGCATCATAGATAATAACACTCTGGTGGTTACCGAGCTGAGACAGCGGCGTAACCCAAGGACGCATGTATGGCCCGTTCTCATCTTCGAAGTCGTCCTCATCCGGACTTCCGTAGAACGGGTCACGACCTTGTTCCACCTGATCAGGATCACGAAAGTCAGTAAATTCGCCACCGTGGAAGAAGTCGGAATTGCCGGCAATATCAGGATCGACGTATGGTAGAATGCTGTAGAGATAGATGATGGACGAATCCAGGCCATGCTCTTTACACACAGGGAGCAGATGCTTGATGTCATTGGGTCCTTTCTGAATGCCTTCCGGATCTATGAAGCGCATCTTTGCAAGAGTCTGGTAAATCTCAAGCATAAGATCCGCGACTTCGTGGAGCCGCGCCTTCTGATCAGACGATAGCTCTTCCATTGATGTAGTTCCGGATGGTCGTAAAAACGTCAAGAGGGGTTTGTATCCTGTTCGCCACCAAAGAACGACAAAGGACACAGTGAAGGCAGCTAAAAGCTTTCGAGAAATAGAAAGATGCATTGCTGATTGTGTGAGAACGAATCCTGCTCCTGTAAATGCTGAAGTCCCTTCAGCTTTCCTGTTATGGATATTTAAGGATCTCTGCACGGCAACAAGGTGGTCCGTGCACACCTGCTGCCTAATTATATCCGTTCCGGGAATTTTTACTCAATATCTCTCTACGTCTAGGCAGCCTTCCAACTAATATTTCTTGATCAAAAGAATTTTAGGTATCTCGATCCAATTGCTTGAGGGAAATGTCCCTGGATTTAATGTTCTTTGCTGGACAATGTGGGCCCCGAATTCAATCTCAACCTCCCTTGGAATGGAACTAGTACCAAACCAAACTCACAGTCATCATTCCTTCTATTTGGTAGCAGGATAGCTAAAATACAAAAAAGAAAAACATACGACAGCCAGGATTCGCTGGTGGTCACCCACCCAACTACTAACTGGCCGGCGTGTGGCTTAAGTACGGCTGAGCGGACGGGAAGCCCTGTTTTCCACACCCTGTGGTCGTATATGATAGTCTAAACTATAACTGCGTATGATATCGATATGAGATTATTTACTGAATATATCTATAAGCAAGTTTGAGCTTCTCTTCCAGTTGGTATTACTCCATTTCATATTGACGCTGCTGGTTATAGTGAGACTGAGCTGTGGATGTTGAGACAGATCTAGGACATCAAAGACTTTGTTGGAGGGCGTGGTCGTCTCCCGGGTTCGGTTATTTCTGGTCCTGAGCTGTTGGAGGGCAGCTCTGGGTCTGGCGGAGTGGAGGGGAGTACCGAGATAGCGAAAGATCTTGGTCAAGATTGTCCATCATGGCCAGTGTAATTCATTGGGGATAAAGTATTCACGCTGAACCTGCTCATACCAGTCCGGTGGGTATACTGGCATTGGAGGAGGAGGCACAGGGATAAAGCCTGTCGAATCTTTTGATGACCTTTGGCATTGCTTTAAATTTTTGGATTGGCTGGAAGCAGATGAGTGTCGATCAAAAAATAATTGGAGGCACGTACACTTACAAAGGATGCTTTTGGATATTTCTCCAAGCACATAGAATTGCCTCTTTCTGTGCCATCTCTTGGTCTGGGAGAGGATACATTGAGTTCAGGAGAAGGGAGTTGAAGCTGCCCTCTTTCCCTTCAATAATCCACTGCGCACAGAACTCGAACAACCTGGGATAGTAGCCGGCAGATTCCCAATCAATGAGGCAGATAGAGCCATCTTCCTGCCACAGGATGTTTCGAGGTGCTATATCCAGATGGCAGAGAACGAGTTCGCAGCCCCGGAGAGTCAGTTTTGGATTGTGCTTGAAAAGCCGGCTGTTGAACCACTTCTCCATCTCATCGAGACTGTCGAAGATCAGATCTTCAGTATCAGAGAAAAGAAGACCACGGGAGAAACGTCCACATAGAGAGCCAGGAAAGGTGTGCCGCAATGTTGCGAAATGGTCAAGCACGCTCGCAACCTTTCTGATGGCGGCAACGTCTTCCAATGGATCGATGACCTTCCCCTCTATAAACTCCATCACAATATAGCCCCAGCCCCGCTCATCAGAAAAGAAATCATACACGCGTGGAACACGGACAATGCGACTGTCCACAAGTTCATAGGCTATCCTTTGATTCTCAGCTTCTTCTTTCGTTACATCTGGACCCCATTTGACCACTGCGTGATCGGAGATTCTGATAATACGCTTTCCGTATTGACTGACAATACTTCGAGGCAATGGATCTGCACAGAAAGCGATCACCGAGGATCGTTGAAAGTTTTGGGGAAGCGTCATTTTTTCTGCAAGAAATGAGATTGTGGGAAGAGAGAGGCACTAGTCAGGATAACAAGAATGTATGTGTGAAAGAGCGAAGGGGAGGGGAAATTTGGAGACTCAGAATGAGCAAGAGGTAGTCTCCTGACTATTCAGCGCCGCGAACTAACAGAGGTCTGAGCGTTATGTAATCACCTGGGGGAGCAAAATATTGAGCACGAAAGGATTGATGGGCAAGCCTGAAAAGGACCCTTAGAGTGAAGTGCTGCTACAACCGGATGGAACCGTCAAAGACGGCCTCCGGGGCTGTGACGTGACGAAGTACTGGTACTACTTAGCGGAAGTCTCCAAGGGCCAGAAAGGTCTTACCACCAAACAGTTGTTTGTTTTGCATAATCTGTCAAAGTAAAGTCTCTGCACATTCCACGGCAGACTTATTGGCCATCGGTAATTCTTCCCAGACGTCAGCTCCGCGTGACGCAGAAGCCTCTGCCCGGCCAGAGAAGTTATTTACTCCCTCTAAAGGTACTATTATAGCCTTGGTCATTCTGATTCCTTTCCTTTTCCCTTGTAGGAGAATTCCAGTAGATAGACGTAGATGGCTTTAACAGCGAATACAAATCGATTCTAAGGTCCTGACCACCCATTAAGGAAATCATAGCTTGTATTAAATCCTTGAAATACAATTGTACTAGCCATATGGGTCATCACAACCCCCAAAACTCGACCCATTTGGGTTACTAGCGAGGAACCGACTGTGAAACGTATTGAGAATGTGGATAAAGAAGAGAAATGTTACGAAGATGGAATAGAAGCCCCTTCTAGTACCGGAGTGGATATTCAGCGTCAGGCATCACCCCCATCTAATGAAAAGAGAGGCGAGGAGAAACAAGTACAGATATAACTAACGTGTGTCATCAATAGAAATGAAGTTCATGTTCACGAATGCTCTTGCCAGCCGTATTTCAACGTTGCCGGAGCCATTTAAAACGGCCGTCAAGAATAGCTGGCTATGGAAATGGGAAAGAAGTCAAAACTTGAAAATCGAAGAAGGTCTGTAGCTAGCCGCTACCGCGTTGAAACATTCAGGTTCTTCTGTGCTTCTCGAAGGATATCCTTCATCCGAGTATACAGAGCCTTATCTTCCTTCTTCCATCGACCGCCGCTTGGAAAAACAACCTTCCGCAATTTATTAACCCAAGGGATAAGTGATTGGTAGTATGATGTGAAGTTCTCCTCCGCAATCTCGATAAAGTCTCCTTCGTCTGCCACCATTCCTTTCTTCAGCTTGGCCAGCTCTTTCATTGTTGCGTAATTCCACTTATCGAACTCCGGAACAACTCTGCCATTCTGATCTGGTCCATCATAATGGATACATATCCACAATAAGACCCAGAAAAAGGACTCCAAATCATGCATAAAAGAATGCTTTTCGCCCAACAGCAGACCGATTGCCATGAATGCTCTCGTTCCTGTTTTACCGCTCGCTCCAGAAGGCTGTTCTCGTTGTTCCTTAATAGCAAGGTCCAAGTCGATTAGAAATGCTGGCCATGATGGGCTTTGTTCATCATCATTGAGAATAAGATTCCCAGTGGATATGTCACCCTGCAAAGATCCTGCCTTCATATGCAATGATTCATAGCCTTTACCAATTAGTAATGAAATGGAATAAGTCAACAAGCCACTTACCTTCTATGCAGCCCTGCAGCGCAGAAAGCATAGCAACAGGCGATCTCGCTTTGTAGATTGGTTTCCCATAGTCATGAATAATAACACGACGATGCACCCGATTCTGCAGGGCAGGGTCTCTTTCGTCTTTGGTCAGAGAGCTTGAGCAGGTCCGCTTGCTAGGTGGCAGTGCTCCATCAGCATGGCTGGATGACATCTTGCGCCCTGCACTGCTTGTAGAGCGGCCTATTCTTGCACTTGCACCCAAAGAGACTTTGGAACGTGTTGGTCGGTAATTCGCAGCCTTTGTTATATCAAGGCCTCTGCGCACATTATTTCGAATATCATCTACTATATTGCTCACCTGAACTGTTTCATGGTAGTAGTACCTTGCAACATTTACCACACCTTTTGTTGTTGCTTCCTGCAAAAGCTTGCCCTCCTCCTCTCGCTCTGGATACTGCCATGAGTCTTTGATCACAAGTGGCATGTTCATGTTGTCTCCTTCACAATGAGCTTTCCAGCAAGTTGTAGCTCTGCCAGCAACACATGGGGCACGTTTCATAAGTCCATCAAGAATAAGACGCTCTGACCGCCCATTGCGTATAATCTCAATGAATTGTTTCCCACCCGAGGACAAAATACTTGGGTCATATCCTAACTGTTCATTGTCCATCCGAAGAAATCCTAGCACTGACAAGACAAATTGAAGACCATCTTTGTTGATATCAAATGGTGATGATGCAATGGCTCCAATGCGATCAAATTCCCACAGTCGCATAGTGGACCCACACATTGTAAAACCTAAGGCAAAGCGACGGGTGTCTTGAGCTGTAAGTACTTCCCTTGCATAACGTCCCAGATCACGCCATGTCTTTGAGGACATATCAGCGCTTGTGTTACTCTTCAGCTCACCCAGGACCAGGACATGTGACCAGTGATATTTTGGGCGATGATTCACATCTGGACTGAAAATAAAGCCAATATCCAACTTTTGATCTGCTGTAGATCCTTGTAATGGTTGACCTGGCTGTGCCAATACCATGCGATCTGCTATCAAGGGAAAACCCTCTTCAGCTGCAATGTCACGGAACACATTGATCTGAGAAGTAAGCCAGTCTAAGACCTCCTTTTCATTAGCAGTCTCAGGCCAGTCCCGTCAGCCATCCTCCTCACTAAACAGTGGATTATCCCCTTCCTTGCATCTTCTAAGAACAGCAGCACCTGCATCTTCAAGTCCTTCAACATCTCCAAAGTATGCCTTGTAGAAGCCTGGTACGCTGATGTAGATTGATCCAAGCTCTTCTCTTAGCACAATGTCCACATACTTTCGGTGTTCAGAAGAGTTAACAAAGCTGCTTGTAGTGTGCAAATGGGGCATTTGGTTGAGGAAGGGTAATGGCTTAGGAGGAGGCGTAGATTCAACAGCAGCGTAGATCTTATCCCAGATAATATTGTCAGGCTCATTGTTGATGGCGGCAGTTAGTAATGGGATGAACTGGTCGACATCAAAGTTTTCAGAGCTTATTGCAGAATTAAGCCTTAGAAGATCACTCAAAAGATTCTTTTGACTGTTAACAGAGGGCAGAGTCCGTAGGTCTGGCAAACTCCGCAACGTTGACAAAAGGTCAAGAGTTAGATTTTGGAGATCTAGAGAGGATTAGAAAAGCTCTTTATCATCTGATGGCAAATGATCACCTTCATTATCCAATTGACGAAGAGCATCTGTCGAGTGAGGTAGCCCTAAATTGTCACAAGTCGATTTGAAGCTGTCACGAAAAGCTTTTAGTCTGTCTCCTATCGGTATAGCTTTAGACGCTTCCACTGCCAGTCTATAGGCCATTTCGTTGATGATAATCAAAAGTTGCGTGGTACGGTTCTCCTAAGATGATTCAAACCATCAACAAGCGTCGAGAATGTCGATCGCTTGGACAGATGCTTAGGGAAAGAAATAGATGCGCGATATCAAGTGAAAAATAAAGACCGCAAGTGATTCCACCGATTGCATCACAGCGGTGTCGCAAAGGAAACTAGGTATCGAGGGTGGAGTGGAGAGGAAAGACGGTGAGATAAGGTCCAAAGAGATATCGGAAAAATGAGCTAGTCCGGAGTCCGCACCCCACTAGGTTTCCTTTCAGCAGCATATAGAGCAGCAATAGTAGCACTCTTGCAGGGCGCACGGAGGGACCTGAATCGTAAAATGAGCAATATGCCTCCTAGATAGACCTAAGAAATTTAATGAAAACCTTCATCCAAATATGTACTCAGTTGCTTTCTGATGTTTGATGATGCTATACCTGTTAGTTATACGTTTTCTAAGCTGGTCGCTAGTTGATATGGATCTACTGTCTTTAGAAACAGTGGAATTGAACTCCATATCTCTGTGTACCTTAGAGTCATTCGGCCAACATAGTGGCTTTTCAGAGTGAGATTCAACATTAATCCTACGCTCTACAGCACATCCACTGAACTTCATTTACGATATCATCACCAATGTGAGTCTAAAAGAGATCTCGGTATCATTGCATACATTCCAAATCTTCCATATCTCACAAAGTTCAGCATTCGATAAGTCATTTTCTCTATCAGTCAGCTTGCCAGGTCACGCTGGTTTTTCTCCTAAATGCATTATAAGATCAAAACAAGCACTCTAAGCTTTTGCTTGTCCATGCCATGGCGTGGGGGCGGGTCTCTATCACGGAGAAACCCCGACTTCCCCGTGGGGAAGAGGGAACCCCACTCCCGGTCTTCATTCCGTCCCCATTAACTATTTCCCCAGTAAAAGAAAGACGGGGAGTAAGTATACAGGGTCTTTCTCCACTACTCCAAAACTCCTTCAGGAAGGTGGCCGAAGATGGTGAGGGATGGGCGTCGTATGACGCGGGGTGGAGCATACCCCGGGTTCTGTAGCTGGAGGTGCTTTTCTTCACCTTGGGGAGTACTTCATCTCTCTTGCTCCACACTCACCTGAAAATCTCTATACTACAGTGAAAATAAACACTGTACTGATAGAGCATTATATATTGCAAGATGGCGCCTTATCTTGGCCTTCGGGGGATGCCCCTGGTGATGGTAATAACGCTGGCGTGTTCAATAGGTTTCCTCCTCTTCGGTAAGCAGATTCGCATCTACTTCCCCGTACCATGCTCATGATCCTCGGTTAGGCTATGATAATGGCGTCTTCTCGGGTCTCACAACAGATCCCTTATTTCTGGAGACCATGGGTAATCCGAATGCTTCCCTCTTGGGATTCATTGTGGCAGTCTATGAGCTAGGCTGTCTAGGGGGAGCTCTAATCTCTGCTGTCTGGGGCGAGAATTTGGGTCGACGGAAGCTGAACGCTGGTGGCTGCGTTGTTCTCATTATTGGAACTCTCATCCAATGCACCTCCTATAGTCGTGCCCAGATGATAGTCGGAAGAATTGTCACCGGCTTTGGGACGGGCGGTATCACCAGCGCAGTTCCTGTCTGGCAATGTGAAATATCTCCAGCCAATATACGTGGACGAACCATTGCGATGGAACTATCCTCCCTTATCGTCGGCATTGTCATCGCCTATTGGATCGACTATGGCTGTAGTAACTACACCAGTGGCTTCCAGTGGCGCTTCCCTATTGCTTTCCAAATCGTCTTTGCCATTATGCTGATAATTATGTGCTTTTTCCTTCCTGGTAAGTCTATTCAGAGAGGTCAATGTGCAAGTAACATGATGCTGATATTGGCTCAGAAAGTCCACGTTGGCTTGCCAGTCATGACAGACAACAAGAAGCGTTGGATGTACTCTGTATATTGCGAGATGGAAGCCCTGAAGATGAAAAGTCAGTCTCGAATTCACAGAAATCAAAGATGCTATTGCCCTGGAGGAGGCGGAATCCGGTGGCTGGAAGGACTGTTTCACAGACGGAGGGATCATGGGCTGGCAACGACTCGCCATCGCCTGCTCCGCGCAAGCCCTTCAAGAATTCACGGGGACAAATATAATCACGTACTATGCCCCTTATGTCATGGTCCACAGCGTCGGTTTAAATTCTCATCAATCGCTGCTTCTCTCGGGTGGCCTTCAATTGTGGTTTCTTGTCGCTTCAATCATCCCATGGTAAAATATTTGAAAAATTCCGGTTTTGATATTAACGCTGACTTTTCCCAGGTTCATTCTGGACAAGGTGGGACGACGGACTTTATTCATATTTGGCAGTTTTGGTATGGGTTCCTGCATTCTGATATCTGGCCTTACTTCATGGCTGGAGGTCGCAACAACGGTATTGCTGCAGTCACCATGCTGTACATGTTTCAGGTCCGTATATTTTCACTTCAGGGAGATTACCTCAGGTCTAGCTAACCGTCATACAGGCTTTCTTCACCTGGGGATGGATGTCTAACATGTGGGCATACCCATCTGAGATACTCCCGCTGCGCATCCGCCAGCGCGGTAGTGCCCTATCCGTGGTCTGGCAGTGGCTCATTACCTTCTTGGTTGTTGAGATCACTCCAGTTGGAATCCAAAACATTGGCTGGAAGCTCTACATTGTGTTCTGCATCCTCAACTGGGCTAGCATCATTGTCGTATGGTTCTGCTACCCAGAAACTTCGGGCAAGACACTCGAGAGTATCGATTTCTTGTTTGCCAGCCAAACTAGTCTTACCCAGGTAGTGAAGCTGAGCAAGCGGAAGGACATGGATGGTATGGCTGTCGCCCATGAATTACAGTTACAGGTGCACCACGACAAGGCTGAAGAAAAGAGCGTGGAGTATCAAGAAAACGAGGAACAGGTTGCATGAAACAAATGGGGAGGAAAAAAAAAAAAAAACAATAACTTACACGATTACGAATCTGGCTGACTCCGCGTTTGAAGGCACAAAGCTATCACGCAGATTGCGGGGTATGTGGAATGGTAAATGTTCGACCATCTGCCACAGACTTGAAATGGTTTTATTGGATTTGCATCTCAGAACCCACGAAATGGACGGTTAACTCTGTATTATGGCTTCGGAAGACGGAATTGCATCAAAGCTCTTTTCGAGATTCATGACAATATCAACTCCTGGATGATCGAGTAATGTATACGCGTCCAAGTAACATAATATTGAACTCTGTCATATAGGGAAACTCTTCTGGTCGGGTGAGCTGTGATCACCTCACCTATTCTACCCTGCCGAGGTCTCGAGCGGATCCCAGGACCCACAAGTACCTATTAGTTAACCGAAACTAGCCGGTCTGATAAAATATACCATCTTCTGCGTACAGTACAAGCCATGAGACCCAAGCTTGTGTTAGTTATTATCCCGATCATGGAGAATAGTCGAAAACAGCCATACCCCTGAGCGGAAAGGAACACGTGCGTCCCAATCCGTAGGTAATGCTTATTAAGGTTTGTTCCTGATCCCGGTGGCAGTTCATCACGTGCGATATCGATAGGGTTCCTCAGGCATCAAGGGACCGCCGTCAACTATTGCGGACTTCAGTCCTTCATCAGCATGAGATAATATTTATAAGACTTCTAATTGAATTCCTTACTTTGTAATCTCGTAGTTCTCTTGTACTACTTCATTCTCACATCCAGATCGAGGATTGCATCTGCTGTTGAACCTCACCCCTCGTCCCTGACTGTCTAAGAAATTTTCCGTTCCGATCATCACCTGACTGCATTGTTCCCCACCACCATCAGCGATCTCTCCTCTGACGGTCTGGCTCCTCAAGTCAACGACATGTCTTAAGACAAACAGGATCTCTCACCTATTCATTATCCGGCTATATGATCTATCAATATATTGAGTGATCGTGAATCCAAAGCCTGTTTTACTTGCTGCTAACCGTAAGTGATTCGAATCTATTTCTTTGCTTCGTACCCCACGAAAAAGCTTCCGCCATTCCATGCTGTAACGCCTTATATAAGTCTTTGGAACCTCATGAACGTCGGATCTTGCATGTGTCTTTTCTCCTTCTTGAAGTTTGTGTCTTGTTTCTCCCTATCTGTGCAACCATGCTTGCGGACCCTGGTAATCTCCGGTTTTAGCGCTCCTTTTCATGAACCCAGATTGGATGTTCATCATCCGTCCCTATCTTGGAGGCGTTTGGTTCATTTACTCTCCGTTAGCCAAGAATGAGTATCAACCACACCCCTGTACTGACCAAAGCTAGATGATTCCAGCTTGGTATCAGCGGCTAGGCATCATCAAACTTCAAATTTGCAAGTTCGATTCGAGCCAATGAAAAAGAGACAATGGCGAGCACTCGTGATTCACATTCATACGCTGTACGGTGTGCCTACATTGCTAGTCAACTGAATTAATCGTGCTGATCAGTAACTGTTAGTGCGATGAATGCCGACTTCGAAAGTCAAAAGTGAGTTGACTTCTCTCTAGACGATATGTTCCGTTACGCCTTGTCTGACTTTTTCAGTGTTCAAAAGAACGACCGATCTGTGCACAGTGCAGGCAACTGCAAAAGGAATGCAATTATAGTCCTAAAGTAACCCGCAGTCCACTTACAAGACAGTAAGTGTTTCGGTCTATTCCGGCCCGTTCCGTCCCTGATCATCCGTGTTTGGTCCTTTCATGTTCAACAATAGTAATCTGTTCTACTGTAGACATCTCACATATGTCGAAGATCGTCTCCATGCCTTCGAAAGGGCTCTTGGAAACCTCTTCCCAGGCAGCGACCTAGATGGTCTCGTCAATTCTCTCCTGCAGGATCAAGAGAGTCGTCCTAAAGCTGAGCCATCTCCGGATTCATCATCTAGACAGTCTCCCTACATGAAGTCTGAAGCTGAGAGGGAAGAGCCTGCTCCTGAGACTTTGCCGCAGCAAGCAGATGGGTTTGACTGGGCAGAGAAAGAGATAGCCCTCGGGGACTTGACTGATGGCATGGCCGCTCTGTCTATCAAGCCGGAAGGAGCGGGATATTTCGGTTGGCTTTCCCAGGTCTGGAATTCGTATCCCAAGTGTATGCTGACTAATTCGCCTTATTCAAAGGTTCATCTTCCAGTGTGGTGCCCCTTCGAGCTCTCAGGGACCATGGATTCGATTTGAATATTCCCCGTAGCTCCAAGTCGATATCTGCTCATAGAGTTCCGCGGAAGGCACAGTTGCTAAGCTCTGCACCGTCGGGCCTTATAGAGCAAGCGTTCATGGATGCTTACTTCATGAACTACCACACCAGTTACCCCTTTGTTCATGAGGCAACCTTCAGGGCTCAGTTTTACGAACAGATCCCCCGTCCACATGGGCCGGCATGGCACATTCTGCTGAACACCATCCTCGCTCTTGGCGCCTGGAGCATTGGAGACGACACATCCGACTTGGACATAACGTTCTATCAGGAAGCTAGAAGCCAACTGCAGCAGATGTCTGTCTTCGAAGCTGGAAACTTGACGCTTGTGCAGGCTTTGCTGCTTTTGAGCAACTATGCCCAGAAACGTGATAAACCCAACACCGGCTGGAATTTCCTGGGACTCGCTGTCCGGATGGCAATGAGTCTTGGCCTTCACAAGGAGTTCCGTGAATGGAAAATCAGCCTCCTGCAGCGGGAAATCCGCCGAAGGTTATGGTGGGGTGTTTATATTTTCGATAGCGGAGCTGCAAAGACATTTGGCCGCCCAATTCTGCTCCCTGAAGAGCACATAATGGACGCTAAGCGTGTGCTTAACATCCATGACGAGGTACAGATCTCATCCCCAGTCAGCGGAAACCCATATACTAACATTTTTCGAAAAGGCTCTTACACCAGCGACTACGACTGTTCCCCCAGAATCTGATGGCCCCACCATCTATTCCGGCATGATCGCCCAGGCGGACTTCCATCTCTTCACTAATAGTGTCTATCAGCGTCTTATTTCGACTCCAAGTGTCACGCCGGAGGAGACTCTAGCCCTACAAAAACCCATGGATGACTGGTTCAACAGCCTTCCCCCTTATCTTCAACGAGCCTACTCAAACCCAGAGCCTGATTGGCTGGCACTCAGTCGAAATCGGCTCATGTGGCGCCAATGGAACTTACGAACGCTGCTCTTCCGTCCGATCGTGCTCCGCTGGGCATCTAAGAGATGGACACCTAACCTTCCTACAGAACCTGAGGATCCTGCAGAGACAGAATGCAGGATGTTATGTTTGCAGCACGCTAGAGCCACCATAGTCTCGATCGATGAGTATATGGAAAACTATCTGTGCACAAGGCTAGGTGCATGGTATATTCTGTATGTGCTCCTGCGTGTGCTCCAGCTACTTGACCTTCTTCCGATGACTAATATTCCCAGATATTTCCTTTTCCAAGCCGGTGTCATCCCAATTATTTTCCTTATGACAGATCCCACGAATGCCGACGCTCCCTCCTGGCTTCAAGACATCGAAACTACGAGGAGACTTCTGTCTCACCCGAGTCTGAGTAACAGCCGACTCGCAGGCCGTTGTTTGGATGTCATCAACCGTCTCTGTTCTCCTATCGTGACTACCACTACGGGTGCGGAGCAGTATGCACAACAACAACTCATGATGCACTCGCCGGGCCACTTATTCAATGATAACCCGTTCAGTAACCTCTTCCCAGCTGATTTCCAAGGTGGCGCCGTTGATTTCTCCGAATGGGTGAATTTCCCATCACAGGGTGATTTCACTTGAAGTCACTCTCTCTGCTTATTACAGACCCTCTTACGGATCTACAATCAAGACTTGATGCCCGTCACTCGTATCTGCGAAGGATATGGAAGGAGAAACGGATCAGGTCACCAAACATCAGGATGATACCCAACGCAGCTTCTAAGGCTCGACGAGAAACTACAGTATTCAGACCGACTGACTGACAGGGGTCCTCTTGACCCGCCCCTTCTGCAGCTCTTGGCCATCAACCAGACTGTGGAGCACTCCCAACACGGATCTTGAAAGATCTAGTGTTGAGACTCGCTTCAGGGGAGTCGATTGGAAGCACCAGTGCAGCCCCTAAAAGCCACAGACACATACTAGCTGACCAAGAATGAAAGAATGACAATGATAGGCTAGATAGAACAGAAGAAAGGGCACAGATCAAGAGAACAGAATGAATGAATAAGATTGTTGTGCTGCCCTCTCAAATTCTTATTCGCGTAGCATTTTCTGTAATACTCAACAACGCCTTGATCCTGACCAATTAATTTCCTTACCCATATCCCGGCTTTTAGTCCATGAACATCACTTCAAGATTCATTTCATTCATTCTCCATTTTCATTTAAGTCTATACACGTATCACATAACTAATTCCTAGGTATAAGTACACTTTTTCCATGATGAAATAACAGTCCATGAATCCATATACCCGGAGGAAAAAACACTCCCTTGGTCGACTAAATTATCAGCTTTATTCCGCTCCAGCAGCACCCTCACCGAACTGGATTCCCCATATCTTCCATCTCGCGTCTTCGATAACGTCTTTCCGCAACCAAAGCCCGTTTCTAGTCGTGGGGTCTTCGTCATTGGTATCTTGACGCTCACTGTGATCAACCCAGGAGAAGAGGAGTCGTAATTGCCAGAGACGGTCTTTGACTTCGTCTGGTGACCGGCTGGTGCCGGAGGCTGTTCGAATGATGCTGTTGACTGTGTTCTGGAGAACGAGCTTGGTGTCGACCACGGAGGGACGTAGCCAAGGTGGGGAAGAGATATTTCTTCCGTCTCTCGCGTATTGAGAGCGGGATTGGAAGGGTAGGGAATGCGTGACGAGGGCTCGTTCCTCGAGGCCAAGCTCCCGCAGAGACGGGAGAGAGAATATCCAATCCCACAAGTCGACAGATGATGGACGGATGAGACCGGATGTAGGTGTGCCCTGTGTGATCGCTCCCTTAATGCCGCCTGCTCCGGCGGATGATGGTAGGATATCTTGCATTTCGCTGAGACCCACCAGTGTAGAAGCGAAGACTGAGGATCCGGATGGATTGAATGATGTTCTTCTTCTCAGGTACACGGACTGGTCACCTTGGTAGAACTTCTCGCGAAGCCCACTGTTGCATTCAAAATCTAGAACGATGGGCCAGTGGTTAGGACTCTGTAATTTGATCACGGCGACATCTTTCAAATCGGGAAGAAGGCATGGAGCAGTTGTTGTTCTCGTCAAGCCGCTCTTCATAGTCAGGGAGATCGGCGTCGACACAGGACGTCCCATGTCGAGATCCCTTGGAACGAGACAACGGGACTCCGTGGCGAGAACCCACATGTGACGGAATGCTTGGAGGTGGCATTTGTTGTCGAGAACAGTAGTTGGAAAGATTGGGTAGAAGGCACACAGCAGCGATGCTATCGCGAGATCAGAAGTGCCCAGGGTGTGGGTTCCTCCGGCTAAGAAAAGCAAGCCAATGGCCATATGAGCCGCCATATGACTTCCATAGGGGGTGTCAGGATCAACGCGACCGTGAAGAGAACGTAGTCGTCTGAATACGGCCAGATCGCCTGTTCCAGCCATGACTGCAGCCGCAGAAAGTGCAACGATATCCTGGCAGTTACGAACAGAATTTCGTGCCAGCTTTCCATCATAGTTAACAGCAGGCAGTCTGCATATTCTCATGAATTGATCAAGATACGATACAAGAAGATCTCTCGCTTGCGGCAGAGCAGAGCCTGCATAACGTAGACCAATCGTGAGGCAAAGCCCAGCAATAATGTTAAAGAATGGCATATCATCGCTGCTTAGGCGACGAATGCTTGCGAGTCGATTCCGTCTGCGGTAGACTTCTGGGAGACTTTCAAGGAGCCACTCCTGAGAAGCGCGGATATTATCCCACATTATCAGATGTCTCGCCACAGTCCGGAGAAGGAAGATATCAGGTCGAACGTAATCAAATTGTGCAGTCGTGTCAGGAATATCGATCTTGTGAGCGAGAGCCTCGTCATTGGTCTTCATGAAAATAATCATGAGAGCAATCGTAGCTCCTGCAGTAGCTCGGTCGAGGATGTGAACCAGGTCGACATTCTTCGTACCGACGGCGAGTGCCAGCAACCTCTCAACCACGTTCATATCTCGTAAACCCCTTAGGTCCTTACCCTTGCCGAGATTGATAAATCCTAGAGCGAAGCCGGCAGCCAGACGATAGCCTTCATCACGTAGATCCTCTTGAGAGATTGTACTCTCCTCACGTGAGACATTTTCGAGCTCTGATAGCATTACTTCGCTCATTCTCCTGTGTTGAGAATTACAATACAGCAGACCTATCCCCATTATTCCAGCCGTTTGTGTCAAATGTGACAAGTTTAACTCAGCAGCACCCGGAGGAAGCATTCTTGTGACATGCACGGAAAGCAACCTCGTGATCAGAGTGTCCATTGTACCTAGATAGGATGCAGAGAGACCGAGCAGAAGACCGATTGATGTCATTGTATGCTTCGGTGTCAGATATTTGAAGGCGACCCATTTTGCCAGAGTCTTCAAATGCCCATTCAAACCAAGGGCAAATAAAAAGCCCGCGTGTCTGTTTGTCAACTCTTGGGGCTTGTTGAAAAGTATCCATGATGTGTCAATGCCCTTGGACGACTTCGAAATTGCAAGGCCTGTTGAAACGCCATTATGGAAAAAAGCCCAGCAGACCTTCTCCTCACTAAACGAAGCTCTGTCGGCACTAATTGTTACATTCGAAGGTTTCATAACGCATTGTAAGGAGAAGGAGGGGATGGGAAGTTTCTCGGTCAAAAGTGGCGATCGACTGCTGAACATGAACATGGCGCGTCCTGCCGGAATAGAAAGAGTTCTGAGAGTCACAAGTTGCACAAGCTCTTTCTGCGCCTCCAATAGATCAGAGTCAGACCACTCAGGCTCCGGTAGACATTCCGCCACAGGAGCCTTAGACTGATTCAAGAGTTTAGCTGCCTCCACGAAACGTCTATCCTCATTGAATATGAGCCTCGTGATAGATGATTTATCAGCCTCAGCGGAAGCCTCGAAGGAGTTTATCGCATCGATGTCTAGTGTGGACGAAGCTATGTGGTGGAAATCGCGCACGGCGTCATGCGCCAAAACCGGCTGAGGCCTCGAGACTGAAGCAACAGAGCGGTTATTGTTCATCGAGACATAAAGATCGTCCCTATCGATCAGCTCAAGAAGAGCAGACGTCCAAGACGTCGGAGGATTCACTTGACATCGAGTAATTGCTTCAAAGAGTGGCGCACTGATACCATCTGGAAATGTCTCAATTACGCTGCGTGTGAGACCCCAACGGAGTAAGAGCTTAACTCTTTCCAGAGTTGAGGATAAAGAGCAAGCTTCAGAAAGATAGCCACGGAGCGCGAGCGTCCTGGGAGTAAGGTTGAAAGCTTCCTGCCACAGTCTCCCTTCAGCTTGCGTCCGATCAGGCTCGGAAACGACTTCCAGAAGCGTGGGGAAAGGGGATGATGGTTCACGCCAGATATTTTCGATGGAGGAAAATATCGAAGGGGGTGGGAATGGCTCCGGTGGGATATTTAGTTTCGAAATTTGGGAATCTTCAAACGACCAACAGTCTATGCTCGCCATCTCACTCCCATAGTAGCTGTTTGGCTTCCAGGTCCATGAACTCCAACCTATCCACCGACCAATCTGAGCTAACACGGGAGCTAACATGCCCATCTTTTTGCAGGAGGACTCATTCTCATATGTAAAGAGCTTCTGCTCTTCACGTAGAAAATGTAAGCCAATCAGGATGCTGCACAGAGCAGTCCGACGCGTTGGCTCGCTTCGCGACGCTGCAGTAGGAAGATAACCTTCTGCACCAGAAGCAGCTTCGCCGAGAGGATCGTGAAGAAATTCTCTGGCCAAAGCAGCACAGTGAATGATGTATGAGTTTGTCCTGTGAGCCAGCCGAGGCGTGGATGAATCGAGAATGCTTCGTTGATCCATCTTCGCTGTTCTCTTTGGGCGAGGAGCTTCATCAGATTTGTTAGCGGATTCCGCCTGCATGATCCAGCTCCAGGAGGGGTTCATCATCCATGATGGAGCAAAGCCGGATGAGCCAGCCTCCTGGTCCAGCATTGCCTCCCAATTCTCGAGGTCGACGTAACTTCCGCTGCTTGAGCGAGGGAGTGCTCTCCTTCTCCGAGTCCTTTCGGCTGATGTCTTTGTCTCACTGATTGGAATGAAGTCGACCGCCATCGTAAACAAGAGCACCACCATTGCCGTCCACTCCAGGTCATAGCCAGCATAATTCCTAGGACGTAACCACTTCAATATCTGCCACCATCCGGGAAGTATTCCCTCTCCGGCTTTCCCTAGATCCCGCAGGACAAATCTACAGATTGCAACGGCTCTTTGAACGAGAACATTCCTCGGTTCCATACAGATTTGAAGTCTGTGTTTCCTTCCCTGGGAATCAACTGCATCAACCCTACCCTTTACAGAAGGGTTATCTAGCCCAACCAAAGTAAGTGGCAGGTCGATCAAAGATTTCTCAGCGCCTGTACCTGAGATATTGCGAGGAAATCTTGACAGCGACATATCATACGGCTGATGTAAGCTCAGACCGGAAGGCAGTTCAATCTCTACCGGAATGCTCCATGGCGATTGCAAGGTCAACTGATTCTGTCCGTCCGTCGTAACTCTTAAAGTCAGAATCCGAGAGACTTGCCCATCAACTATTCGGCAGGCACCTAGCACATCAGTGTTATGATGTATCCCTGCTACGTTAACAGCAAAGGAACCTTGATAAGGATTCCTTGCCGTCCTTGTCTTCGCTTTCGACCCACTCACTGTCCCCTTCGTCGGCATGGTAACCCGTTCAACTTTCAAGGTAACCAGGGTAAGGGATTTTGAGCGGTAATCAGAGATGCAAATGGCAATAGAAGCGGAATCCCAATTTCCAATATCCTCGCTATCACGAGCGTGCAATGTGAATATTTTGGGTTTCGTCGATGGGGCCGAAGCAGCGGTATCAAAGGAGAGGGAGATGTTGCCGGAAAAACTTTCCACTTTCGTGAGCATCAATTCCTTTGACAGTCCAGCGGTTGATTCTCTCAGATCCATGTCTTCAAAGCCCTCGAGGTTTCCCCCATTGTTGAGTTCCTGCAGAAGCTTATTGACGCGAAAGTCTAAAGAGCCACCGTTGGGATACATGGAATCTCCCCCGGACGGTATAGATGCTCGGGGATTGAAGTCAAAGCTTTCTCGAGTGCTAAATCCTCCTAGAGACTGTCTGGAGAGCCCATGGTTGGAAGAGTAAGCCTGATTCCCAGTAGCAAGGTCAGAGAAGGTAGCTCTGTCTTGGCTTGTTGCAAGATCGGCTCGCGCAAGCATAGAGCTGACACGCCTTGACGTTTTCGAAGGACCGGTGATGTCTCCAAATTCTTGCCCCAGCTGTGTAGCAAAGTCATCTACATCGTCTCCTCTTCCTTCTGAGGGGTGGCTCTGCGGATTAGGCATTCCCGAAAGGCTGCGTCCAAGATTAATATTGCCAAAGCTTTCTCTGACGCCAGAAGGGCGTGCTGTGGGAGTCGTTGTACCCGTCGTCATTCCAAAATGAGAACTTCTTCTTTTAGAGCGAGTGCCTGTGGCTTCTGATTTCCGTTTGCCCCGATGAACTAATTGATCAGTCTCCTCCTGTCTGTATCGGCCTGTCCATAGCGTGTACAATCCCGTATGAGAGTTAAGAGTCACGACGAAGATTAATGGAATATCAGATGGTGCATGACTGATATGAGAGAGCTCATCTTTTTGAGAGATGTATACTATCTCTTCTGCAGAGTCAAGCACATGAAAATCGCTTGCTCTGTGACTTGCGTACCCGGAACGAGAATAGCTGGCCACGACTAATCCCATTTCAGAGTGAGGGTCCATGAGAGAAAAGACTCTCGGGAGACTTGCATGTTCCTTGGATTTCTGTTTCCATCCTGAAGGTCGAGAAGGTGGGATGGTCAGCGACGGCCGCGAGGCCTTCCGGCCAGAACCTTTAGAAGGCTCGTGGACCCTTTCAGAAGTCTTAACTGACATGAAAGAGTTTGGAGGAGCCGCTGGATATGGTGAAGGGCTGTCTTGAGGCCCCTTTCGTTGGAATAAGAGGCCCCGCGGAGTAGGAAATACCGTCTCGACTTCGAAAGGCAAAGGTATGACATGACTATTTCCAGTCAAGAAGAAAATATGTGCTTGAGACTTCAGAACGACAACCAGAGCTCTCGAGAGGTCAATTCCGCCAGTGTCATCCTCGTTCATATGCTTGTTTTCTCTCTCGCCTGTTGTTGTCCACGGAATTTCGAGACCCTTCCTCTCTCTTTTCGTCATAGAATGCGATCCACGATCTGAATGCGCGGTGTCAGAATCGGAAGACGAACCCTTCCCAAATCCCTGAGATCCTGCATCATTCGGCCTTTCTGTCGGGAAATGTGTGAATAGAACGTGTCGTATCTCTTCCTTCTCAACATCTAATCTGAAGACCCTCTTAACGACACCACACCGAGACCAGACCACGCAGGTCTTTGTGTAGACCACTTCCTCGTCGAGAGGTCCATCTGATCCATCCTCCACCGGTGTTACCTGCCACACATAGCTATTTGGGGACGGCTCTGGTGGGAGTAGTCGTTCGGCGACCAGAAAGGGGATTGCGGAGGGTTCATGGAGGCCCAGTGACCGGACTGACGCCATTGTCAGGCTGGTGTTCGTTCAACACCTTCAATATGACCAGCCAGAAGAGCGCGCAGTCTGGTCATGCTCATTCTCGAGGCCGTGAGGCGTTGCGAAGGGCTCCAAAGTGGGTGAGTCCCTTGTCAATTGTGAAGAGCGGTGCAAGTGCTTGCCCGAAAGCAAATACGTGACGCGCTGCGCACCCGCTCGATTTTCGACTTCTCTAGACACCAACCCAAGAACCTCCAAGCTTGCAACGGTCGTCGCTGCAACACGGTAGCTGTTCACAGTTACTGTCACTTCATGAATAGGAGGCTACAGCTTACGCAAGCATTTCCTTAGAAACCAGATCGTGTTGCTTTTTTCAGCTATGCACGGTTTCCAAAGCTGAGCTTATTCGTACTTTCGTCCCTTCAACGACTCAACTACATCTGCCATCTTTTTCCACAAAATGCCCGGTCTTCCTATGTCGAAACCTTTGGTGAGGCAAGCAGAGGGTCGACTACAGATAAGGTGCGTTGCTTTCTGGTTTGTGTGCTCGTCGTAGACGTTTACTGATCGCCACCGGACTACAGCTATCAGCTACCTCATCGCGTCTACTGCGCCAAAGCTTACCCTACTCTGTCCCCCAATGGCTCATCCATAATAATTTACGGCTACGAAAATGGTTTGAAGATTATCTGGAGAGGAGGGAAACGTTTCAAGGCTGCCCAGGATGCTGCCTCCACAGAGCAGACTAAGAAGAGCGATGGTCCCAAGGACGAGTCGATCATGATCATCGACTCAGACGAAGAAGAAGACACCCCGGAGCCCCCACGTGAGGAATCGCCAAAGGTCAACTTCGAAGAGACAGAGACAGAAGTCGATCCCTCGCGTCCTTTTAAAGAGATCCTCCGTCACGTCGACATACCTCTGGGATCTGCCGTTCTAAGCTTGGCGGTTCCTCGTTGCCTCCCGGAAGGTGCGCGCTCGCCTCTGGATCCTTTGCCACCGGTGCTATCCAAGAGGATTGTAGTGGCTGCGACGTGTGCTGACTTCTCTACACGTCTCATTACAATTCCCCTTGTTCCTCCTCACACTACAAACACCGATGCTTCCACATGGGGCATTCAGGCACTTTCCATCAGTGGCCTTTCGTCTCATCAGGAGATACCACGGGGGGTATCTCTTACCTTCACTTGCCAGGAAGATGAGGAAAGAATGAATAACAGCAGCGCAAGCAATCCGAGAACTTCATCCAGGCGCAACTCCACGTCAGGATCTGGAGAGAGATGGGACCTCCTGTTGGCTACGCATTCAGCGGAGGCATCCGGTACTCTCCTAGTGTATCGGATCCCGGTCGTTGAGCAGTCAAGTCAAGCAGGGAAGGATTATTCTCTTTCTGAATCTCACCTTCGTCCCATCCAGAGACGCTATTTGCCAGCGCCCGCTAAGAGCATCTCTTTTAATCCCTCGCCATATCCATCACAACGGCATGGAAACCTCCTGATCTCTCTCAGCAACGGCTCAGTCAAGATTTATTCATGTCTTGCCACAAGACCAGCAGCACCAGGAGGTCGTCGAGGTTCAAGCGATGGTGTGGACTTCGCAGAACCAGAAGGCAGATGGCTGATGACTCTATACCCTGGTTTTGAGCAGTTGTCGACCGGATTTGCCTCTCGGAAGACCATCGTCGATGCACAGTGGGTCCTTCGTGGAAAAGCGGCCATGGTTCTTTTGGCCAGTGGGGAATGGGGCGTATGGGATATCGAAGGAGCTGGTCCAGGCAGTCAGCAAGGTCCTCTGCGTTATCAATCCAGCGTTCAAGGAGTGACTGGTGGCTCGCTCACCCTTTTCGCGGTGAGTGGACGAGTTGTTGCTACACCGGAAGAGAACAAATCCACTACCAGTCGTTCAGTCTCCGAGCAACGAAGCAAGTTTGCTCCTATGACACCTTCCACGAAGAGACTTCGAGAAGACACTTTGTTCAAAGGGTCGTCAAGCCCATCTCAGCCCTCTCTGTATGGCAGTATATCCGTCATCCAGACGAGCCCCTCAAGGGACACGGCTCCCGATGAGTCGATCTTGATTCAGCACGGTAACAATAGTGCCATCATTCCGAACCTGCTAGCTTTGTGGCGGAATTATGTGAAATCTACAGGGACGTTCGACTCCTTGGACCGTTGCAAGATGACTCCTGTGAGCGGCGTGAACCTCTTAGGCGAGAAACTGAACTCCGTGGACCATCTCCCCACCTCTCACAGCGCACGAGAAACAGGACGACGGGAGTTCGACATCGTCATGGCGGCAGAGCATCAAATCATCATCGTCGCGCGGGAGCTGAAAGAGCAGAACGAACATGTGGGACCGAAGCATTCCTATTCAGACTCAAGGTCTTCTGTTGAGGCTGACAGACTCATGCTCGATAAGGGAGAACTCGGCGTGGAGGGTATGGATCGGATCCTGACCAGCATGGCTAGCAGAGGCAGTCCTCTGAAGAGAGCACGTCTGTTTACCTGAGAAATAGTTTGTCCTCCCCACACTTCGACTTTTCATCACGGTTTATGCAATCTCGCACGACCTGTCTTTCCCGAAAAGCCTTTGAACGAAGTATGAATACCCATATTTAATTTTACAACCCATTTCTCCATATCTTGTACCATGATAACTACAAGCTTGAAATACCATCCAAATCAACCCCATCCAATATCTTCGCGACGCAAGGTGGAGCGCAAGGCGAGACCCATGCCTTGAAATTCCTTCTTCGGAAGGAATAAGCTCTGTATTCGACGCGATACATCAAACCAGATCTCCACCCATTCCACTCTATCAAAAGCACCCCCCAGTGACTTTAACCAGTCACTCCTCTACCTGTCGATTTCTCAACATTCTGTCCTGTTGTGATCGATCTGTTATCGCATTGCGACGAAACAGCGCATACGGATATGGATATATCCATAATATCTATATCTTGTATCCGTCGCAGATAACAATCCCCACATCGATCATGATGGGCAGAAGCGGTGAAAACTCGATAGGTAGAGGCTGAGGAATCAGGGGCGTGTCTTACTTAATATGTGGTGAATGGGACATTTCGTTCGTAGGACTACCGAGTATTCGTTAACTATGGAAATGTAGATCTTAATTATATTTATTCTTATAACTAGGTCTAGACTATCTTCAACAATGAACCAATTTACTTTCCTTTCTATACATCTCCTTTTTGGGGGATGTGCTTTCTACGGGTATTTCATCACTCTGATCTTATCGTCCTGAAAGCTCAAGTAAATATATATTTTGCCGGATGGTGGATACTTCATACTTTAGTTAGGATGATGATATTAACTAACTAGTTAGTTATCTGACAGAGCGATATCACATAAACATTTCTCGATTCACATCCTAGTCACTGCATCATCTACTTGTCCTTTGTCGATTTAATCTATCATAGGACCTATGATCTCTTAACGATTTATGCACGTGAGGTCTTCAAAATTTAAATCCATATGTAGAATTTCTTGATATGTCTAATCTGAGAGTTATGTACCTATCCACCACATATTCAATTGCAGACTCCCGTGGATGCCTGCCAAAGATGCAAGTAGGATCGGCGACCCCACTTGATCTCCGAGAAAGACCTCTTTGGGTCAAAAGCTCAACAGAGATGCTGCTCTCCCATCCCTCTAGAACGACAAGTGATCCCAGAGGATGAACGAAGGAGTGCGACACTCCACACTAGCTCAGACTCTAACTGATTGTATCCATGTACATTCCAGCTCGACGCTAAACTCTGCGACTGAATCAGCTCAACCGCTGTATCCAAGCGACTCCAGCTCCTTGCGAACTGCATCCTCCGTGCGGATCTTCTTCATCTGAGTATCCTCGAGCTTCTCACCCGCAGCCAGACGCATCTTGAGATCGTCGATAGCGCGGATCTTCTTCAAGAGACCGCGAATCTTCTTCTCCTGGGGAGTGCCGTTGCCGCCACCTGGAGTCGTGGGAGATGTAGCCTCCGCCGGAGCAGCCGGCGCAGCAGCACCATTAGGCTTCTGCTTGGCTGGACCTGTGGGCACACCGTTGGCATTGCGGTCACGGCTCTTGCTCTGAGTATCCAGATGGTTCTTGGAGCGATTGCGTTCATGAGCCCGGCGATCGGGACTGACGGACGCCTGCTGGCCATTTGGCGGCGCAAGCTCTGTCGCACCTTCGACGTTCTCGCCCTCCTTCGCCTTCTTAGCCTCACGCTTCTTCTTGTTTTTGGCAGCAGACTTGGAGAGTGGCTTCTCCTCAGCGCCGGGAGGCAGAGTCACACCACCGCCTGGAGCAGCTCCGGGCGGCAGGTATTCAACCGGTTCAGCGCCGGGCACCTCCCGTCTGCGTGGCTTACCAAACCCATTGATACCAGCACCAAAAGTGGGCGCGCCGTCTCTCACATAGGCAGCTCCACCCTCGTCTTCTCTCTTGAATGCCAGGGGTGTACCCTGGCCACGAGCTCCCGGGGGTCGATAGGCACCGGCAGGCTTCGTAGGAGCCTTTCTGGTGCTGAGATATGCCAGAGCAGATGCGTGAGGCGTAGGAACGGGGTTGAGAGGATCACCAACCAGCGGGTGCTGGACGGTAGACTGCGGCCTCCAGCAGACCTCGTAAAGCTCGTTCATATCCTCATTGTACATCAAGCCACCGCCGACGTGCCAGATCCGTACTCCGTTGTCGACTCTCAGACGTGGGCTTGTAGTGGCAGTAAGGATGTACTTTCCATCAGGGGACCATTCGCACACACTAGCATTCGAAGCCTCAATGGTGGTGACCTTTCGGTAGTCCTTTTCCACGTCGTAGATGTCCGTCTGCCCAGCCAAGTTACCAAACCCGGCCACAAGAACGAAGCGACCATGAGGAGAAAACTGAATAGTGTTTCGAGGGGCGAGAGGGAAGCTTTGAACAGGCTTTCCACGGAAGTTGAAAATAGTCGTCTTCGCAGGCATGTAACCATAGACGACACCAAACTCTTTCGAGTTCGGGGACCAGGCGACATCGTGAATAGGACCTTCCTTGTCTGATAATCTGTCAGTTTCTGGATACTTGCAACGGCGGAAAGAAGAGAGCAATGCTTACCAAGATCGACCCTCGAGTCGAAGCCACCAGTGGAGGTGAGCAGATAGAGAGTTGTTTCTCCGTAGTAACTCTTGCCGGTCTTGTCGACCTCAGTCTGCGCAAGCACAATCAAAGTCGTGCCTGAGTTGTTCCACTTCAGCTGCACTTTGTCACCTTTGAAGAATGTCTTCTGGGACACGGGAGACCCGAACTGGGGGACACTGAACACCTTAACGGCGGCGGGTTGGCCCTAGGATAATGAGTCAGTTATACGGTCGATCATAGACGGGAGAAGCGATGCATACCTTCCGTTCGGGCACGAACACGGCAATTGAATGGGTCTTCCCAGGCGACAGTGCGAAATCCACCACACCCTCCACCCGCAACTTATTCCAGACAGTCGAAAGATCATTGCTCTTGAAGAACTGGACCTCGTTGTTGACCACACGAGCGCAATATTTCTCATCAGCGGTGTACTGCAGATTCCAGCCCGTCTGCGACTTTTGGACAAAGCGACCCACGATCGTATGCTCGTCGCTTTCCGGAGCTCCTTCGATGACGCGCCAGACCTTGAGGTTCTTGACGGCATCCCCGTTCTCATCCTTCGAGGGACGCTGCCAAGTGATCGCGTATGTTCCAAGAGGTGAGAAGCCCAGTTCGTATACATTTTCGGCAGGAAGAGTCGTGATGACGTGGCCTACAGACGGATCCACGATAGTGACTCTGCGACCATTGTCAATATCCCAACCCATATACAAGAACTTGAACTATCAACATACCGTTCCGGGGAGGCCCAGGCGAAGTATCGGCCGCATGGTGAATAAGCGCAGCAACGGAGGTTCCCCTCAGGTCTAGAAAGAGACAAGTCATGCGTTAGCCCACATCTGAAACAATATCGCACACCACTTAAGAAGTGGACATACCTCGTAAACCCTGACAAAGGCTCGTAGACAGGAGCAGCGTCCACAATGCCAATTCCCTTCAGCGTACGGACTAAGTGACCAGTCAATATTAGCTTGCATAGACAATCATCAGGCCGGCCACTCCACGAGAGACTGTAGTCCCCGAGGCCACCGGAGGCGGAAATGTAAAAAACACGTACAGGCAAACTGCGTTGGAGTCGCCATGACTATCGAAAGCCACAGCAAGTGACACGAGATCTCCGAACGACTTGAACGCTAGGTTAACAGCTCGCCGCACCCTGTGCGAGTGACAAAAAAAAGGGCGGTAAGAGATCGCGTGAAGAGACGGATTCCAAAGACGCGTGATCTGTCGTCTCGAGACCAGCAGAAGTTCGCGGATATGGTACTGTCAAGGCGCAGAAGGGTTTTATCCTCGCTTTTGCTGTTCTGAAGGGGTGGCGAACGACCAGACACGCGTGGCACGCACACAAAGGGGGGCGAAGATAGCTGCTGTCGGAGGGCTCTTTGCTTGTTGATCGGGGCAGTTCCTGCGATCTCCCGTGCTTGACAAGTCAATGCCAGCGATGAAAGGTGGACGGGAAAGAACTGTACGAGAACTGGGATGGGAGAAGGGCGGAGGGTATAAAGGGCGGGATACCTAAGAGTAGCGGGTTTTTTGGGGGAGGGCGGCAAGGCGGGAAGAAGGAAAATTTCGGTGGATGCGGAGCGTTGGAGAAGCACTGGACTCTGGGCGCTCCGGGCGAAACGGAGACCAAGCTGGATTCTAGGATTTCTTAACAGTTCCTGAGGACATCTCTGGTTCTAGACCAGGGAGATCGACAGTATAGGACTAGGAAGGAGCCAAAATCTGTAATCCTATTCGATTTGGCCCAACTTCATCCTCGACTAGGAGTTCATTCCCGCCACCTAGAATTTCCTAGTAGAACGGAGATGATGTCATGCAAGAGCTTGTCGTCCCAGAATGATACCTACAGTGATCAATCTCAGAGGACATATTGATACCATTTTTATAAATGTGGATAGGTCTATTAATAGATCATGTTCGTTGAAAGAAACCTATGGAATTTCTTCAAGCTACAGTTATTCAATCACGAGAGCAGTGTCCAACCGAACAAGACTAAGTGAACAGGGGTGTCTGGGAGAATACATAACAAATCTGATATCTAGCAGAAAAAGAAGAAAAAAACAAACTCAATCAGGTATCGGTATCGCGCATCCATCAGAAAGAAAGGGAGGATTTATTATCAGCCTGGATGATTGTTCCCCCGGTGGTCATAAAACAGTGGTCCAGCCCATTAAAATCATATCAATTCTATCTCTGAAGCGGACAGACAAAAAGTCCTTAACGGCCTGCGTCAAAGATGGAGCTGGCCGAAGGCTTACCTCCCGCTATCCCATGCCGCCCGTGGCCGCTGGGGACCCTGACCCGAAGTATCTGACTCTATAGCGCTGGCGTTTCTGCTGTGGGGAGAGACCAGTTGCGGAGTCCGGACTGTCGTATCAACGATGTCCGGGTCGTAGGTCATCCCGTCAACCATCCGCGCATCAGTGCTGGGTTCCGGTGTGTTGGATCCGGCGGGAGAAGGGGACGAAGGGACCACGCCACTCAGGGGGCTGGCGCTGCCATGCAGGTAAGCGGCCATCAAACTGGACCGGCTGGCTGTTGGACTACCCAGCGAATTAGGCCGTCCTCCGGAGGACATCCTGCTCAGAGCAGGGTTCGAGACAGGTCCACTGATGGTGCTGCTTGCGCCTTCTCCAAAACCGACCAGGCTGGCATTGCACTCGTCGCTCATACCACCGACACTCGAGACACCATCATCGGGATCTTCACTCATCTTGTCTGGGTCAAACGCATCGCTGCTGCTGGCCCAGGTTGTACGTCCACCCACACTACCCGTCGCGCTGGCACTACCGACCGTGCTTCTCTCCTTGATGTGAGGATAGTTGTCGAAGTAACCTTGAAGGTGTACAGGTAACGGTGTGTTAACGTTCATGCCGCTGCCTTGCATAGCGCCAGCTCGAGCAGCAGCAACGCGCTCCAGCCCAGCCAGTCGGGAGATGCGATCAGCCCGTTCTGCATCTAGGGTGTTTGTCGAGGTTCCAGACGCAGACGATGAGTGATGAGCATGGTGACTGTGCGGATGGATTTGACCCTGATGGCCATCCTTTATGGCCGTGGTTGACAGCGCAGACAGTGACGTGGTACCTGAGTTGGGCGTGCCTCTATAGACAAGGTTAGCAAGACTTCCTTGTACTTGAAAGAAACATGCGATTGGGGAAATGGATTTGGTGCTTGGATCAAAATGTAACCAGGAAACAGGGTCTCTTACGGGCCCATTTCCGACGGCGTGACCGGGTCAGACGGCGGGGGAGGGAGGTTGATGAGTGTGGGAGTCGTCATATTTCGTGTATTAAATCTAGTCCAGTAGCTCTGAAATGTGAAGAGTCTCCAAAAGGACGGATAATATCAAGAGAAGAAGGCCGGATGCTCGTTGCTCAGAAGTCGAGTCCGGAGAGATTTTTTTGCGGCGCGCGGCCGGTCGAGCAGAAGTGACAAGAACCACTAATCGCCAGACAATCAGCGGCGCGACGGGCTAGATCTGCTGTTCCTGCAAGTGTGTTGGTGAATCTGGAAATTCCCTTTTGATGGATTGATCGATGTGCAGCTCGGTAGGTTCCGCAACGGTCAAGACTGTGTACTGTATGTGAGTGCCGGGACGAGTTAGAGCATATGGAGATCGGGGGCGGGACAAAAATAGAGACACTATTGGATTACGCCCCAGGGTTCCTTTGTATGGCTGTCCTATGATAAATAAGTCTGGAGCCGTGGTGTCTAGTAAGATGGAGAGCTCCAAGTGAGGCGAACATAGCGGGGAGTCAACTTTACTATGCTATAAATCGATAGGGGCGGGTCGAGTGGGCTGAAGACGTCATGAGCGGTACAGCGGATCGGATGCGCCGTCGATCCGTTCGAGGCTTTTAGCCTATCTTTGGATTGTTATTAGTATTGTAGTAAGTATTCTTTGGCCCCCTTGCAGACAAGAGTTCAATTCTCCATACAGAGCATAGCCTTACTTGGACTACCGTCTTTGTGTACATACATATGTTGTCGCCAGAATTGAGTTTGCGACCGTAACGCATAAGTTTATAATGTATCTACCACGCTATGGAACGGAAAATATGTTCACAAGTAAAAAAGATATCTGGACCCCCACGAACCTGTGAAATCATGAGTTTTGGTGGCTTCCCGTCAAGTATGAATTGGCGACTTTGATAGGAGGACCAGGTGAGATCAGCCGAGAATGTATCTAAAAGGAGAAAATCCGTAGCTACATTCCACATCCCTCCCGGGAGGTGTTCCTATTGTCAGTGACTGGGCTTGCGGCTCTCATATTGTCCCCGAAGAGCATCCACTTCTTTCTGCAAGCGTGAAAGATCGGCCAGGATACTGTCAGCATTCGATGGCTCCGGCACGGGCCCATCATCATGCCCATTCTCCTTCTCCAGGTAGAAGGACCGAGGACGAGAGCTATCAGTACTGCCTCGACTAGGGCTTCGCACCCTCCTCGGAGGTGGGGGAGGAGGTGGCATATTCGACGGGGACGAACCAAGTGGTTGTGATACGCGCCTTGCGGATTTGATAGACGGCGTTCTTGAAGACGCAGGGGAGGCCGCCTTATCACTCTCTTCCCCACTGGGTGGAACACCCGACGTGGAAGGGCTTCTCTGAGGGAAAGGAAATCCTGGAGGGGAAGAGCCTTCCGATAATTGGGCACTAATCGTTCTTCCGTGACGTCGGGACGGCGGAGGGGGCGGGCTCTTGAAGCCCGGACTGGGCGTCGTAGGACGTTTCGAGTCGATAGACGTCTGTGCAATTATAATTTGAGATGGTTTGTTCACGGAAGCACTGGACTTAACATGCTTCATCTGACTACGCCGCCTAGCAAGCGGCGGCGTGGGCGGTCTCTTAGACTGTGATGGCTTGCGCGTCAGGGAGTCATCTGGACGGGGATTCTGGTCTCTGGGGCCGGCCGAGAAGTAGTCCGTTAATGGTGGAGAGGAGGGTGTCTTGTTTGTCTTGTTAAGATCAGGAGAGGAGATATTTATACTCAGTGGCCGCGATATATATGAAGTAGGCGTGTTTGGTTGAGAGTCGGGTGTGCTGGGCTGCGGGGATGGTTGCTGATTGCCGTCTGACTTGATCAGCTTTCCATGACGGGTCTTAGGAGGAGGTGGCTTCTGCTTTCTCTCAGATCCCTGACGGGTAATTTGCACTTTATGCTCGTCCACTTCTGTCGACGGCATTTCGTGCGACGTTCGTGGTGTATCGGCTCCGACAGAAGGTCGATATTCGGAGACGGATTGTCGAGATGTAGATGTGGCGTCTGTGTTGCTGCTGCTGTCACTCGAAATGCCGGGAGCAGGCCTCAAATAAAGCTTATTCGATGCAATTGTGCTGTCTTTCGTTGATGGTGTCTGCTCCGTTCCAGCATCTCCCGTCAGGAGAAGTCTCGTAAATGCATCTACATCCATAGTGGCCCTTTTGCTTCCATTGCTGCCTGGTCCTGGCGTCGTCTCCGGCGGAATTGCCGGATCTTCAGAAATATAATGCTGTTGTCCCAAAGTTTGTGAAGCCGAACGATATGATGACCGGATAGATCTGCTATAGTCGTCATCAGAGGAATCAGTTATAGTCGGACCCCAATTGGCGCCATGCTTAGACTGCTGCTCCGGATCATCATCGTCAGTAGTAGTAAGTTGGTCTGCATCGAACGGATCGGACGATGCACGATCATCCTGGGAATCAGAAGTTGAATCCTCATATTCCCTTGAGTATGAGCGGTGATGGAGGCTCGAGTGATCAGAAAATGGAGGTTTAGTTGATATCGGCTGCGTCGGCGAGGTAGGCACTGGAGGGGAAGCGATGCGCACGATTTTTGAACGCGATGCTGCGTGCTCCGTCGAGTCTAGGGAGGATAGTTAGTATCTCATTCCTCCTAAGGATCTATCATCTCAATCAAGTAAGTCATATACATACTCTCTGTATCTTCAGCTGGAGATATGGCAGTCGCGTGTGTTATCGCACCGCTCTTCGGATGCGCCGGGGAAACCCCACTGTCTCGTTCCCTACGGCGGAAAGGATTTGATCCAGACATCGTAGAGAAGATGCGCTGGGTCAAGCATGAGAACGGGCGATCACTTGGCGGGGAAAATAAGAAAGAGAATCAACGCCGCCGAGGTAAGTGGTAAGCTTCTAGGATCGGACGTCGCTGTCATCCCCGAGCACCGTTAAATAAGGTTCCAAAGACCCAAGAAAACTATCCGGACCAGGCCCCATCAATGGCATCACATCGATCCATTCAGCATCCATTGTGCCTGGTAGTAATTTGAATAATGTTGCTCGATTCACGACCTGTGTTATGGTCATATTGTCATTGTGAGGTCAAATAGGGTGGCTATCTTACACAATAAAAAAGAAAGATGGCAGCAGAGATTACAGGCAATATCTAGATCAAGCTTCCCGATCGAATGTAAACCGCTGAAAACAATAATAATCCCCAAGGGTAACTCCCTTTTTCCTCATTTGTCGCTCGAGAAAACAACCAGCCCACCCATCGCTATCCGTTTATACCATAAATAATAGTCCCTGGCCGTGTCCCAGCCTACTTTTCCCATGCAGAGATATCTCTCACTTTTCTTCTCAGCTTTCATTGTACACGTACCACTGCTTTCCAGGACCGAAGAAAGCTTCTGCGAGTCGGCATCCGCTTTCCGTGGGCTGGCTGAAGGCGATCTGGTCCTTGGGTATCTCCATTCCATAGATGAAATTGCTCACCACGCAGTCCAGAAGGTCCATAGCAATTCCCTTCCGTCGAGAGGAACCCGATGTCCAGATGCGCGAGACGCCCACGATAGCTGGGTGACGCTCCTCGCCAACGGTAATCGAAGAACCGTTGGATCGGTGACTGCCAGATGCATCCCCCCGTACGCCCTTCACCGGTCGTGACTCCCAGATACGTTCTGTAAGACACAGGCCCACGCATCTACTGTCCTTCATATGTAGAAAGACTTTGTATCGATCCACCTCGTCTTTGGTTCCATTCTTCTCATGGCCTTTTGGAGGTCGCGTCTGACTCCAGAGGATGGACTCCTCGATCTCAGGAGATGACAACTCCTTGTTAACCACTTCTAACACCTTCTTGGCCTGATTCTTCGCAGCAGGTGAGCTCTTCCGGTCCACGATCACCAAATACCCTTCGTCAAACCGCGCGGCCTCATAGACCCAGCGAGATGCGTTGGCTTTGACAAATGCTTTACCCAAATCGACTCCAGTGGAATTCATGTCATGGAATTTCTTATGCAAGGCGGCATCTTCGTCATTGGATGGGATATACTCCATTCCACAGGTTGAACACGTCCGACGGACCTCCGTCCCCAGATCGAGCTGCATCTGCTTCATCACCGGAGGTTGCTGGCGTGGCTTCTTCTTAGGCGGGTCCACCGAGGACCGCACACTATTCGAATTGACTTCGGTCAACGGAGATGAGTTTCCATTCTCCTTGATCTGCGATCGCTTGCGCTTCAGAAATGAAAAGGTCGGCTTTCGTATGTTGACTGGCGGAGGGGTGAGTTGGGGTGGCGGGGATGATGGTGGCGTTGACAGGTCATCGTCCGGTGTCTCTTCCGAAAAGATCACTGAATTGCGCCGGGATGGACTGGACATGACAGCGGCCGATGATTCTCGGATGGCATACTGCAGGTTGTGTTCCGCTTCATCCGAGTCGTCTCCAGATTGCACTCTTCTCTTCTTTGCGGCCGGGCGCAGGTCATCGTCAAAGACGCGCCGTATAGGTCTTCCGTAAGTTTTCATGAGGCCGCTAGAGTAGGTCAGCACGCGTCCCGAGATATTAGGTCACCATTAGGGCCAGCAACGTACCGTTTAAATGAGTTTGTCACCGTCCAAGGCATCTCCTTGAATTGACTGCACAACTAGGTCAGCATGGAGCAGGGGAGAACGTTGGAGAGTCTGTAAGAGAGAAAGGGAATGTTTACTTTGGTGACACGGGCGGATTCACTGGATAAGCTGATGAGCGACGGGAACGCGCCGGAGGCCCTAGTCCTCATTCGGTCATATTGCTGCTCTCCAGCAAAAAGCTAGTTAACTATCACGAACTACCTTCGTGTAGCACTCACAGCCCCATCCAAAGAAAGAATGCCTCGAAAGAACGCTCTCGTTGCTTCGATCTCGTGATTCGTGTTCGGGTGGCAGTGTTTTTGATCGAGATACGGGGGTGCGATGACTCAGCGGTACTTCTTGTCGAGCGAAGACGGTAGAAACGAGAGACAAGTTCAACCAGGCTGCCGTCTTCTCGTATGGTTCTCTATTTCATCTGAGTAGAAAGGTCGACAGCGTCCACGAGGCTCTAAGTACTCCTTTATCATCGGTTCCAGGCTTCAGTTGTTGTTCAGTGTTGAGACTTGACGCAACTGCTGGCGTTCCCTGTTGGCCGGGCTTGACGTGGGACTGGATAATACGCGGCGTATTGGACGCCTTGGCCCTCAAGCACGGTGGCGATCATGGATCTGAATGGTTGCTGCATCGAGCATCTGGAGACATGCCAGATCAGGGCTGCCATGTTCTCTTTGGCTGAACGGTTACGATCTGCCTAACAACGGGGAGCCATCGTCTCCCCCCTAGACGATGGCTTTAGAGGAATGGCTCGTTCCGAGACCCAGCCAGGTCACTGAGTGGAGCGCCATCAACATTTACTCGTACACTACACAAAAGGGGGAATCGATCCGTCTCTTCGTCCTTCTTCGCTGGATTTCGATTTCAACGCAGCGTGCCTTTGCAGGAATCGACAACGAGAAGGACAACATGGAACAAGAACCTGTGCCGCAAGGACTCTTTGTGCGACGCGGTTATTACTGCGCTGTTGCGGCGAGGGCATGACGGTTGCCGTTCGCATGAGACGTCTACGACACCACCCGTTACAAGACACCGGGTTAACTAATGACGACGGACACCGGATGGAGCCAAATTTAACTCTCCTGACTCCTGAGTTTGGACACTGATCACTGTCTGCCATGGCCCCCGTCTGCAAACTAATAGAGTCCGAGCGTGTGTCAGAACAGCTCGTGGTGAGCGTTTTCTGCAGGAATTAAACCCTGTTCGCGGAGTTTGGGGGCTCTCTGGGGGGATAACTAGAACCTCCATGAGGAGAGGTTATACGAGACTCGTCCCAGTAGAATACCGGTCTATTTGACTATTGAGGGATAAAAATCTCCTAACTATATATGATACTCGGGGGGTCATCATTCCCCAGACAAGGTTGACTGCGAGATTATTGGATGGCCTCATGAACTATAATCCGCAGAGGATTTAGGCGCTATAGAACAACTGAACTTGGCCATTCGAGGACAGCTAAATAATTAACTATGTAGTAACTAGTGCTTACAGAGATGCGGCCGTTATCAGTAAGGCTGACAGTACTTGGCCCCAAAATCGGCGGAAATATATAATAAACACTGGCAACCTTATCCATCCTTCCGGAAGGAAAAGGCGTGCTGATTGATGGTCCGCCTCGTCCGTGGAAATAACTATCTAGAGAACAAGTTGACCTGGAAGGTCAAAATCGACATAGAGGATCTACAGAATCACTACGCTCTCAGGACTTCCAGAACCAAGGATAGTGTCAGGTTGATCACCCCAGACGCCCCGTACTGGAGTTCCGATAAATTGGGTGTAACGTCGATCCTTCAGGGTCACACAAATGACTCGCCGGGCAGCAAAATCTCCATCAAGAGTCACAATGTACCGTAGAGTACGGAGTAATTACTGTGATATTCTAGATGGTGAGCAGACAGCGGCATCTTTCTCCCGGGGCAGCGGGGGGGATATGCTTGCTCCAGATACCCAGGTGGGCTTAGAACATCCTCGCTACCTGAGAAAAAAAAAAGAATTTCCGCCCCCCGACAACCACCGTACTTTTTTATTTCATTTTTCTCGCCCCAGCGACCATCGTTCGAATTAAATCCAGAAGTCACAGAGAGTAGCACTCTCTCCTTCTCTTCATTTCTAGCGAGCTTGATTCATCTCATCTTTGCGGGATCAACCTCTATCACTCTCGTTCTCACAGATTAGTAGCGGCCGAAGGGACCCAATCTCTGCCTTTGAGAACTCGGAGGCACCCTTTTGTCAATCACACTCTTTTGTTGAATTCTAAGAATCCATCGTTACACGACTTTCACACATCATGGCCAACGACCCCCAAGCCGCAGGAAAGAGAAAGAGGCCGAGTAAGTTCAATCCCTATTCCCCGCGTAGTCGGGCACTTGTCAAACACGTGGAATTCGGGTGTTAGCTTCTGAACCGTTCCATTTTTCTTTACACAACCAAGTTTCTTTTTTCTCCCCCTCACATACCCCCAAGACCTCGCCATGCAGGCCCCAAGCCAATCTCCCGGTTCGGCCCCAAAATTCATTCATTTTCTGAAGGCACGCAAGATTCCAATATTGTCAAGATGACTAACAGAACTCACTAGGGACCCAGTCGTGCCCTCCTCCAGAGCTCCCTCAGCTCGTCGCGGAACAGCATGTTCCGATCGCAGCCAACGATAAGGATACCAAGCGTCTCATTGTCGTCCTGTCGAATGCGAGCCTGGAAACCTACCGTTCTTCCCATGGCGGCCGCAATGGTAACGGGCGGGAGGAGAAGTATTCGCTTCTGAACAGCGACGAGCACATCGGTGTCATGCGGAAGATGAACAGAGACATCAGTGACGCTCGACCAGATATCACGCACCAGGTCTGATCCCCCTGCATCGGAGGCGGTCATCCGTACTTGACCACATTACTTATCATTGAGCGTCTACAGTGTCTCCTTACACTTCTCGACTCGCCCATCAACAAGGCTGGAAAACTCCAGATTTACATCCACACCGCGAAGGGCGTTCTTATCGAAGTTAGCCCCACTGTCCGTATTCCTCGAACGTTCAAGCGATTCGCTGGTCTCATGGTCCAGTTGCTGCACCGACTCTCCATCCGCTCCACGAATTCACAGGAAAAGCTGTTGAAAGTTATCAAGAACCCGATCACCGATCACCTCCCGCCTAACTGTCGCAAGGTGACGCTGAGTTTCGATGCACCTGTGGTACGTGTCCGGGACTACGTCGAGTCCCTCGGCCCCAAGGAGAGCATCTGCGTGTTCGTCGGAGCTATGGCTAAGGGCCGCGATGATTTCGCGGACAGCTTCAAAGATGACACGATCAGTATCAGCAACTACAGTTTGAGTGCAAGTGTGGCCTGCAGCAAGTTCTGTCATGCTGCCGAAGAAGCATGGGACATCGTGTGATGACCCATCTTGCAGAAATCTGTTCTGTTCACACTAAGCAAGCTTTGTGAGGTAAAAGTTCCCCATAATATCCTCTTCCACTGACGATAGGCCCTGCGCGGGAGTGCTTTCCAAAAAGAAAGAAAAGAAGAAAAAAAGAACGTATGCGATTACTTTAGTGGCCTGCTTCTGGATTAGCGGTCCTACGGTTTCTACGACTATTTCATATGATGGATTCACGGGAAGGGCCTGCATTCGGGGGCTGCGATCACAACATCCAAGCCTCTCGGGCGCAGGCCCTTGCCGGGAAGCACCCAAGCGAGGGTAATGTCAATGCGTTGAGGATTTTGCTTGGATCTGGTTCAGTTTTCACAACAAGACGTGCAGGTTCAACAGCCTCAAGGCGGGTTTCTGTTTGATTATCATAACCATGTCCAGCCCGTACTTGCTTAATGTGGCAGCACTTCAACTTGCTCCACGCTCTCGAAGGTACTAATCAGGAGGTGGAGGAAGCGCACATGGCAACAAGTAGTCCTGCAGTTTCATCCTGCTAAGAAAAGCTACTATATGTATATGATGCAGATAGCCATCGTTCACGAATACTCATTAATAGGGTCCTCCCTCTGTGGAGTTGGACCTGCTTGATGGACTCTCCATCAAGGAATTGACTCGATAGTCTTTGAACATCTCCTCGTCTTCTAATGCTGTCCAGTGGCCGTTGATTACGATATGAGCTAGACAACAGAGGTAGCGTGATCAAGTGTCTGCCAGGTCATCGATGTGCCTTGGGAAGAGTAGTTCATCTTGTTTCTAGACTAGAACATTACTGTGTTCGGATCGATGCATTCCACTCGCAGGATCAGCCAGTCTTCTCCAAATCTGCTTTGTTCCCCATACATTTTGCGAATCTCGTGGGGCACTTCAGTGAACGACGTGGCGAGCGGGAGTTCCAGCATTGCGGTGGAGTCTGTTCGCTTCACTCGGGCCATCGAATCTCCATGTAAAGCTGTAAATAATTATACTCTCTGTAAAGTTCCTACTAACTCAACCCAGGCTGGAAGAGGCAGTTTCTTTTGTTGCTTTTCCGTCTCGACCCACGATGGCGAAGTCTTCTCTGGTCTGACCGCCAGAATATCGCCGTCTGCTTGGTTAACGATAGCAGCAGAAGTGCCCAAAAACAGGAACGGAAAGACTAGTTAAACATGGAGTGAGCCCGAACGGCTCTTGGAGAGATCCCGCAGTCTCGAAGGAAGAAAAGAAGCCAGCCCCAAAGGTCTCATTGTTCAAGCTGGTGAAGGTCACTAATGCATTGTATCTCTCTTGTAACGCTGCCGGCCTCACCCAATCCCCGCGCTACCCGCATCTTTTCCCTTCTGTCTCGCCTTGTTCTGCTTTGCTTGCCTTGTGCTTCTGGTTGGGCCTTCATCTCATTTGTTTGCTTTGGCCCCACGCTCAAGCAGTGCTGAGACGACCGGGTGAGTAATTAATTCACAGTTAACTAACTCAACTGACGAGCCTGAACAAAAGGCTTCACACGGAACTCCACAGTAGAAGGAGGGCCGCCTATCATGCAGTGTTCTTTCGTTCGATGACCTGTCTGCCACGGACCACCATCTGGCTTTTCCCGATGTTTCAACGGTTGTTCATCCTGTGAACCTTTCCCCTGACAAAACAGGCTTAAGATAGAAAGCAAGATGGGTCTCAGGGTCTCGATTCCGATAGGGTTCATCCCAATCCATTGTATCTGGACCCCCCGGTTGGTGCCCCGTGGTTGAGTTGAGTTTGAGCATCCTGCGGCCCTTGCAAGTTGGTCTGCGGGGCATTCATGTCTGAGTGACTCCAACAAGTCGTTAAATAAGCTGATGGTCCTGTTCGTCGGATAGTTCTTCTGGAGTTTCAATTCAAGGAATAATTGAGTCACATTGTTCCACTGTATAGTTTTTTTTCTCTTGTTCAGTCTGTTTGTGGTCTTGTCTTTTGTTGCATCCAGCGTAGAAGCTGGCAAACAGGACTGCTTTTTCTCCTCACTGGGCATCACTGAGTCAAAAGCTCCCCATTGTATATTCAAGTCAATCACCAGTCCCCTTTACTGCGGGAATTGTCGACTTGTCTTGGTCTACTATCGTCTCGACTCAACATTATACTTCGATTGACCCCACAACATGCCTCTCTCACATCTCACCTTGACTGTATCACAACTCCCGCAATCCACCTCCTTCTTCCTCTCCTGTCTACAGCCGCTGGGATATCATTTCATCGGCCGTCATGACGACTACATTGGCTTTGGATCCCGGCCCGGAGAACCTGCGGACTTTTGGCTCACTGAAGAGAAGCCTGGGTGAGTCAATTCATGCATACAAGATTCGAACATGTCTTGCGATATCCTGGAACAGCAACTGATACCGTGATAATAGTGTCCCCGCTGGCGCAGCACATGTCGCGTTCCCTGCTCCTTCAAAGGATGCCGTGGGTTCTTTCTTCATCTCCGCGCTGAAGGCCGGTGGTAAGATCCACGGAGAGCCAAAACTGCGCGACGCGGACTCTGGCTACTACAGTGCTGCTGTCATTGACTTTGACGGCAACAGCATCGAGGCCGTCTATCGTCCCGGCTCATCGTCGAGCAGGTCGGGATCAGCTGGACGCGCCTTGACCGTCGTCAAGGGTGGATCGGTCGTGTCCAGAGCAAAGTCGACCAGATCAGAGAGTGTCTACTCTTCTGCTAAATCGAATCTCAAGCTACCTGCCCCTCAGTCTGTGGCGGGCCTGGACCGAGCAGCGCCTTCGCCCACGTACTCGATGTGCCAGCCCCAGCAAATATATCAGAAGTCGGATGATGGCAGCACGACGGCCAAAACGATCATTGGCACCCTCTTAGGAGCCACCGCCGGTGCAGCCATTGCCTACGCCATGACCAGAGACTCTCAGCCGTCCCAACCATCACCAGAACCGCAGTACACCATCTCCGCCGCCCCAGCTCCGGCTCCTGCTCCCTCACGAGTACAGGAGTACCAGGGAATCCGGGCAATCGAGGCCGGTCCAGCTCAAAGCTTCTACTCCGATGAGGACGCATCTACCGTCTACTCCCGCAGCAAAGCTCCATCCCGAGCGCCATCCAAGTCGGCACGAGCAAGTACCGTCTACGAGGGAACTGAATACTACCCCCCTGGAGACCGCGCTGAGAGCGTCTACTCCAACGAATCCTCTGGCATCCGACGAACCTCCACTGGAAGCGTCTATGCGACGAAAGACCTGCCTGTCCGAGCAATTGAATTCCCATTCCAGGAAGAACGAAGACCGTCCATCCCCTGCAACCCCAGCACGTTCATCAGCAGCTTCGTCGACAACGGAAGCGTCTACTCCTCCTCGACCATCAAGCCTCGCAAAACCTCCCTTGACGACAGCCACTCGTCCTACTCCCGCTCCTCTTCCCATCACCAATCCTCCCTCAGCGTGCGCGAATACGCTGCATCCGTGAAATCCAAAGCCGCAGGCTCAACACACTCCACCCGCTCGGCGCGCGACGTTCCCCTTCCAGCAAGCAGCGTCGCCTCTTTCCGCAGCGACGCGAAGAGTCTCCGCTCCGCAAAGGACGTCCCCCTCCCTGCTGGATCGACCATCACCGCATCCTCCTACCGCAGCGACGCAAAGACCATCCGCTCCGCCAAAGACATCCCTCTCCCCCAGAGCGCCAGTCCCAGCGTCTACCTCGACGTCACGCCCTACGACTCCATCAGCCAAGTCGACTCGCGCCGCTCCCATCACTCCAAGTCCCACTCGCACACTTCGAAGCGCTCAAGCAAGTTCGACGAACCCGTCAAACCGAGCGATAGCGTCAGCCAGGTCTCGACGAATGTGTCGAGAGCCTCGCACCGCACCATCAAGGTATCTACAGATGATGTCAAGTCGAAAGCTAGTAGTCGACGGGATTGAGATCTCACATAGTTATGTTATGTTATGAGACCATGCACGATAGGACGTACTTTCTTACGGAGTTTTCGGAAGGCATTTTATTTTCTCTCTACTTTTTTCTTTTTTCCCCCCTTACTCATTTGGATTGCATTGGAATCTTACGACGCAAACGACAAGATCATCACGTATAACATACATACAGACATATACAGGGATCCACTGAGCAGAAGAATTGGATGAGTTTAATGAACCATTTCGCGTGATTGGAATGGAAAGATAGCTGAAGTATATATCGGCTGCTCCCGATAGGCTTTACAAACAATACCTGAACATGAAAATGCAACGGGAGCGGAAAACCCCGGGTCAAACTGGACGGGAACATTTCAACCCACGACCATCCGTAGTGGCAGACAATACGAATCAAAGAGATGCTCTAAGAAGGCAGACCAGGAAAATTACTCGAGTCACACTAAAGGAATGGACAACAGTACAAACGGGAGAAAGGTAAGAGGTCCTCGTCGTCCTGAAGCACGTCTTGGGATCCGGAAAAATCATTGATCTTGGTCTTCGTTTCGCTATCAAAAAGGTAATATAAAGGAGTCCCGCTGAGATGCCCTTTCCCTTTCTGCTTGCCTTGTTTTTCTGAGGTCGCGTCGCCTCGTCATTGTAGCGACTCAAGATCACCAGGGGCAAAGCCCTCGTGACCATCCAAGTACCAACAACCATCGTTCGCCCACGTTCGCCATCCCGACCAACTAGGGCCGTCTATCCATCCGTTCGTCCGTCCGAATTCATTGCCAGATAGATGCCATTGCATGCATGATAAAGAAGAATTGGTCATGATGACTATTGATAAAAAAAGGTACCGCCAATCGAGGTTAAACACGCAAAAAGTTCACGTAGAAAAAATGAGCAAAGGGACCCCACGACCACGCTAGGCCGGTCTCCGGTCCGATCTAATGGGGTAACAGGAGATGCGGAGGCCGGGACAAAGACCGAGGTGGCCGTGAGGTGGATGCAGCGTTCATTAGATCGCGTACTTGCGGGTCCACTCCCGGGCGGTGGCTTCGTATCGAGGTCGGTCCGTCTTGTAGACGTGAGCGATCTCGGGCACCAAGGGGTCATCAGGATTGGGGTCGGTAAGCATAGAGCATATGGACAGAAGGACTGCAACAAGTCAGTGGACGAACTTCAATCCGTACATCGACACCTTGAACCAACCTTTAGAGAGTGTAAGAGCAGGACTCCATTGGTCCCTCAGAATATCGAGACAGATGCTACCGTTGGAGTTGATGTTGGGGTGGTAGATGCGGGTGGTGAAGTGGACCTTGGGTGGCTTGAACGGGTAGTCGGTAGGGAAGTGAATCTCCAGGAAGAAGACACCGCCAGAGTAAGGAGAGTCGGCCTGTCACTCCATGTTAGAGACAGTTCAAATATGCTTGGATTATGCTTGGAGTGGATCGTCGACCGGGAAGCGGATCCGATCGACCAGGCGGGTGTAACAACGGGAGCGGTGTACTTACAGGACCCATGATAGTAGCTTGCCAGCGGAACTGTGGTGTCACCACGTTAGCAACCCATTCTCGACCTTGATTCCACTCTCTATAGTCATCTCTCCACGATGCTCGTGCGAAAGTAATGACTCTTCCAGTGAGGGAGGCAACATACCATGTCAACCTGGTCCTTGTCGTTAGGGTTGGGAAGAGGGCCTGCAGAGCAAGAGGAGGGGGGGTCCCTGGCAACATCGTCAGCATCTGCTATCCAAGTCCTTTTTCGTGTAGAATATGTGCACGCTCGCGGCACTGCAGGTTGATACCCCGCAGTGTGGAGGATACCGTGAGCGGCAAGGAATGACGCCCGATGGAGGGGCAGCGACGACGACTTACCGCTCCATGTCCTTCAGCTCCTTTCCGATTCTCTTGAGAGCCATGGCGAAGATATGTGAAGAAACTGTGTTGTGGTCGAGTTAAGGATTCGTAACGATCCTCGAAAGCGTTAGACGGTGTGTTGGTCGTCTGAGTTTTGGTGGCTCTGCGAAAAGACACCGGGCGGCGGGAGTCAGCCGGGAATCCTCAAAGAAACTGACGGCAATAGTCGGGACAAAGGATCGCTGACTGCTCACCTCTGTGAGTAAGTAAGAAGAGTCGTTGGTGTAGAGAGTCTCTAGAGGGAGGAAATGCGGAAAAGTAGTTTGGTTGATGGAGGATTTGATATAGTGTGATCTGCTGGCGAGGGAAGTGGATGAAGGAGGGGAAGAGAAAGGGAGAGAGAAAAGAGGAAGAGGACGAAGTGGTGGTGGGGGGGAAGTTGTTGGTTCCTTAACTAGTTAAACTAACAGGGACAACCAACTGACTGTTTGCCTCGCGTGGCTCATCTGACGAGTTATCACCAAAAGAGGGCAATACATGGATATTAACTATTATCATTATGACTGAGCACAACTATTCCCTTGTTCATCCCTTCGTCCTTCTCTTTGATTTCACCATCAAACGCATTCTGTTTCCCACTTCAAAAGACTGACGCAGCAACCGCTTTCTCTTGCCACTCCCGGCGTCTCAAAAGTTAGCTTACGGGTGATGACCTAACGGGCGACTCTAAAACACTTCTACTCGTCCAATGACGGTGGCGGGCCCGAATAATGTCGGATTGTCGAGATCCGACATCAACACAAACAATACAGATAGGACCGAGACTGGGCATTATTCAAACAGGACTACCTCTATGTACATTTTACCATCTCTGAAGAGTTGTGAATGCGGAAAGCCACGGAGGAGATCGATTTTTTACGGCCAGTAAGGAGCACGTAACCGATGATGACCCGATCAATGGTACGCTGAATTCAATCCGATGCTCTGAGACGATGAAGACAACCCAAGATCTTCCATGGTGATTCGAGAATATCGTGACAGACCGCCTCAGACAAACGCCTGAACGCCGGTGATGGCCCGTCCCAGGATCAGAGCTGTCATCCAGTCAGTCATCACTCGAGTTGGAAACGACCACAAGAAACGAGGGCACTTACTGTGAATGTCGCTCTGTCCCTCGTACGTCTGGGTGACGAACAGATTGGCGACATGTCGTCCGATATGGTACTCGTCACTCGTGGCGTTCCCGCCAAAGACCTCTTGGAGCCTAGAGTCAGGTTCGTCAGCATATGATCAGGGAGCAATCATGAACACAGAAAGTACACATACACTCGAGCGTTCACCAGCGCCCGGTCACAGTTCTGTCGCTTGACCATCGAGATCATCTCCGGCACCGCCTTGCCCGCGTCCTTCAGCCGGGAAACCTGCGTCGCAGCCAGAGTACCGTAAGCAGCATCCGTGGCCGCATCGGCCAATTTCTTCTGGATCAGCTGGTACTTCGCCAGCGGATTTCCCTTGAACTGCTTCCTCTCCAGGGCATACGTCCGCGCGCGAGCGAGGCAGTCCTCCAGGGCGCCCATGGTGCCAAACGCGATCCCCAAACGGGCGCTGCTGAGACACGTGAAGGGCCCCTTGAGACCCTCGATGTTGGGGAGCATGTTCTCAGCGGGAACCGGGCAATCGTCCATCTGGATCATACCCGTGATCGATGCCCGTAGAGCGGTCTTGTTCTTGAGTTGCGGCGTCTCGAGCGTACCGGGAGGGCACTGATCCCGCTCGATCAAGAATCCACGGATCTTGCCTGTACTCTCCAGTCGCGCCCACACCAGGAGGACATCCGCGATGGGGGAGTTGGTGATCCACGTCTTCGTTCCCGACAGCGAGTAGTATCCCTTCTTGGAAGGATGTTCTCTGGCTACCGACTCCATGGAGCCTGGGTCTGAGCCGTGATTCGGCTCCGTCAGACCAAAGCAGCCGACGATCTTGCCCTTGGCGAGCTGCGGCAGGAACTTGTCCTTCTGCTCCTGCGTTCCGAATTCGTGGATGCCCGTCATCACAAGGGAGCTCTGTACCGACATGCCCGACCGGTATCCCGAATCCACGCGCTCAACTTCCTTGGTGATCAGTCCGGATGCGACAGTGCTCACTCCAGCGCAACCATAGCCCTCAATGGACGCTCCCAGGAGACCCAGCTCTCCCATCTCCTCGAGGATCTTCCGGTCGTAGTTCTCATGGCGGTAGGCCTCTATTTCACCGCACGTAGTCAGTCTCTCCATTCCGCATCATCATTAAATCGTGCAGATTCGTAGAAACACCAAGCTCATCACCCACCTAGAACCCTGGGCAACAACCGCTCCTGACAATACTGTCTCGCCGTATCCTGAATCGCCAATTCCTCCTCCGTGAACAATTCCGCAGCCGCAAGGGGATCCTCCCAATCGAATGCCGCCGACGAAGCCTGTCTTCGACCGCAAGGTACAGTCGGCCGGACAGAAGCCCGAACCTGCCGCGATGCGCGGAACACAGATCGATTAATCATGAAGAACAATCCCTCAGAAAGAGGCAGAACGACCTAGAGTCAGGACAATTGGTACGAGAGAAAAGAAAAGAAAAGACAAGCAAGAAAAGGAAGACAAAAAGGAAGAGGAGGTAATAATACCTAGGGTACACTGACCTCCCGGGAAGAAATGCGGGGAGGGATGAATGGTTCTCCGCGACTTTCCAAGGTAAGTTAACTATTCAAAAAGGGAATGGTGTCCCGTTCGGGGTATATCGGAGTTTGGTTTCCTCTACAATGGCTTAAATAAGTAACTACAGAACTAGCTCCATTTCTATTATTATTATTATACTCAATTAACTCAAGAGACGTAATAATTGGGAAATATGATTGATAGGCAAGTCACATTCAGAGTTTTATCTCTCAGTCCTCTCATGTAGGATGCATGTTGGACCTCGGGAAACTTGCGGAGCCGAGCGATGGGAGATGTAAAGTTAATTAAATGCTTATTATTACTCGTACATTTGCGGGGCCGCGAGGATTATAATATTATAATCATGATTAAAGTGGTTATGCGGAATTACAGAATTACAGAACACATACTTCCCATACATAGTACAGTAGTTACATGCGGCACTGATTTTATTGGTTATAGTCTTTACGTAGCTATGTAGTCTAGCTTGAAACTGAGCATGAATCGTCTCTAGATGATTGGTGTCCCGAATGATTGTATTTCGTGGGCTATCTTAATATAGATAGTTAGATCTAATGGATGAATAGCATGAAAGCGAAGCGAATGTAAATGGAAGTAGATTTTCATATAGAAGAGTGCGGAAGATTTCATATTTCGAACTTCTGTATACAATAGAGTAGGTAATAATAAAAAGAATTGTGAGGAGAATTCCATAAATAGGCTGGAAATAGTAGAGTCGTAGTAAAATTCAAGACTAGTCGCGTGAATCTTCCCAAACTAAAATGCGCTCCATTCTTCTGATATTCTCGTGTTTAGAAGTTCTCCTTACCCCAGACGAAGCTGAAGTCCGGGTCGGAATACATGTTACACTTGATGTGCAGTTGACTACCCAGACCCTTGGGACCGCAGAAGAAGACACCTGCTTCGGCGGGAGTGTGGATCTTGCGAATACCGCGGAACACCATGTCCCAGTTGGGACGGCCGAAGTTGGTCGGGGCGCGTAGGCCGGTGATGGCGTCCTGGTCGGCGTTGACGTCGTTGATCATGATGTTGGTTGCGTCGTCGATTTTGATCTTGGCGGTCAGGTACTGCATTCAGATTGTTAGTTACTGGAGGGAGATTTCACAAGGGAAAAAGAGAAGGATTCAGGGGGGCGTACAGTGTGAATTTCAATGCGGTTCTCGAGATCTTGCGCCTCGATGGCAAGAAGTAGCGAACGGAACCATTCGAAGGATCCAAAGTCACGGCAGACCCAGAAGAAGTACACCTTTCGGAGGCGGGTTCGTTGCTGGGGGAAGTTCATCCGATACCAGATACTCTTGAGGATCGAGGCGAAGGGCGTCACACCAATACCAGCACCGACGAGGACGGCAACCTCATACTTGAAAACATCTTCTGATGCACTTCCAAACGGGCCATCGATGTAAAGGCGGGGAAGGACTCTTCGAATCGAGGGGTCAACGTCTCCGGCACCCATGGACTTGTCGACGGACACGACAGCCGAGCCTCCCTTCTTGTTACCGGTGTCGAAATCGCAGCCAAGAGCTTTGGCAAGGGCCATAGTGAAGTCTCCGACGACACGAATGTGGACCGAGATATAATCTTCCTCTGGCGCGCTAGTCAGGGTGAATGGATGATATTGCCAGATCGAAACCTCTGGGCAACAGATCCAAATATACTACACAGCAACAGGTTAGTTTCTCGCTCGGTAGAATGAAGTCCATAAGATACTTACTTGTCCCGCCCTAGTTGTCGTCTTCTCTTTCTTGATCTGGATCTCAACGACCTTGCTCGGGTGCTGGATGACCTTTGAGATATACGTCTTGTGAGTGCCCCGGATCTCTCTCAGAAGCCGCTCAATGAGATAGATAGTGCCACCCCAGATGAAGTACAGGTAGAAGGAACCGTTACCGAAATAGAACGGCTTGGTATCCGCCGGGATCATACCCCAGACACCGTGCAACGCCCAAAAGAAGAAGAAGATGATAAATAGATGGTGCGTGTACCAGAATCGTTCATAGTTCGCCCGCCGTGGCTTCTCAACGGAAGTGAACACCATGGTCATGAGAGCAACCGTGATGATCCATCCTGTCCACGTTGGGCCCAGTAAGAAGCCGATGTAAAGGAAGCCCTTGAAACCTACGCCGCCCTTGGCAGCCAGCTGGGCCGCATTGTTCAAGTGGGCAATCGTGTGGACCCATGTGAAGAAGACGAGGGACCAGGCGACAACTGCAGAATGATTAGCTTTGTTGTCAGTGACCCTTCATGAAGACTTACGCTTATGGAAAGTGATGTTCTTATCTGATTTGAAAACATTAGCGGCTTGATATACCAACGGCCAGGCTCAACATACCGAATTGAATAATTCCGTTCAAAGGCGTCTGTCGAAGCAGAGAGATCAAAGTACGGCAAACAGCTACAGACGTCAGTCCTTGATCCAGTCAGACTGAGGTAGGGACGTACGGAGCAGGATGAGCGAGACATCGAAATGCAACACCAAAGCGGCCGATCTTGCAATCATGTATGTCCATGTATAAGTATAACGGGCCTGGGTCAAGTTGTCCTGCGGGGCTGTTCAGCATCAAGATGCTTCAGTGACAGAGTCTCGTCCCACTGACCTTGAATGCGTAGTTCAAGAATGCCATCGCATATATCAGGGCATGAGAGAACATGAACAGAAACACGGTGCTTCATTTCGGTAAGCATACAGCTGCCACATGGTCGGTTTCAACTGGTGTACATACAGTCTTCTCCATCCTTCGTTGATCATCCTGTACTCCTCATCAGTCTCGGTCCAATACGACAAGAAAACAGGCACAACCGTACTCACCATCTATCGAACTTCTCCCTCATAGTCAGCTCCCTTACAGGCTCAGCACTCAGCTCGCCGGACATGAGCATCCTCGTCAATGGCGGCCATCGCGACCGCTCCGATTTCCCGGACCAACCGGTCTCGAGCATCATTTCCTTCTCCATCGGTGCGATCGTTCCCCGTCCTTCAATTAATCGATGCGTGTATCGAGAATTAAGTATATATCCGCAAGATTGCGCGCTATTTCTCCGGGTGAGGGGTAATCAAACGAGTCTCAAAACCAGCTTGAGGCTCGACATAAAAAGTAAGGCAATTAAAGAAATTGGCGACTAGGACTGTATTCGATTCGGTCAGCTTTAGAACCCCTGGAGACATCTGCACTCGCAAGGCGCTACCTACCACTTGATGCCAGCACAAGATCCGATGAGGGACAGTCAGAAACGAAAAGAGATCCCCGGCCGACAGAGTAACGATAGGAAGGGCTGGGTGAAATCGAAAAAAAAAAACCTCACCACAAATCAGGCGGTTGAAACTAAAGGGCACGGAGAGGGGATGCGAAAAAGAATGAATACTCGGGCATTGACATCTTAAGGATCGGGAGCGTTTTCCCAGAAACGAAGCCCCCAGACCCAGACAAAACAGGGGTAGAGTTAGTTACACCACGAACGGCGCAACCAGGGAGTTTCTCCTCCGTGCTAAGCTTTGCATGGGGATCCATCATCCTGCTAGTTTGTCGTCCTGAGACTGTCATATTATTGCTGCCGAATCGACCGATAAGACCCGCCAGTTCCTACTCGGCGCGTGCGCGGCGTGGTGGGCTGAACCGGATGCTATAATATGTCTGTTGTTAACTATTATTATTCCTTGAAACTAAACAGTGCGCCTCGTCTCACGATATTATTTAGGTTTAGAAAGGAAAATAATTAACCTCGGTGATTCTCTTCTGTCGAAGGAGCTGGATTCCTTTTCTTTCGGCTGCGTGACGTTTGCGTAGAGCATATAAGGCATAACGATCTTATCATGATTGATTGCTTTTGCGCACTGGCCAATCCAACAGGTTCTGTTTGGTTTCTCGCCAGAATGACATCCTGCGAGCTGACGGTTGTTTTGCAGTCGTAACAGCATGCCCAAATAGGCTCTCGAGTCGCATAATCGGATTTAATCCAACGATGACTTCGGGAATTAAGAGTGCATTGCATCTGGAGTGTACAGTCAAACGGTCCCTGTCAGCACCCTACCGAAAGAGAACGTGAACTCGAGCTGCAAATAGAATCCCAGATCACCAGTGGGGGAGGTTGGTAGTGATTGGTATCGCCTCAGTGTCTGGCGAGTGCTTCAGATGGCAGTAGTCCGGAGTTGCCAAGTCTCATCAGGGACCCTCAAAATGCCAGGTTCGGTACGCCCCTTAGAGACCGTCATACCAAATCGATCATAGCTGCAATCGAATGTCTGAAAAGGGGAACTCTGAAACAAATAGTGACTGAGGGTAAAACGCTCGATCACTCGTGGTATCAGACGGACCGAAAGCATCCACGGTGGGATCAGAGCTCGGCCTTAGCTTTACGGCACGGACTCCAGCACGAGGAGAACTGTCCTACACGCTCAGCACACGAGGCGTTTCGTGATACCTTAACGAGTACTCGTACGGAGTATAGAGCTTGAGATCCAACTAAAACTACATACGACTGCAGTTAATGTGCTGATCGGCGAAACGACTAAATGACCAAGATGGGAAATGTGAACGAGGAGATAGTGAGATAACCCATTCTTTGTTTCTACCTCCGCGGTAATAGTCCCTACTAGTGGAAAATGATGAGGATTTTGAGTTGGCCTAGACAAGCGGCTCTATTTTCAGAGAACGTAACTGCCGGCAAGATCTCCAGTAGCCAAGAGATCTGTCTTCAAATGCCGCAGACATCATTCGACAAAGGATCCGCGTGGGTTGATAAGGTGTAGACATGCCGTCAGAGTGTAATGTAGTTGAAGGCGACCAATTTTTGGCTCTATCATAAGCATACGAGGATTCCTTCGAATTGGGCTGGTAGCTTGCGACATGTCGAGAACGACCCCAATGGAGGTCACATTGTACGAGACATCTGCGCGATAAGCCAATTTTGAGGCCTATACCTAACGGGGAAAGCTTTCGCGTACGGTTCAGATCGAATCCACCGTCCTATTACCCCAAGGAGGTGATATATAATCTAGCCATTCGAGATCCTCCAGAAGATGCTGCCTATGTCTAAATTAGTCCCATCTACCCAGCCTCGCATCGAATCAGTGTCAAGTCTGTATGTGCCTGTCTTACTGTGTACCAGATGATAACATGGAGGATTTCGGCACTGCAGCCTGTGCCCAATGTCGCGCCACATTTTGAAGATCGTGTTCTGTTCTTCAGTCGGAGTTTTTCATGGTAATTAAGCGACGGGACGTTTAATGTCTCATGCGGGCATCTGCGACTGCAGGAAATCAAAAACACCGGTTGGGAAGTATTCTTCGTCGAATCCCCAGAGGTCAGCCATCATCGGATCCTGAGAGCCCTCGGATAGGCCACCTGGGTGGCTTCCGAGGGCGGCGGTCCCAGACCCGTTGCTTCGTTCAGCCGAAAGAGGAGCAATCCCCAGCAATGGAGGAGGATGATTGAGGATGGTTCCGCGTTCGCCAAGCGTCTGGATTTCGGGGATAGTCACTGGCTTGAAAAGCGACGGGGTTTCCTGTGGCCAAGTTGGTTGTTTCCGCTGCCGGTGACTGGGGTCTCTCTTGTCCCATTCCCGGAACCCAGAGAGCATCTTCCCCAGGCCTCGAGCTATATGGTGACTGACATGGCGCTCGCTTGCACGCTCGCTGCATGAGATCATCATTTTCACCGTCCGTTCCACGAGGCTCTCAACGTAGGGTACATCGATGAGCAGACCGGCAGATGCGATAGAATTCTGTTGGCCAGGACATCCAGGGATGCTGGCTGAACAGCCCTTGACCGCGATCTTCAAAAGAAAAACTGCAGCAAATGTAATCATGCTGTGCAAGTATAAGGGGACGCCAACTAAAGACTTTTGGATGTCCGGCTCGTTCAGGACCACACTGAGTGTCTGTATTGCGGAGTTGATGGCGATATTGGCATGCTTCTTACGCTCGGGAGACATGGTTCGTGTAGATGTCGAAGAGTGGTAGGTGCGCAGGGCGAGCGAATTCAACGTGAGACGGGAGAAATGGTAGTGTAAGTATACGGCCTTATGAGGATATGCACCAATATATGGACTCGAATCTATCACCCAATTAGATTATTATCCTGTCAGAATGGGTAATTAAACATACCAAGACGTGGAAGCCACGTCGCTCGCCAATTCTCCAAGTCAGCATCGAATTTCTCAATTTTCGGTAGCTCGTCCTCCGCAACCTCGAGCTCAACATCCGGACCAAAGGCGTGATATATTCGTGTTAGTACGATGAACAGAGCGACCTGACTATGCAGGCGCACATCAGACTGTATAGTCGTTGGGAGACGAGTGAACGTGTCATGGTTAGTGATGGTGGAATCTTCATGGATAATCGGCGGGCGTCCGTATGCGATTGAGAAGTGGTGCTCGAGAACCTGATACAAATTAATCCCGTCCCGTGGTACATGTGGGTAATTCCCGGGACAACCCTTACATAAAGAAGATACCACAAACTCGCCTGCTCTCGATGTTCCGGAGACCCTTGCACCGCCTTGCGATAACATTGATGCAAGTTGCGCTCTGTAGCAATTCGGACGGCATAGCCGGACAGTTTCCAGCTAACGTCTGATAACCAGAATGCGCCAATACATAATGCGCGAAGGTCGTCAAAGGTGTGATGTCTGCTAAGCATAGAATCCGATGCCAACTTGGCAAATTCAGTGTAGCACGTGTCAAAGGTTCGTTCTTTATGGGGAATATGGAGAGCCGTGACCGTGAGAATGGCAGCTGAAAGCAATGACGAAGATCTTCGGACAGAAGTAAGATCCTTGTGAGGCATCGCGATGCCATCCCACAGATAATGATTCAATAATCTGTCGAAATAGTAAAACAACTCCTCAGCTTCTGCAAGGTCGACCACTCCACGCGATATGAAATCTGTAACGAGCGCCCTGTCCGGGGCATATTGACATCCTGGGGAATTCGCTCTAGGGCGGCTCAACTGGGTCACTTCAAAGAGGCTTCCCATAGGTGCAGTAACCAGCGTTGATGCCCCTGCTTCTTCCCGATCCAGGGAATATCGTGGCTGTCCCCGAGAACCTGTGAAGCCTTGCTGTTGTGTTTCATCCACGCTTGTGTCGACGGATTCGGTTCTCTCGTGGGTTGGATAGGATGATCCACCATCTTCTGGGGATACTACTGACATCTTCCGGTCTCTTGCTCTAGACGGATCTTGCGTGGAACCCCCACCCGCCTGATAGTATGACAACTCTGGCAATTCCGCTTTCCTCAGCAGATCTGTCATCGCAAGTTCAATCATTGTCTTCCACCTACGTCCAGCAGTGCACGTCAGCTACATTCATCCGACCAAGGAGATACCAATCCTATATGAAGAGATTGTCTTACTCAGCCTCGTCATCTAAAAGTGTCTGTAGACTCTTATTGACCACGCATTCCAGTCCCATGCGCTGACATCTCTGGCATAGGGTATCACCGCTCTTCATATCGCACCGAACTTTATGGCGCTTACATTCTGTGCAGGCACGAATCTTGCGTGAAATCTTCGGGATATGCACCGGCATGGGGCGGGAGTTGCCGTTCAGCGTACCGAATGACGCACCCTGAGTGGGAGAAGCAGACGAGCTATCTCCATTGTGCTCGAACTGAATGCGACTACGCTTCATGATGTCCAAGAGCTTGTCGCCCACTGCTGCAGAATCTCAGTCCACATCAGTTTGCAGCTGCAAAGGAGAAGCGGGGTTGTGATCAGCCCGGAGAGGCTCAAGATAGCAGACTCACATCGTCCTGACCAGAGAGCCAAACCCAAGCTTGGCGGCGTGGAGCGCGGGGGTAAACTAAAGCCGCAGCCAAGTCACTCTAGGTTAATTAGCGGCTCGCGGAGAATATATCACGTGTGGATCGCGTCGTGCGCTAGTCCACATAAGGGCTTTAATAGGCGCTGCCTCGATGCGCGCGACAACGTGAGGTCTGGGAGCGCGTCACGATCAGTCTGCCGTCATTTGTGTCTTCACATTGGATCCTCGACAACTTGGATCCTTTGAAGCTTGACAAGATGGGTATTAAACGTAAGTTTCTCCTCACAGACAGCAAAATTGATGTTACACCGCTCTCCAATCAATAGATGAGGTCACAAGACGCTAACAGGAGCTGTCAGACCTTTACCAAGTCATCGCGGAGAACGCGCCAGATGCTATCAAAGCGGGAGAAATCAAGAATCATTTCGGCCGAAAGGTCGCAATTGTAGGTTCTATGCCTTCCTCTTCGGAGATAATGCCAATTGGCAGAATATTATCTGGGCAGCTAGCTAATTGATCCACAATTTGCAGGATGCGTATGTGCTGCACGAGCGACACTCTTCAATGGGTATCTTATATACTAAATACGAACAGGTCGATGAGTATCTACAGTTTCCTCATCGCTGTCCGCTCAGATGGTCAGCAGCTCATGAGCGACACCGGCGAGACCACGTCGCATCTGATGGGCATGTTCTATCGCACTCTGCGGATGGTCGATAACGGCATTAAGCCAGTATATGTCTTCGATGGTGCGCCGCCAAAACTCAAGTCAGGAGAATTAGCGAAACGTTCCGCACGTAAGGCAGAGGCCACAGAAGCCCATGAGGAAGCCAAGGAAACGGGTACGGCTGAAGATGTTGAGAAATTCTCGAGACGAACAGTGCGTGTCACGAGAGAGCATAACGCAGAGTGCAAGAAACTCTTGAAGCTCATGGGTATTCCTTACATTGACGCTCCGACAGAAGCGGAAGCGCAATGTGCAGTTCTGGCCCGGGCTGGAAAAGTCTACGCTGCTGCCTCTGAGGATATGGATACTCTATGTTTTGATGCGCCAATCTTACTGCGACACCTAACTTTTAGTGAGCAGCGAAAGGAGCCCATCCAGGAGATCCATCTCTCGCGTGTGCTCGAGGGCATGGATATGAACCGGCAACAGGTGAGTGCTCCACGAAATGAATTCTAACTAATCTACGATGCTCGCTCACACTGTCTACGCAGTTTGTCGATCTCTGCATCTTGCTCGGTTGTGACTATCTGGAGCCGATCCCGAAGGTCGGACCAAACACTGCCCTAAAGTTGATCCGTGAGCATGGCAGTCTGGAGAAGGTCATTGAAAGTCTCGAAAAAGACCCAAAGAAGAAGTATGTGATTCCCGAGGACTGGCCTTATCAGGACGCGCGAGAACTGTTCCTTCATCCGGACGTTCGGCCTGCCGATCATCCAGAATGCGATTTCAAATGGGAAGCCCCGGATGTCGAGGGCCTTGTGGACTTCCTAGTGAAGGACAAGGGCTTCAGTGAGGACCGAGTCCGCAACGCGGCTGCGAAACTGCAGAAGAATCTGAAGACGGCGCAGCAGTCGCGTCTGGAGGGCTTCTTCAAACCCATTGCACGAACCGCCGAGGAAAAGGCGACTATGAAACGCAAGCACGAGGAAAAGCTCGAAGAGCAGAAGAAACGTAAGAAGGAAGAAGCCAAGGCTAAGAGGGAGGCCAAGGCCAAGCCTCGGGGCGCCGTTTAATCTGGTCGCGAGACTACAAACTACGAAAACGAAACAATATACCAGGAGAAGCAGCAAAGAAAAATAAAAAAGTGAAAAAGGTTGCGATGGCTAAAAATTCGCCATATGGGTTTGATGCATAGCGGTTGGGACTGGCGTTCTGTTCATGTCGTGCGGTCGAATGATTTTCGTTTGAGCTAGGAAGCGACGCTTGCGGATCCGACATCTGCGGGTGTACTGGACATGCTTAGCATGTTCAACTTATTCTCTACACGATGAGAAATGTACACAGAGTTGACATTTAATTGATGCTATACTGCCTGAGCAAACACTACTGCAAAATTTAGAGATCCCGGACTCAATTTGCATCTGGGATCAGTTCCGAGATGCGAGTCTGATCACCGACTCAACTTGTGATCCTATAAGATTCAAAGGACGAGATCACATATAATTCATCTCAGGAGATTTGCCATGGCTTCTTTTATCAGGAAATGGGCCTTATGTATTCTCAACCGTGGTGGGGTAGCAAAATTGAAAAGTGGCAGATACCGGAGCTGTCAAGTATCAAGATCCATATATCACAATGGTCTCCACTTCAGCACCACGTCGAAAGAAAGGTACCTTGTAAATTTAAGTAAATAAAACAATCCGATCACATCTCCTTGACATAATATCAGTATCTGGAACATCGTGTGTAACTGAGTGCATGGAAATCAGATCAGTAACGGTTGGATGATGCGTGCTTGATTTAAGATCAGCTCGGGAGAGGATCACGCCGGTCCACCTCAACGGTCAACCATCCAGTTGTTCCCGCATTTTCCCCAACTTAAAATCCAATCTGCAGCTTCGAAGACTCTCATATAATAGTTTCAGGAAGAGGGTAGAATAGCTCGTGACTCGATGTGAGAAGGTATGGATGCCAGATCAGCCGAATCACCCATCTATGCGTTGGCGGTCCTGGAAAGTATATTGTGGTTCGCTGGGATCTGATCTACTGCTCTTTCTTCTACGGCAGCACAGCTAGGCTACCTACTCTACTCTAGTAGCTGGCCCGCCAACTAGCTTTTTAAGTTCCCAATCTGCAGGTGCGCTGTTGGTCATGCTCTAGATGATGATATGGGAAAAGCCAAGCATTCTTTCGGGAGGTCCTGCTTCCTCCCCTCGGTTGACCTGTCAAATTTCTAGGATCTACTCCGTACAGTAGTAGTCTTCTTGACCTTGTTTCTTTTCTTCTTGCCCCAGTGAGGATTCTTTCACGCGTGAACCTGTAAGGCAAGGTCCCGTAACCGGAAGCGCACGAGGTACCTACTCTACTCTAGATAAACAGACACAGACACGTTCATAGAGGTCCACTCAACCTTCTCAGGCATCCTACAGTAGATATCTAGTCATGATCAGAATTCAGATACAGAAAGCAAAAACCAAGCAAAGGTCGAATCAGCTGCCTGTGGGACGAGTCACGCGGATGGTGGGAAGGTATCAATGAACCATGGATACGGAAGACAAAACTAGGCAGTAATCCATCTTTATGAGCACAAAGGGAAAACGGATGGCGAGTGCCTGTTCTTGAAAGGATGAAACAGGAATTAAGCTCCGTTCGAAGATAAGTGCTGGCCCCTGATGAGTTGGCAGATGAAAGCTAGATGGGGGCTTCGTTGTGATTGATTTGGACGCGGATGGGTTTCACAAACTCTAGGCTGTAAATGAAGACGAGAATCAGAAGCAATATATAAATATATAAAAAAAAGAGAGAGATCGATCTTCAGATGAATTAAATGTTAATAGAGTCATATATCGATGGGATGTGGAATTATGGCGCGGTGGTGGATGCGGCGCATCTTGACAAACTCGAAAGGGGAAATGGGGGAAGTGAGGTAAGGAACTATAGCTTGTGGTTAAGAGGAACGCGTAACTTGATAACTAGCGATTGCGACACGGAGAAACAGAACCAGGAGAAGCACGGACAATATCATTCATTCCCAGAGCTAACTATTATTTTGTCTAACGAGCCACGACCGACTTTTTTGAGGGGCCCGGGGGGTCCGGCGCGTGCTCTGTTTCTGCTCCAAGTGGTGATCCTGTGTCAACACCCGCTGCCCTATAAATCGCGCTGCCCCGCGGTCCTGGCCCTCCCCTTCCGTCTTCAGTCTGGAACTTTGCTTCTCCCATCCAACAACTCCACAGATCCTCTTCGATCTCGAGATCTTTCATCGATCTTCTTTGGTCATCCGTCTGATCTACTAACCTAACCTCACCAAATCTAATTCATAATGCCGCCCAAGAAGGCTTCCACCGCCGCGTCCAAGAAGACGGCCGGCGTCACCCACGCTTCCTACAGAGGTACGTATCAACTGATCTTTCTTCATCACAACGTCGCGTTGCGATGTTTCTAGTATCGTCTTGATCGCGAATCAGCGCTGATTCCATCCATATAGATATGATCAAGGAGGCTATCCTCAGCGTAAGTTGATCAGCTTCGCGCCTAAGCGACTCACGGTCGGCGCCGGGTACTGGCTCGAGCTCGACTCCCGGAATGGGACCTGTCCTGTCTCAGAGCTTATCCAGCGTTGTACCGTTGGTCTCGTCATCTTGTCGCTTTTCTTAACTAATTCTTTTTGTGATTCAGCTCAAAGAGCGCAATGGTAGCAGGTAAGAGTTTTCTTTCCGTATCGGGTGTTCGGTCGCGAGTTCTGCGCTCATCTTCCGGACGCGCCCTCTTTTCTCTTTTCATCATGAAAGCTAACATGATTGGTAGCCGTCAATCTATCAAGAAGTATGTGCAGAACAACAACAAGATCAACATCACGTCGCAGGCCGCGTTCGACGCCCAGTTCAACAAGGCCATCAAGGTCGGTGTTGAGAAGGGCGAGTTCACCCAGCCCAAAGGTACGTATCTTTCTCTTTGCTTTTTTTTTTTCTCGACATCTCGTCATCGTCGCGACGGTCTTCTCCAGGGCGAGGTTACGTGTTTTCTCTGTAATTCGCGTTCTTTCCTTTGATTCACATTGCTGATGCATCTTCTCGTAGGTCCCTCTGGTCCCGTGAAGCTGGCCAAGAAGGAGCCCGCGAAGCCCATCCCTAAGCCTGCTGCTGCTGCCAAGGTAAGTTCTTGTTTCTATCTATCTAGTATCAGCTTTCGCTCATGCATGGTCAAGAAGGCGACTACCACCAAGCCTGCCACCAAGAAGGCAACCACCAAGAAGACTGAGAAGGCCGAGAAGCCCAAGTCCACGACCAAGAAGGCCGCTGCCAAGAAGGCTGCTGCTAAGCCCAAGGCCAACACTGCTAAGCCTCGCAAGGCTTCTACCGCAGTATGTTGCCGTTACGATGCCAACATCCTTTTGGGACACTAATTGACATTGAAGTAGGCTCCCGCGGTTATTGACCATCCCAAGGTCCTCGGCAAGACCAAGTCCGGCCGCGTCACGAAGACGACTGCTGCTAATCCCGTAACCAAGAGGGCTGCGCCCAAGAAGAGGACCACCGAGAAGAAGGAGGCATAGATGTGCCGTCATCATTCCTGATGCGTTTTCAACTTTCTTTGGTGTCTCATCCGTGACGTATTTTGCCGCTGTCTCTTTCGGCTTGTAACTTTTTTTGGCCCTGCTCTTTTTCTGTGTTTTTCTTTCTTTTTCCTTTTTTTTAATGCCGCGGCTACTTCTGGGATATCAGTGTGATTAGTTTTTTTCCTCGACAAAGTTGGTATGGGCGGCGTCATGTGGTGGGTCTTGCAACGGGACATGTCTATTGTGTTGGTCAGCTTTGGTCCTCTCTTTAGAGCAGAAGCTGTAGGATGCGAAATGAGAATTCTCTCTTTTTCCGTTCATTTGAATTTGCTTGTAAGATTGGAGAAAAATACGTTTCTCGGTACGTAAGACAATCGCAGCTAGTTATCAACACTATTTTGGTGGGCACTTGGGATGATAGCAAGATGTATTTGTAGATACCGAACTTGTACTGCCACCGTGGCCCAGTTGATATGCATGTAGATGACTTGACTGAGGGATGTTGGAGTTCCACGTTATTGTAGTCACTGCCTGTCCTCGGCCACAATCAGATCCTAGGTCCTAGGAACTGTCGATGGTAACGTGATTGACAGGTTGTTAGTACGGAATTAGGGAATTGTAGTTAATAGGGCGCAATCTGCTCTGCAGAACTGGGAAGATGACCAAGATGGATGGGACCTTAACGGCCCTGTCAGCATGTTCGCATGATGATATACATCTGGTATCCACTAACTATGGGGGGCGTTTATTTATATATTCTTGGATGTGGAGTTTGCAGGAGATCACACATTAGTCGCGTTTCGGGGAATACAGCCAGAATTGGATCCAACCTATTTGTTTATCATCCAGTACATCCATCCTGTCAATGATTCCACTCTCTGATGTGACCATGTCTTTATGCTGAGTCTACCTGTGAATAATAACTAATGGGGGCGGAGATGCACACGTAACCGTCCCGAAGTGCCTGGCTAGAACGGGAGTTCCATTATCCGGATGCCGAGATGCAATGCCCTCTCCCCTGGCTGACTCAGATAATATAGGAGTAGTTAATTCATCTTTGCATTATTTCAGTTGTACAGAGTAGAGTAACTACCTTAGGGGAAGGAATCGATCTCTCTCCGGGTCTGTAAAAGGTGTAGTAACTTAGATGAAACGTAGTGATCGGTTTCCCCCTGGCTATGACCTCTGCGGCGACACCAAGCCACAGGAACACAGCCATGATGAGCCATGATGAGCCATGACTCCAGACATGAAAATATAATAACTAATAAAACGACCCAAAGGCTGGCCGTAACTAATCGAGGGACGACCAGAAGAGCAACCGGACTGCCAATCCGTGTTGTTGGACGAAGTTGGTGGATCGAAGGCGTGAGCGACCGGGCCTGCTTGGCGCAAGTTCACTCCAACCTTTGCCAGAATCCCCCCCATCGGGCCCTGGACGCTCGTGAGTTTCTTCTTTTTGCCCAAGCGAAAACGATCCTGTCTTCATTCTCACTCCCCGAAACGGTCAAGAATCATCGACCCTCTAGAATTATATCCACGACATACATCTGCGTGCCGTCATCGCTTACTCTCGTCGTTTCCCCCTGGCGGTCCCTTGTCCACCCTAACATGCTTATCGGTCGCTGAACCCTTTGCCAGGCCCTCCCGGCTCGGTGCTTCCAGTTCGATCCCGACGACGTCGCATTTCTCTCCTTCTTTTTGTTAACCAGACGGGACATCCTGCATAGCGGACCTCCCTCATCTCCCCGTTCAGTCGTTCGCGGCGTCTCCCGTTCGAGAGAGATCCTGAGGTTGCTGAGACTGGAGGTCCCACGCAGGCCTCACGTCACTCGCCCTGGTTCATCGTCCAAGTCACCATGCCATCCTTCGCCGCGACCGAGAGTCACTATCAGACAGCGACGGTGAATTCATCTCATCCGTTTGACCAGACGCATCGGAAATCCCACGATAAGGCCCCCGTGGGGAATACCTTCCTGTACACGCCCCCTAATGGTGACACTGGCCATTTCGACCCCCATCAATCCGACCATCATCCGATCTTCAGCGGTCTGAAGAATGGCAGCGCATACTCTCTGAACGGGCCCCGATCGAGCGTCGGGTCCCCTAGCCGGGAACCGCTCCATTCGAAGGACAGCAGTACGCATTCCTTGACAGGGGGTGCGGTTCGTGATGGCAAGGAGACGAGAAGGGGATCAACAACGGTGGATGGACAGAGATCGACGGATATGCCAAATGGCACGTCGAAACCATTGCCGGCCACGCCGCAAGTGAATGGAGAATCGTCCAGTTATCGTTCGTCCGGCTCTAGACCGACCGTCAATGGTGACTACCGATATTCGGAAGAAATCGATCCCAAGAGTCCGATCCCAGTGTCGACATCCGCCCCGGATGCAGGGCGCTCTTCTCTGGAGCCTGACAGACTGGCCCCTGGAGGTAGAACGGGAACTGGCCACCGATACTCGTCACCACCGGCTCCGTCGCTCTCGGACAGTAGCCAAACTCTTCCTCCGACCACCACGCTCACACATCGACATACGCTTCAGGTACCCCGAACGAGTACCAGCCGCAGAAACAGCCGGGAAGTCTCCGAGGATACAGCCACAACCACCGGTCGCTTCTCCCCCACGGCGGGCATGCGAAGGACGTCGATCAGCCTGGCCAGGAGGACGACGAGATCGATTCAGTCGGACCTCCCTACTGAGGAGGTACCTCCGGATGAGGATGCGGCACGATGGGCAGAAGCCATCAAGCAGAAGAGAGCGAAGAAGAAGCGTCGCGAGGAGGAAGACGATGATCGAGTGATTGTGGGCACGAAAGTCGACCAGAATCATGTGAACTGGGTGACCGCGTACAACATGTTGACGGGAATCCGGTTCACCGTGTCGAGGATAAATGCGAAGATGGACCGCGAGTTGACAGATGCGGATTTTGAAGCGAAGCAGAAGTTTTCTTTCGATATGTAAGTGGCAGCTCCCCCCCCTGTGATTACTCTAGGTTACCATCTAACCCAAACAGAACCGGCAACGAGTTGACCCCGTCTGCTAAATATGATTTCAAATTCAAAGACTATGCACCCTGGGTGTTCAGGCGCCTACGAGCTCAGTTCAAGCTCGACCCTGCTGATTATCTCATGTCCCTCACGAGCAAATACATTCTATCGGAGTTGGGTTCCCCCGGCAAGAGTGGGAGTTTCTTCTACTTTTCCAGAGATTACAAGTACATCATCAAGACGATACATCATTCCGAGCACAAGTTGCTGCGGAAAATCCTCCGCGATTATTACCAGCATATCGTGAACAACCCTAATACACTAATCTCCCAGTTTTACGGCCTACATCGGGTCAAGATGGCCTATGGCCGAAAGATCCATTTCGTCGTTATGAACAACCTCTTCCCGCCACACCGAGACATCCATCAGATGTACGACCTGAAGGGGTCGACGATCGGTCGTGACTTGAGCGAGGCGGACGTGGAAAGGAACCCAAGGGCCACGATGAAGGACCTGAATTGGCTCCGGAGAAATCGACATATTGAGTGCGGGCCGATGAAGAAGGAGATCTTCATTGCCCAGCTGAAGAGAGATGTTCATTTACTCCAGAGGTTGAAGATTATGGATTATTCTCTATTGGTGGGGATCCATGACCTGCAGAAAGGGAACGAGGAGAAGCTCCGTGATAAGACATTGCAGGTTTTCCAACCTGGCGGTGACCGGGAGGATGAGGACATTCCTAGTATGCTTACGCGGACGCCCTCCAAGCTCGAGAATGCGCGAAAAGCTCGAGAGCTGAGGCTTTCCCTCCAACGGGAACGGCCGGTGCCGTTAGAACAGACCGCAGCACGGATGCCGGATGAGATTCTGGATGAGAGGAAGAATCTCGTTTTCTATTCTGACGACGGTGGTTTCCGAGCCACCCATGAGAACGGTCAACCGGGGGATGAGATCTATTATCTGGGAGTCATTGACTGCCTTACTCACGTAAGTTTGACATATTACGTCCTTCCAATCTCTGAGCGTGAAGCTGACCTTAGATGCAGTACGGGATGGTGAAGAAGGTAGAGAATTTCTGGAAAGGTCTCTCGCATAACCGAACACAAATATCGCCTATCCCACCAGAGAGTTATGGGGAGCGTTTCATCAACTTCATCACCGGGATTACCATGTCCAAGGAAGAAGCGGAACGACAAGCACAGGCTCGCGAGACCGACGAACCTTCTGTGGATCCAGCACGAGGCCAGGACTTCCATGATCCGGCTGTTGAAAGAACGATGCGAGCGGCGGAGAAGCAGGTGAAAGATGGGCCAGAGCCTCAAACGCGTACTTTGACCACCATGCGCGATCCAACGGACGCATCGAGTACCGGCGGGCCATCGACGTTGCCTGTTGTCCAAGAGGACGGCGAAAATGGTAGTACTGGCAGCGTCGGAGATCAGAGCGGCCAGAATGAAAGCAGTCCTTCAGGTAGTCCACCGCCTGTTCCAGAGAAAGATGGAGTCAGTCCGTCGAACCGCCACGATCAAAACAAAGCAAATGGCTACCCTACGCGTCAACGGCGGGGCACCTTATCCGAGAAGGGTGAAGTTCGACCATGAGTTTCCTCATAATGACCTTTTTAACCGCATCATTTGGCGCCATTGGGCCATTGCCCGACAAAAGCCTCTGGGAAATGATCTTATTTCATAAATCAAAAACCATTCCGCTTTCATTCTTGTCATATCTGGATGCACCAGATCCTTATTCGCTCTGCTGTACTAGCCGTGCAGTTGCACAGCGTTCGAAATATTCAGCAGGTTTAGGCGTCGGGCTTGATGTTGTCATGATCGGCGCTCCCTTTCCGCATGCCTTGTTACTCTCGGGCATTTATTGTACGTCCTTAGTCCTACTTGTCGTCTTTCATTTACGAAGTGCGACCGATCGTCGGGGATTTCGACATTGGTCCGCGTCGGATTGCATATTTGAGCGTCCACATAATCACTCCTTTTTACGGTTCGTTCGAATGCCCGGATCGAGACCATATACCGTCCGCCGGTTGCAATCTACGGGCAAGATACTCTTTTTTTTCATCCTCGTCTACTCCAGTTTGGGTATCGAGTTCACCAAGACAGGTTATAGACTGGCTTGGAAAGCCCGTGCTGTCATTTTCCTTTAACCCC